>JASVER010000037.1:5626707-5679207 GCA_030449065.1 Oceanodroma leucorhoa | reverse complement strand
CAGGTATTTGATACCTGAAAAGCAAATTCTAGAAATTTTATGCCATCTTAGGCTCCTCCCTCACTCTGCCCTGTAATTTTATTGTATAGTGGCTGGCCATGCTTGATTTTTTTTTTTTATTTTATTTTTTTAGCAGGGAAGGGGTGAGGGGCTGGGTGACAAGAGCATACCAATGAGCTTTGCAAGACCTTGGGGGGAAAGGTTCCCAATCCTTGTTTTGCAGTGAAGGGGATTGAGCAGACACTTTGTTTCCTTTTTTTAATTGGGATGTAAATGCACATTCCCATAATCAGTTCTAAAAATAAATGTCTTGAGAGACTTGGAAGCTATGCCAAACTGAACTAGCTAATTAATTCCTCCTTTCTCTGAAATGCTTGACTCCTTACACCTTTAAAAAAGAATATAATTAATGCCAGAGTGTTCTCTCACATTGCTACTGGGAATGACTATTTCTCTGGCTTCTCCTGAGGTGGATATAGCAAGCCCAAATCAAGTTTTTAACCTTAAAAGTTTCAGTACTTGGATTTGATTCCTCTATATTCCTGCACTTACAATGACACCATTTTTCTTACCATAGTTCAGAGATTGTGTTCTTTGACAACATCTGTAAAATTCACTTTCTGAAGCTGTCTCATGGCACGGGTCCCCATGGTTAAGTGGAATGTAGGGGAGAAAAGGCACTCTGCTGTGTGTACTGGAAGCCCTTCCTCAGGAGAACTCTTCTTCTCTACTTATGTGCAAGAACCAGAGTTTTGATATGAGGGTTGTAGAAAATGGCATTGGTTCCTGCTGAACTTTGTGAAAAAGCACTAATTTCAAACCCATATAATCTCAAAGGACTGTGGGTTTTCTGGGCTCAATGTCTACTTCCTTGAGAAGAAAGGTCGATGCATGTATTTTGAGATGCAAATTTTTACATCGTATTGCTGTTTGTAGTTTCAAGACAAGTGTAAAATAGCTGGGTTGGCATGCCTAAGAACTCTCCCTTTTCCTGAGATTTGAGCARTAGCTCAGAACTTTAAATACTACCATAAAAGAAATACTAGCCATCCCCCTACAATGATAAAAGGACACTGTATTTTCAGGTTCTSAAATTTAAGCTCCAAATCTTGAGGAAACCTGGCATCACAGCAAAGTGGTCATACCTACTACATGGCAGCCTGCATATTTTGTAATGGGTTCTTCACTGTGCTTAGAAATGAAGGCTGTACTCGTGTTAAAACAGTAAGGCTTGCCCTGCTCAAACACTATAAATAATTAAGCAAGTATGACCCTCCTCACTGAGTCACTTTTCATTGAAAATAAAGGGTCTCAAGGAGGTTTTTAAGGTTCCTCACCCCTTCTCCTTATTGCATTAGATAAGTTGTTACAGGTATCTGAATTATCTGGATTTTGATGTGAAAATCTATGATCTCATCAAGTAAGAAATATGCAAAGCTAGACTTGTTTATAGGATGTTCTACTAGACTGGACTCAGCCGAGCGACCCAAGGCACCCTAAACCAACGTACTTCTTGGTTCAGCTGCGCCGAGCACAGGGCTGGGATGCAATCCCATCTCCCCTGTTCTCCAGCGTCATTAAGCTGAAACACCTTTGTTGCAAGTGCTGGCCTTAAAGCACCACCTCGTTCTCTAAGTCYGGTTAAACAAAAGCAAAAATGTGCTTTCACACTTTGATTAAAAACTCAGGTTGATGTTTTACAAAACTTTAAGTTGGAGACTAATTTTAATGTAATTGGCTGGATTAAGCATTACATTTAAATTGCAAATAACTAATAACCTCAATATTGGAGAACTCGGACTTTAACAAAAGATGTTAGTTTTGCTTACAAGACACATGCATAAAGAGGGGGTTTTGTAATTAACTATATATCCTAGAGCATTCCCATTCTTTYCCTGCTTATGAACGTCATCTCAGTTTCATTTCATGCTAAATAAAAACTCATATTTACTTTGCAGCTTTGTTGGAGACACTACCTTAATCTGAGAAGAATTAATATACATCATGAATTATGTACATCCCGCTTGAGTTCATATGCCAGGGTTCCAACCTTTATTCTGCAAGGTACTTTAACGTGAAGAAACTTTAACGTGAAGTTGCCATGGATTTTTGGCATGAGGACCAACCAGTATTCCTCAAAATAGGACTGATATAACTGTTTGAACTTTGAAGATTACTGTGATGTTAGGATTTCTCTTATACTGGCATAATATTCTATCATTGTTATGTGACATACCTACAGAAACTATTAATAAAGAATTTTGCTAGAAGTACTGATTTCTCTTTGCTTTTATAAGGTTTAGACCAACTCTCTAAAGTTTGAAAGCTATTTAAGTAACTAAAATGTTTAGCTCTGGGGAAAGTTAATTTTACGTAAAACTTAAAACTTACTTACTTCCTTTTTGTAAAACACTAATTTTCATGTTACTGCTGGCACTGGAGTCAGGGTCTTGAATTCTTGAGAGCTCAGCCCTTAACAGTTGTAGGGCTTTTACTGCGTCTCTTCCTGGAGCCTAGGTGCTCACAAAGGCATAAGGTTCACCGCATCTTGCAGTGAAACCCATTTTTGGTTTCTACAGTGTCTCATTCCCCTGAAATTTTAAATTTGAAAAATACTCAGGAAGAAGCCTTATCAGAAGGAGGACAATCTAAATACTAATACCTGGGTKTTTTTGTTTTATTACTATATAATAATGTTCTTCAAATTTTATTTAATTTTGTGCAGTTAGTAGTAGCTAGTTATACTAACTGTAAAAATTATTTTCGCAGTGCAGATGGAGACTGTTACATGTCATCTAATTGCATAGTGCTCACTCAAGTGTTTCTCAAAACAGTTCAAGTTTCAGAATCAAATTTGTTGTTCTATTTCAGATTAAGGATATTGGAAAATAGCAGTAGACTGTCTAGTGATTCAAACAGCCTTTCACAGCCTTTGCAAACAAGAGAAAGGTAATGCTCCTGTGCTTTTGCTGCTCTGTACCAGCAAACAGAAGGGCGAGAATTACAACACATCATTCTGAACACAGAAAATATGCCACTGCATGATGAAAGAGTAGGTTCAGGGGGAAGTGTATCCRTATGTATCAATACCTGATGGGGGCCGTAAGGGAGACAGAGCCAGAGTCTTCAGTGTTACCAGAGGCAGGACAAGAGGCAGTGGGCACAACTTGACATACAAGACAGTCTGTTCAAACATAAAAACATTTTTACTATGAGGGTGGTTGAACACTGGAACATGTTTCCTASAGAGGCTGTGGAGTCTCCACCCTTGATGATACGCAAAGCCAAATGAATAAGGGCCTGAGCAGCCTGCTTCMGTCAACCCTGCTCTGAGCAGTGGGATTGGACTAGAGCACCTCCAGAGGCCCTTTCCAACCTCAACCGTTCTGTGACCTGAAACTGTCCATAAAATTCACTACTTCTTCGTTGAGAAAAGACAGTYATAAGGTTTAGATTCATAATTCTAGCCAGACTAGGAACTGATCCTGATGTAAGCTTAATAAAGATGCACCTGTGTGCACCCGGGTATCTCTTGTCATTAACACCACAGTATCTCGTAGTGATACTGTACCTCCGTAACAAAGGACTGGTATATGTATGCAAAAAATAGTTACTTTTTTTCACCAGTTAAAAATTAAAGGGCCTGTCTAGCTAAATAAAAGCTTCAGTACGTTTTATGCCGATATAGTTATATGGTTTGGGGTTCCTATGGGATCATCACAGGCACACTTAATGACTCATCTACAAGTTCGAGCAGAGCTTCCTGCAGAGCTTTCACAGAGCCTTCACCATCTGCAATGCTTTCTGCCAACAGCATACGTTCCATAGGTTTTTACAGACAAATTGTCATTCCAACTTACCTTGCCTGTCACATACCAGCGATGGTGATGTGTGGTTTTTTCTCTTAGAGTCTCTCCAAATACAACAAAACGTGGCCCTGTGTTCACAGTGAAGGAATGCCCACTCCAAAGAGCACAGACATTGCAAAAAATGTTAACTTTAATCATACTGCTGTCTAATAATAGACGACTTGTACACAATTGCTCTCCAATAATTTCTGCTGTCACTTTTAAGTCCAGTTCCTTCTGATCTTTTTTCACAAGTGGAAATTTTTATATTGAAAATGTACACTCATTTGGCAAGAGTTTTGAAAAATTCACTGTCTTCCTTTCACAAAGGGATGGTCCAGCAACTGCAGAGCAGAAGGGCGTTCATGTTGATCTCTGCATTGAGGGTTTGAAAAATCAGTACATAAAATGAATATGCATGCTTGTGATGTAATTCTTTGTAAAATCTAAATGCAAAGGAAAGCAGAATTTATGGGAAGAGACTGTTGGAATTTATGAATTATAAAACTGAAATATTTTATTATTACAGAAATCATTCTTTGTTCCTCTAAATTCCTTCCAAAACTTTGAATAATTCTGCTAATGTGGCTGTTTCAGGTGCACCAAAAAAGTATTTAGAGACGGTGACAATTATTTGTTTAATCCTGTGTCAATTTGGATGTTCTGTCATCTCCAATCAACATCATTCATGCTAAGGAGCCCATTTGGAATGACAGTATTGTAATTACAATATTGGCTTGCTAAAGCCAAGGGCTTTGGGCTTTTTCAACCCTCAATTTGGAGGAAAAAGCAGGGGAAGGAGTAAAAGACACTGATTTCTTAAATAATAAACTAATGGGGAAGATGGGRTGAGGGAGGCATTTATATTTAGGACATTGCGAGATCATTAGAACATGATTAGAAATGATCATGTGAACATTTTTCAGTTAAAAATCTACATACCTGGTTAAGCATGCATGCACAAAATCCACAGCAGTGCTGGAGAATCGATCAGGTAGGGAAGGCATCAGTCCTCTGTGGGCCCCAATATAGAACATGGCTGCTATCCTATCCATGGAAGCCAGTGGCGGTTTTCCTGTTGCCATCTCAAATACGGTGCAGCCAACACTCCAGATGTCTGATTTTCTTCCATACCCAGATTCATTTATAACTTCTGGTGCCATCCAGTATGGAGTCCCATGCACAGACTTGAGCATCTCGCTGTGTGTGCCACTGAGGCTTACCCAAGCTAAACGCCTGGCACAGCCAAAGTCAATTAGCTTTACTACGCCATTTGGCATCAGCATAACATTATTGCCTTTGATATCTCTATGTACCACACAATTGTCATGTAAATATGCAACCCCTTGTAGAATTTGTTTTGTGTATTTACAAAGGACAATTTCTGGCAATGGACCAAAACGATGAATAATACTAGAAATTGAGCCACCAGGAACAAACTCCATGAAAATGCTTAAAATGTTGTCTTCCAGACAAGTTCCTAAGTAAGTTACAATATTGACGTGCTTCAATGTCTTCAAAAGATCAACTTCCTCATGAAACTTCTGATAYTCCTTTTCTGTAGTGAGTTGATCTGACGTATCCAAAACAACCTGTTTTACAGCTATTAATTGTCCCTGGCTTGTCAGACCGCAGTATACCTACAATGAAACTAGTATTTATTAAAACGAAACATTAAATAAATCTGAATAATTACTTATTTTAAATAGTATCTTTGTGTTTGTCACATTTYATGTCTCATTGTATAATCCAAAATATTTGTTATTTGTTGAATAGGACGACAGCCAGTTATAAGGTAAGATGTATCTCAAAGACAACCAGCGCATCTCTTAACATGTTCAGACATTAACTTACCGTGCCATAGGCGCCCTTTCCAAGGACTTCACCTCTCGTCCACATGATAGGATCCTTGTTAGTTAAACTGCTTCCTGGTAATTTAGTAGATTCCTCAAAGTTTAGCAAGTCACTTTCTTCATTTGATGCCGAAAAGGCTTTACTGTAACTCTGCTTGAAAGATGATGGTCAGTGTGGGGAGGAAAAGAAAGGCTTCATATTATCCTTACATTTTTTTATAAGGAATAATTTTTACCTGGTATGACTCTTTTCTATAGATTTATATATATATACACTGATTGCCCGGCTCATTGATACAATTGCTATACTAACTAAGACTACACAAATATTTTCAAGTAGATATCACAATAGTGCATAACCAGAAAATTATAGCATGCCATCTTTTTCCATTGACAGGAAGACAGGCAGAAGGAGCACTTAAAATGGCAGGATATACATCTGCTTACTAGTTTTTTTTGTCACGTAGGTACAGTTTGCTAAGCTGAAGGGTGAGTGTGACTATCGCCKTGTTCTAGGTAACATATGTAACCCAAGTCTGATGAAAACAATTTGGACATGACTTCACAAGAMGAAGAGACTGCTTCAGAAAGATGGTAATAATTACTCCATCTAGCCATGGATTTCCYTAGGAGAAGTGAGAATGGAGGTATAATTGGCACCTGTGTCTGCAGAAGCGTAAGAAASTGTTATCAACATGTAGTGAAAGAAATTTCCTTATAAATTTGTAATTTAAATAGACAAAAAACTAACAGGGCCAAGAAGAAGCAGTAGTGGTAGATAAGCACCTTAGTAGGTGAAGGATCTTAACTGAGYTGGGGGCCAGAATCCAAGCCTTCTGAGCTTGAAGTTTTGATTAAACATTAATTAAACAACCTTAAGTCTGTCTGATAAGCCAATACTTGTAGTTTATACCTAGAAAAGTATCTGGTTGCACTCAGAGATTCAAGGAAATTGCCCATTTGGATATACAAGAATCATTTATAGTGTCTTTTCATATTCCTTAGGTGTCAAGATCTCAAGAGCTTTTGCCTTGCCCCAGCACCTTTTTATACATGCTCTCAGTTAAAAGAGCCTCTCCTTTTTATTCACTACAATTATCTTGACCCATCATACAAGCCTTGATAGCTATTCCTGTCATGCCTTAGCACAATCTGGCTTGCGTCCTGACATGCAGCTTCTAACATGGGTATCCTCAACTGAGCACTGGAAGAGACTTGAAAAGAGACTTGATCATTAATGAGCACATATTTCCTATCTTTCATCCAAACTTGTGTTGAAGCATCATTCAAAGGAGCTAGCAAGTTACAAGAAATTACTTTTACCTTCTCTAGAGTACTATTTACTATTGCTCCATCTCCATTCATCATATTTTCTTCTTCTTTAGTATGTGTACTTTGCATTTTAGAACCTGTATTTTTTGTTTTTGAAGAGTTGATGTCTTTTTCTTCAAGCATTAGCAATTCTTCTGCCAGACAACAAAGCAACTCATCAGTCACATCTTTATTATCTGCCCAGGACAAAATGTTTTGACTTGTCTGGAAGCTGGGGCTTGTAACATTTTTTGTCTGAATCACTGAAGGCTGAGTCAATTCATTTGCCAAACCACTGTTTTGAGGTGTGTATGCCCAACTGTGATTTAATTTTTCTGTAGGGGATTGACACTCCAGTTTATCTGAAAAGGGCAATGCTTCACATTTATTTATAGACTCGAAGGAGGCCTGGTCTGATTCCAGGCCTTTGCAGCCATCCATATCCACCCCGCACTGGGGTACACAAACGTTCTGGTGTGTTGTTAGTAGACTGCTACTCAGAGCAACACATTCTGTGTAGTCTTCATCACTGAACTGAAGAWGATTCTGGCCACAGGTGGCAGCTCTCTGATGGTTGGTTATATCCTGACTGTCTAAAGACTGCTCCAAAGAAAATTCTTTAATAGTTGATAARTTTGAATTTGAAAAAATTTTATTTTGCTTAGTTGAGTGTGAAAGCTCTTCTAAAAATGTAAGCTGGTGATCTGTTTCTTCATGAAACAATGTCATGCTCCCTGAAATGTTTATTTGGCAATCTGAATCAGAAGTTTTTACATTATCTTGCTCTGTGTTGCTGTCAYTCAACTCGGTACTTCTGTCCTTCGRAATTAAACCTTTCTGCTTTTGTTTAGTGCCAGGTGTGGTCTTCTTTGGCTTAGAATATGTTCTCTTTTGAGTATTTCTTGCTCGGCTGCTCTCTCTCCATTTATTGCAGGTAGATCTGCAGGTGCTAGCAGTGCATCTCCCAGATGGAGCAGAACAAACATCTCCATAAAAACTGTTCTCATGTTGATCAAGCTCACGCGTGTGGGAATAGACAGGAGTTCCAAACATTTCATAAATACCAGGACCTTTGTCATTTGAATTTATTTTCTTGAACATGTCACTGTATTTCAGATCTACAAAATCTGAAGCAGACTGCACCTGTGGTAGAGAAAGTGGAGTAACAGGTTTCTTTAAGATAACTGAATTTTTGCAGCTGCAGGAGAAACTTTGCTTTTTAAGTTTTTGAGCACTCTGAGCAAAATGTTCTTTCTCTGCTTGAGGGGATTTTTTCTGACGCTTCAGGGAAGTCTCAGATCCCACATGTGGCCGTTCCAAAGACGGAAAAATCTGACTCTTGGCACTACATTTTGTGGAAATCTCATCAGAAACAATTAAGTCTTCAGATATCTTTATCTTGCTACTCATTTTAGATTTTAATGAATATTTATTTCTATTCATCTTTATTTTACTTTTGTCAYTTTCTTTGCGAGCAAGAATGTTGAAACTCTGAGTAACATGAGGAGGCAGGCTACGAATGACACTCTTTTTTGTGGCAGGTTGTTTAGCAATGTGTGGTTCCCTAGCTGGTTCTTGTTCAGAGAATGTAACGTGAACAACAGGTACAAGCTCACCTTGGTCTTTTGTAGTTGCTTCTGACATTGCTTCTTTTTCCATTTCAGATTCAAAGACACAAACATTATTTTCTGTCTGTTCTCCAGAAGGATCTTGCACTTCTACTCCGGGAACTACTGCAGCTACAGAATTATCTTCTAAGGCATGGTAGGCMTCTATCACTTCATTTTTACAGGAAGAATCTAAATCATGATTGTCAAGCACACAGTTCGCACTCTCAGCATCTTCATGTGCTCTATAATCCAGTATAATCTCTGTAGCATTTCCTTCTTCTAAACCAGTTCTACAGGAACTCTCCACTCTTTTTTCCTTATTGCCAGCTCTCAAGGCATCTCTGTTGCTTGACACTGTAAATGTTGTCTGAGCTGTAAATATTCCACAGTTTATCAGGGCATTACTTGAGCTCAAGTAGCGATGACTATCATCATAGAAACTGGCTTGGGTCGCAAGTTCTACATTCTCACAAGCCACTGAGAACTGGTACTTCATCTGGTCATTCTTTTCAGTATTGGTAGCTACATCAGCTTCCCTCCATTTTAAATTGCTTTGAATTTCTTCTTTCTTGTTGCTAGGGAACTTATAATAGTTACTCATGCTGAAGTAGTACAGGTCTTTCATTGGAGTAAACTTATCAGAAATAGTAGCCACAATCATGTCTGATGACTTTTCAGCGTGCCTTTTTAATAGATTGTCTAATTGATACTGATAAAATTTAGTAACTGGTTTTATAGGCTGAGGAACAGAGTTCATAATATTCAAAATATTTCTGATGTTGGTGCTTTCATTGACAATATTATCCTCTAGAGGAGCAAGATGAATTGTTCTTACAGGCTGAAATGTCACTGGTGGCAAATGAAACTGTAATTTCCATAAAAACCATTAATAATGTGCTGCACAACAGATAGAGGTAAAATTTAATCACTAAGAACCAAGTAGACCAAGAAAAGAAAATCAGAAAAGGATTATTCTGTTATATATTCCCATATTTAACCTAATATGAAGTGTAATATTAAAACCCTGAGAAAATATATGAATTTTCTCACACCCAGAATTATTTCTAAGTATTTTATAATACAAAAAGCGGGATCCTCTACTATAAGGCACAAGTCATTCTCCATGATCTAAAAGCAATAAGCTTTTGTCCACATATACAAATCATCTTGTCAGTTACTAACTATGTCTTATGCCACATAGCATGTTTGCTACAGAAATTCAAAGGCTKGTCAGTGGCTTCATGTGCCAAAGTTTCTTTCTTGCTGTGCACTCTCACTGAATGAAAGCACCACTCTTATGCTGATATTTAAAGTCTTTTTATGKAATTCTCCAAAGTGTGCTGACACCAGTAATTATATTCCCAATGGAACTAGATCTCATGTAAGCAATTTTTAAAAAGCAAAAGCTAGACTATTATAACAGAATGCTATTTTMTCCATGGAGAAAACAATTCTTACAAATTATTTACAGGTTTTAAAAGACATTATTACACMTCTAAACATACAGTTCTTCCATGTATTTAGTGTAATCTTATRAATTTCCATAAACCATGTCATATGGGCCACAGATTTAGCTCACAKTTTTAAGTACATTGAAAGATAGCAGAGTCTGCACTTCACTTTCASTGAAGTTAAACAGATAGTTACCCAAAGGCCATTTTTACATGGCAGCTAACACAGAAGCCTGCTGTGTGTGGGATGTATTCTATTATTCCTCCCTTCTTCCTCTCTTTCCATCCCATTAGTTGAAAGGTACCGTATATCTTTGAAAGAGAACAGATCTGAGAATTTGAGTATTTTGTTGTGATTATTCAGATTAATAGTGAGAATAATTTTCTGAAAATAATATTTCTATTTTTTATTTTATAGGAAATGGAGGAAAAATTAAGCTTTAMTATACTGTATATTTTTATGCAAATGAATGCAACAGAAATAATCACACAGTCATATGCTCTGAGTACTCATTTGCATGTCTATATTCAACATCAGTTTGCAATCTGCAGGAAATTTTTGTTTGCATTCCAAGGGCAAACTGAGTTTGAATGTGCCAGGAACAGCAATGCGTGCTGTTTTGAAATTTACAGTTCTGAAGGCTTTGTCCAGTCCTCATGGCTTTAATATGAATSCTCAGTTTATCCCAAATGATATGCCTCTAGAAATCATCAGAGCCTAAGACGTGAAATAAAGCTGTATTGAATCACACTGAGGTCAGCTAAATTATTTTTCTTAAACATTTCCTTCCATTTGTAATATTTTTTCCATAGTCCTTTTTATGATCTTCTGTCAGAACTCTTGCTATTACTTCTATACTTTTTGTTACTTTTTTCCTGTGAACGCTGTTKTATTCTGTAGTGGGTTCACTAAAGTATACAGCTGATTCAATGAGTCAAGTCTTTTGTACAAAGGGCTTTTAATTAATATCCATAAAGACCAAATTCTCTTTTTTCTAAATAAAGTATATTTGATCTTTTGTAACTTTTAAGGCTCATGTAATGTGAAGCACCGATACACRTAAAATTGCTAGCCTGTTTGTAAGGACAAAAGTTTTGTCAGGAATCCTATTTACACTTGTCACAAAATTTCATGTCAAATATGTTTAATCCTAAAACCTTATTTTTTATTTGCTAACACAATAAATTTCAGCAATCATCTAATAACAAGAATTTTCTTCGACTTGGCTTCAATTTAAATTACTACTCAATGCAAGAAAATTGKTTTTTTAAATTTGGCAAAACTAGACATCTAGCATGTTTAATATATAGGATGCACATACTTTAACTTACATATTTCTGTTTTAAACRTTTTTATATCTTTTTGAAATTCCAACCCTTTACCCCCCCAAAATCCCTGATGTAACACCTTACCGACAAATTATTGGTATATAGCTGAAGATTTGCTGACACATACATACATACATATATATATAAAAAATACATATGTAAAAATACTTCACGTTCATAAAAAAAATGAAGATTAAGCAGAGGAAACTACCTACACTTCCGTATTGCTATTTTTAAAGTTTTGAAAGCATATAATACTTTTAATGGTGTTCAGCTTTATACATAATACCACCTTACCTCAGATCTGTTGTTCCTGGATTTTAGCATTGTTATATTTAACCCTTAAAAATCAAAACAAATGAAATGTTAATTTGGTGTTCTTAAACAGACTATGATTTTMATTTATAAATTAATTTCAAACTCTAGGGTTCTGCGGACCGAGAATCTGTCTGAKGTATGGTTGCAGGACTATGCTGTAAATCTGCTATGCAGGAAAAAGTTGTAAGTTGAAATTTAATTGTGATACTGAACTTTACAATTCCATTTTCTATAGAAAACTATAAAATATGATAATTTTTAAATACTTTGATTCTAATAATTTAAGCAAATATGTCTTCTCAGTTTCAGGTGTTTGCTAACTTCAGTATGTGGCTAATTTATATTGCCAGTATGAGGAAAAAAGTGAAAGAGATGCCATCATGGCCCCACTCCAGCTACAGAGAATTACACTTTACATTTCGTGGGCACAGTTTCATTATACAGAGTAACAGGAATGGTGAAATCTGTCATTGCTTCTCTTTATTTCCTTCATTCTGCAAATACACACACACACATAATTAAAGAGGGTTAACATSGCTGAAGTCTACTTTATGGGCAGAAGTCAAACAGACATAAAGGCAACTTKAAGTTTAAAGAAAAAGCACTTCTAAGGCTTTCCCATCTAATTTGATAGCAATATATAACTTYATTTAAAAGTTGTGACTTTTAAAATTGAACTTACTTTGTTGTATTTGTGCTTTTATTATCTGAAAAGCATCTAAATCCATAAATGATTTTGAAATGTTGGATTCTGGGCATGAGGCCTGTAGCAGAAAGCTGAAGTCAAAGCCACGCCCTATGTCATCTTTCTTCAGGAAGAAAGGTAAAGAAGTGTCATGTCTCATCTGTAATGCTAACTGATTTTTACTTGGAAAACATGCCACTTGTTGATCTGGCCATGGTCTAGATGTTGGTGCTATTTGGCTAAAACGCAAAAACAGAAAAACAAAATACAGTGTGAAAATAAGTGGAAGGAGCATACTCAGTTCAAATAATCACATGACTGGAGAATAATGTGAACAAGAAGCTTGTAAGATCCAAGAATGCCAAAGTATGTTTTCTTTCTTGGTCCATCTGGGAAGTTGTGGCTCTCCCTGGCAGCATCTGACTGCGATGCCAGAGGTTGACTACAAGTAAGAATGAATGACAAACAATGTAAACAAAGCAACAATAGGAATGGAAAAACCTATTGCCCACCTTCCCCTTCTTGACAAAAACTGTTTGCTTCCAGTATGTATTTTTTATGAATCATCAGGAAAGGGTGTCAGAAGAATTCTGAAGACCAGATGTGCCTTTGTTATTTATAAAATATGCTATGGCCTSCCTGAAAGAATAGAGGCTGTGTGGACAAGCCTCAGATTTCTGCCATCTGGTTTCTGAAGAATGAAAAATCCAAATATGGAAAAAGATAAACACTGTGACTGAAAAGAGGTACAAAAATATAATCTAAATTAATTTTAAAGCTGTATGCAAGATAATTGTCTGTTTTTAATTAAGTCAAATGCTGATGTAAAACTATATACTGTATGTTTTTTCATACTGTATCAAATAATTTGTCCATCTAGTGCAATATCCTGCCTCCAGCAATGGCCAATAATTGATGTTGGGAAGACAGAAACACTACACAACATATACAGCTGTATATAACATCTGGCACTAAGGAAATCTTTTCTTTCTCATAGACTACTACCTACTTTGTCTCCATTTCTGCATACCCAACTGCAAATTAAATATTAATAGTACTTACCTGTTTCTTCCTAGAGCTTTGTATGACTGATGCATTTCTTTCATTATCTTATCTGCATTCTGAAGAGCAACAACACTTCCACAACCTGCAACAGTACATTAGTATTTGCATAAAAGCAGTATAATTCTCTGACGAGCAACACAAAGCAAACACAGTTATTTTTGGCCATTAAAATATTATTATAAAGAAATAGGAAGAACTAGCAGAAGAAAAAGAGCATGTTTCATTTGACTAAGATACCTATACATACTTTCTGTTATAATTTTTGGAAACATGAATGTGTAAATCTGAATTATTTTTAGTTATTTAGGTAAGCGCATTAATTCAATGTACTATAAAAGAAAAGAACATCTAAAAAAAATCCAATTACAGCGCCTATTTCAGTAGAACAGAAATATAAGAAAAATATTCACAGAAACTCTACAAAAAGCATTTAAAAATAGGAAAGCTATTAAAACCAAAACAGGGCTTTTCAAAGGTGGAAAATAACTCTGAGTTTTATTTCAATTTTTTTGTGGTTGCTTTTTGACAAATGGCCAGGTGTCAAGTATACATCGTCATTTTTCTTGTTCAGATCCCACGTTACACTTTATACCTATAAAATTTGGTTAGACTACCTTCATTGGTTCTCCTCTTATTTTGTTGGTTGTCAAACATACTGTCCTTAGATGTATTAAGGTCCTGAAACCTGAAAAAAATGTTTCATTAATTATTTCCAATTCACATGCACAAATCAGTACTTTGTATKTCATTATTTCAGACCCATAAGTAAGGCAAAAGCAACATTTAAAAAGTACTTGAAATTATTAAAAATACTATAATTTAGCTTAACATCCAATGCCCTGTCCTGCGAATACACAGAACCTAACAGTCTGGACAGAGTTTTTATTGCTAAAAACTCAACATATGCTGAGTAAGACATGAAAGCTGTCAGTATTATTTTGCTGATATCATCGTTACTGTTGTACCAGAAAGTCAACACTTCACATTTGGGAGATAATCCATTTTTTACATATTACTGAGAAACCAAATCTGAATTAAATGTTTATCTTTGTCTACTTGGTCAAAACTATCTCTCAGCAAAAGAGGTTCAACATCCAAAACTTTCTGAGCACTGAATAGCTTGTACACTGCAGCCTCAACAAATCTCTTTGATAYCTTATTCCAAAGAAATGTGAAGTCAAGTGGAATCTTTCCATACATTTCAAAKAAATACGTAATTTACTGTGTAAATAATTTTTAAGTATCTTGAGAAGCAATTATCCCATAATACAAACAGTCTAGTTTTAAATGCATGTTCAAAACTTAGCTGGGCATTTTTCTCTACAGAGCCAGTGCATCCAGACTGATTYGACTGAAAACATTAACAAAAATCGCATTGATATCAACAAGGTATAAATTTCATGCTTTATCTCAGAACTATTATAAATTCATAAATACATGAATGGCAATGTGTTATCTCTGAATATTTACAAAGGTAAATTTTTTARGTGTTTAAAAATTGTACACATTATAAGAAATAACTCGCCATTATATTATTGCCTTTTTTGTTGCAACTGAATTTCTGTGACCTGTGCCAGGCATCTGACTGAATTTGATATAACCAAGAGTCATTAGCCGAGACAGAGTTAGCCTATTAATGTATTAGTAGTAAACTTTTGTTTCTCACTTAAAACTATTGTACTGTCAGCACTTTATCCAGTATCTTAACCATGGGTGTACGTTTCTGTGAGCATCTTAGTACCTCTGTATGTTTAGAAAAATATACTATTCAAATTGTACTACATTTATMAAACCAAAACACTTTAAAGCTTACATTAAATTAGTATTACAAACATTTGATATTTTAACTCCTGGCTGTTGAGAGACGTAACAGTAGCTCAAGGAAATGAATAACAGAGCTACCCATGTACCGTCTGTAGTCTGGCACCGTAAACTGCTGGACTTCTATGAGGATACATGAGCTCTCTACACCTACGTGAGAGGCTTAAAAGAGATTTCCATCAGGATTCCCAAATAATGCTTTGATATTCTTAGAGATCAGTTTTCCAACCTTGAATCATTCCATATAGAGATTAACTCATCCATAAATAATCGCTTGCATATTCAAAGTTATGCTTTTACAGTATTTCTAAATTCAGGCAGAAACAGAAGTAAGAATAATGTTCATTGTGAGTATTCGTGCCTTGTATTTTCAGTTCAACATAACAGGATTTTCGAGGAGATCTACAAGCCAACAATAGCAAAGTCAAACAATAAACATTGGAAAAAGCTGCTCTCAGGAAATTAAAACAGCAAGTATTTTCTCTCTTTGTACATTTCTTTTCTACACCTTATGTTAACAATTGTATGCAGAAGTAACAGTAGACAGCTAGGTGCTTGTCCAAACTGACAGCAAAGTCATAGTCTACAAGGCAGGTTGTATGAAAGTAGTTTAGTTGCAGTGGAATTTAATACTACAGTTGTTGCAGAAAAGAACATGCTAGGGGAAACTCAGACATCCAGTAGCCCTGTTACTGACTTCAGTGGGACCAAGGTTTCACAACAGGTCAGATCTTAAAGCATACACCTGTGAAGCAGAATATGTAGATTCTTTTCTCACACCTAGCACGGATGCTTGCATCATCTTACAAAGCTATCTAAGCTCTGTAAATCTTTTTTAACATAGAGAGAAAACATGCTAATTATCTAAATGTGTAAAGTTTTTCAATATATTAATWCATTTATTTTTGAGATTGTTTTCAGAAATAAAACACAGTATGTAKTTTGAATTAATTATACTGTTCATTTAAAACTATCTACTGTATCTGTATTCCTAACTGTAGCTGATCTAAAYGGTGTTTCTTTCTGAAGAAAATGGTATCTTTTGATAAAAAAGTAAAGCTGATAGTTGTTGAAAAACACTCAAAAGATCAAAATAGATTAACCCCCTCCCCACACTTTTAATTGGAAATGCCACCATTGTGATTTTAAGTTTTAATGTTKCTTCATACAACTATTACCCCCTATGCTGTATCATCTCTAAGGCATTACTGAATTCCCACAGTGGGAACACCCTGTCCCCAAACATTGKTTTTTCCACACAAAGATGCTTTTATTAGACTTTACCCTTAATTAGAAGATTGTAATGAACCTTTCCCACAACTAATGAGCAATAGCTGTGGGAAAGGAGCTAGCTGYCACCCTCCTGGTTAATATAGCTATGTGTGGGCAATATTGATCCTGTTTACAGTTAACACTATTCCTGAATAGGGTGAGTAAGAATATTGTGAGCTGTTTCACGATTACRAAAACATCAACCTTCTTTTCTAAGATTAAACTCAAAGATTAACAATACCATAAGATGATAGTAGCATAAACAACACAGAACAATCACAAATTGCAGACCTTAAAGAAGAAACATGAGAGGGTGAAGTCAGAGGATTTGAAGATTTGAAATTCTAGACMGCTAATTCTTAAAATAAAATTAATCTCAATTAATTTTGGGGCTCTTTCTGAAAAACATAATGAACTTCTGTTTCTCAAGTGACAAGAACACATGATGTAATTAAAGACTGAATTGAAATGAATAAAAGAAAATACAATCATGAATATTAGTTAATATCYGTATTAAAATGTTTCCCAATGTCTTTATTATTTAATAAATAACTTATAGTTTTAAAAMCCCATAAAATACATAACATATTGTACATAAATAAGATATTGTCAGATATCTTATGTGTATGAATGTACATGAATGAATACGAATATACAATTAAACATACATTAGTAACTGTATCAAATTCTTACATTGGGTAACTCTGGGTGCTAGAGAGGAATATTATAAAGTCCATAATGGAAAAATATGTAATAATATGCCTATAAAGAATTTTTTTCCTACTAGCTAATCAAGAAGTATGTAATATGACAATTTATATCTTTTACGTATGTGTGTTCCTGCTAGTATTATTGAATGGGGTCTAACTTTTTACACAACACAAGTATCTTACTCCTTTCTGGATTATGTGAAATGTTCTGTTGTACTGGCATAATTGATATAATGGGACAGTGGGTTCTCCTATTTAACCGTGTAAAAATAGATGTTGTGTCCATTTAAAACAATCATCTTTCACAGAAATGTTTCCATTTTCTTGCATTTGCATCTTCAGTTTAATTTGCAGCAATACATTCTCCCTTCACATGAAAATAYTGCATAATTACCATATACATGCTACCAAATTAAGCTGTTTTAGAACTTAATTCGGATGGCAGGCTACAAGAAAGGTATGTTTTTTAGAAAATTATGTTTCTGTTCATTAAATCCATAGATAGGTAGAACTATGAAAAATAGGACACCTAGTGGCTCTTATGTTGCTAATTTCTTTATAAAATTTTGTTTTCTCTCTGTTCTTTTCCTCACATGCATATTTTCACTTCATTGCTTGTCCTTACATCACTCAACTGAATAAAATACTCTGTTTTATACATCTTCCACACCTAGTAGTAGATAACATTTTCAACATTCATTATAAATTTTATTACAAGTTATTCCTAAYAGCAATCTTGGGTACTACCCCAGCAATGTTTTTTTCATTTTCTTTTTTAGTTCCCTCATAAATTCCTATTCTTAATTTATTAATAAATAACTATTTTTCTTCCTTTGCAGCTGAGCTCAGGTCTCTCAGTAGTACTACTAATGTATGGGGAAAAACCGCCTAAAGTCAAAGTACTACCAATGGTAAGTTGTATGCAACAGATGGAAGTAACAATCAGTGTAGCTGTCTGTCTGTAAGGAATTGTTCCATTTCAAAGTCAGTACAGAGGTCAGTGGAAATGAAGGGCCTATGTGGCTTTTGTTGGATTCAGTAGCATTTTGCCACTCAATACTGCTAGTCAGGAAAAGAATTAGGCTTTTGTTACTGATTCTATCAGCAAAAAATGTAATTACTTGGGAGCACACAGCAACCTTCCCAAGAGACTCATATATTTATCGTAGATTAAATTCATTTTTTATAACAATTTTATATAACACACTTTATCTGAGGAATGTGCGTTATTCTATAACTATGTAACAGCCAGACATCAGACAGTACTATCATTCTTAGWTTACAGAAGAGGAAACAGATAAACTGAATGATCTATAGCTGATGACCAAGGTCATCTAATTAACTGTGCAAAAGTAGCTATAGAAGTCAGCACTCATTCTCATGCTAAACACCAGATAATCCATTAAAATGTTTATCCCATTATATTAGTCTGTTAAGAGTCATATTAGATGGTGAACTCCAAACTTTGCGGTTTTTTTGATACACAAAAAACCCCTTCAAAATAGTAACTGAAAAGGTTCTACAAAAAGGCATAAACAACATCTTACCTGGTGCTTCAGTAGTGAAGTGTGGAAGAGGCACAGCAACCCAAAGAGAAGTTACTGAGCATTTTTAGCTCACAGCTGTCTTCCTTTGCTGGACAACAAGGAATTCAAACAGTAATTACATACACTTTGATTTTATTTTCGGCATGTTTTTCTGACTGCGGAGCACGTAGTGCTTATTACTGAGGCAGGCTCTCCCGCAGGCAAATCCTCCAGGCAGCTCCTGCTACACGAGGCTGTTGAGTTTACACGATGTTGCCGAGGCAACTCCCCGCCCCGGGGGCATTTTGCTTGGAGGAGTTTAATTCAAAGAGCAGTAGTGACCTATGAAAGCAAACACAGTTGAACTAAACGGTAGTATTTTAAGCTCTAATCACAAGGCAGTTCTTCTAGCACCCAAAGCAAAGCATATTTCTCTCTTCTGTTTACCTCCATTTATGCTTTTAGCTCCTTATCTATTTCTACGTCATTTTAACTTTGCAGTTACCCTCACCTCAATGCTCCCCGTTACCCATGAATAGTTCTCTGTCTCCTTTCAGGCAGCCTTAAACAGCAGACTTCAAGGATATTTTTTTTTTGTTTTTAAGTAGCAGACTGTGCTAGGGGGAAGAAAGGATGAGAGAGGTACAGCCGGGCTCCTGCTGAGTTGAAGGGTTTTGAAGGGAACTGGTTTGCTGGATGCCAGAAGGGCTGGAATGCTGTACCCCGGGACACGGCGGCAGGGTGGCACAAGAGGGACACGCAGCCTGCTTTGTTTTAGGCTGGACCAGGAACACCGGGCCTGCGGGACACCTCAGCTCCCGGCTGACTGAAAAGGGGCATATTACTCATATGTTTACAGGTACCCGGCACAACCAGCCTAATGGTGACAAGCTGCGACGCCAGTAACGCCCCGGTACCCCGAGCACACGGCGATCCAGCCGGCAAGGCACTTCGTTTATCCTCTCGGGCTGTCCCTGACGGAGCCGGAGAGTCTCTGGGAGCAACCCATACCTCAGCTTCACACCGCCATGAGGTAACCGCCCCAGCGGGCGTCTCCTCGGCAACGCCCGTAAGGCGCTTCAGCCCGCCGCGAGCGCGGGAGGGCCGCCCGGGTGTCCCCTCCCACGGAGAGCTGCGGGGAAGGACGCCCGGAGGACGGGGAGGCTCCGCCACCRCATCGGGTAGTCGGGCTATGAGGGAGTCCGGCCCGGACGGTCTGTGAGGAGACGACGACCGGCACCAGGGCGGGACGCCTCGCACCGCCTTCCGCCGCTTTCCCGTGAGCCTCTGCGCCCGTAGGGGGCGTCCCGGYAGCGGCGCAAGATGGCGGCGGACAGCGAAGTGAGTGTTTCCCCCCTCTCCTCCCCTGCGCTCTCCGCCGCGGCCGTGGCCGTCTCCCCGCTCACTGCTTCTCCCGCTCTCTCCCCGCAGCCCGAGTCGGAGGTGTTTGAGATCACGGACTTCACCACGGCTTCTGAGTGGGAGAGGTAGGTAGGTAGTGCTGCCGCCGGTCGCGCTCCCCTCACCGCGGCCACTGTGGGGGTTCACGGGGGCTCTGCCGTGTCCGCCCCGGCCCGCTCCTGCCGAGGGCAGCCGGGCCCCTGCCCYGCCGCCGCGTTGGCCGGTAGCCGGTGGCACCCGGAGCCTCGTCCCGGCTGTTCCAGCATTACCGACGTGTCTCTGCGGCGGAGGCTCAGGCCGCAACTGATGAGTTGGTTAAGAGGATCTAGTCAAGCTGTTTCTGAATTTAGTGAAAGGTCTGGTTTAATATGTCTTTGCAAGGGACTAGAATAAACATCTAGGAGGCTTATGTGTTTTTTAAGTAGCTGCCTGATTATTAAGATATTCGTAGCTGAAGCTTTTAAAAGTTAGTAGAACAATGTACAAGAAAATGTAAGGTGAAGAATGCTCTTACATTCTTAATGTATTATTTTTTAAAATGCTTTTCCCAGTGACGATGTCTATGACAGAAGGAGACAAAGATTCTAAGTGCTGCGTTTTAAATCTGAATTTAGTTTATAATTTTGTGTCAAATGCTTATTTATCTGTGAACAATGAAACAGGGGTATGTGTTAAAACTAATATGCTGCAATACTAGAAAAAGAAAAAGCTGAGATTCTATAATCACTCAAAGCATGCTCGTAGCAGTTGCTAAAATTAACTATCATCTGAAATGTAAACATAGGAGGACCATTTTATTTGTATAGGGAAGCAATTRTTCTGTTTTTATTGTGATACTTGGGGTTTTTTTGTTGTTTATTTGTTCCTTGGGGKTTTTTTTAAGGAATTCCATAGTAGGACAACATATTGCCTGCTTTTAGGGAGCTGAATTATAATACAAGTTTAGTGTTCAGCACATATTAATGCCTTTYCCCCTCCCTAATAGATTTATTTCAAAAATAGAAGAAGTATTGAATGACTGGAAACTTATTGGGATTTCTTCAGGCAAACCTCTAGAAAAGGTCAGTTACTGYTTCTGAATTTTCTTTTTAGAAATTGAATTATTAACTAGTAATATACACATATATTACATGTATTGCCATTTTCTTAGGTGGGGCAGATAATGAATTGTCTTGGGGAATTTAGCTTGTAAAAGTGGCAATTTGACAAACAGTTGCTGTAAATTTATTGGTGGGCTGTCTGCCAAACAGGCTATTTCCCTGATAAAGTTGAATCTTCATATAAGGCCTAGTGAGTATTTTTATTCCCAGTTTTGAATCTGGAAACGTGGTTGAAGCTGTTCTAAATTCTTAAGGAGTTTCTTTTTGCCCTGCCTTGTGCCTTTGTCACGCCTCACATACTYATGGTTGAGGCTTGCGTAGTACTACTTGTGACTCAGTGTGTTTCATAGATCGGAGAGATTTTTTTCAAAGTCTAATTAGAGCCTTTGTAGTGCTTTCTCAGTCCTGTCAAATGCAGAGGAAATTGCTGAGCTCTTCTGCATACTAGTGCAAATAAATTCAGCTGCTCTGAATTGAATGGCTGCTGTGTTTCCAGAGGAAGCTTGTGATTCTTAATTTTAAGCAGGATACAGAGTATTCAGAACAAAAACTTCTGTTATCTAATGAATTAGTTTTCAACCTTAGCTGTCAGTGTATTTCTACATGTCTTCTTTTCTAGACCAGACCTCTCTTGATTTCTAGTGAGAAGACACCCTTTACAGATCAAAGGGTTGTCCAAGTTGCTTTGTTTTAGTAGCAGCATACAATTCTGTACWGCGATGTTGATTTATTCCTAGAAACTTTCCTATGCTGTATTTTTGTTTAAAAATGAATTATCCTTACACACAGAAGTTTTGCAAATTATAGATAAAAAAATCATTTATCAGTGAAAGCATATTCAAAGTAAATATTAAAGTAGTATTTATGTAGAACGGTATAGGTATGGATGAAATCCCAGTTGGGAAACTTCTGTCTTTGGGCGAAGTTGAGRGTGCATATGCTTAAGATGTGTAGTTGCATATGAGAGGATATATCTGCCTCTTTATTGCCATATAATTCTGAAGACTTCTCAAGGGGGATATCTGGTCCTTGAAAGGAACGTAATTATTGGCAAGATGGATTTTAGCGTTCAGCTACTTTTATAATGAAATGCTTTGAGAATTTTTTTTTTTGAAATTAAACCATGCTTAGCTATTTAAGAATAAATATTTAGCAGTAGAAAAAGGTGAATGGATATTATAGATCATGTAGGCAGTATACTTTTTAAGACTTATGAAAGTTAGCCTGAATTAATGTGATCAAATAATATCTTTTTTTATATGCAGGGTGTATACACCACAGGGGCATGGGAGGAGAAATCAGATGAAATTTCATTTGCAGACTTCAAATTCTCAATTACCCATCATTATCTTGTACAAGAACCCAGTGACAAAGATGGGAAAGAAGAACTGGTAGAAGGTAGCTGATAGTTCTCTTACATGCCTGTAAGGATATGACAAAAGACAATTTCAGAATATGGAATTCACAGTGCGTTGATTTGCTTCTGTGTGAAATTTTCTGGTATCTGATGGGTGTGATCTGACATTTCTGCTTTTAGTATGCTTTGCATTCAACAAATTGCTAATATAAGTTAATTGTAAGTCAGCTGAATGGATGCTGATGCTCTTCTTATGTATCAATTTGTTTCACAGACGTCCTTCCTCTGCCTATGCAGGACTTGCTGTGCATGAACAATGACTTTCCTCCTAGAGCTCACTGTCTTGTAAGATGGTGAGTATGCTGCCTCTTGTCTTTAATACAAATAAGCATAGCAATTGAAAAATCTTTGATGCTGGCACAATCACGTGTATATTTTTTTTCCATCAAGAGTTAAAGCTCAAGTRAAATGATTCTTTGTACTGGACACAGGAAAGGAGTGCAAAAAAAGCCCACTGTAGTAGGCCTATCTTTACTTCCCCCCCCCCAAATRTTTTTTCCTGAATTTCATAGACTAACCAAACTTTTATATTTGTAATATTTAGATGCATTCTTAAAAAGGAAAGCTACAGCATCCTAAGAAACAACAACCATATTCTTAGTAATGCAAATCTTTAGCACATTATAGCGTTGTTCTAGAGAGATTATGTATAAATAGTAGTAGAGTTGTTATTAACATAAAGTAAAAAACTCAGGATTGATAGACCTGGAAGTCCTCACATTATTTTGAGTACCGTGTTTGAATGCTGTTAAGCTCCAGTAGTTTGTGATTTGAGAATCTGCAGCGCTCCATGGCCACTCAGTTCTTGACCTCTGAAAGAGGTACTTGCATGAAAATAACAGATTCCACAGTGTATTGGTGAGAATTAGGTTATTCGGGTTACAATATTTTTAAAAATTCGGTGTTTCAGCTGATTTGCTAAAAAAAASGGGAATGTGTTATTTTTTCTCTCTCTGTTAAGGTATGGGTTACGTGAGTTTGTGGTTATTGCTCCGGCTGCAAATAATGATGCAGTTCTTAGTGAATCCAAATGTAACCTTTTGCTGAGTTCCATTTCCGTTGCATTGGGGAACACTGGCTGGTAGGTTAAAGCATAAACCTTTTTACATGTCCAAGTGAAACTCTAGCATACAGCTATTGTGAGGAAAAAGTATTAAATTGTTAGCAAAATACATTGAGTTTGTTGTATTTGCACCATAATACTGTTATAGAAGGATTTTAAAAAGAAAATTTTCCATGGAAACTTTAAAAAGATTGATTCAATGTGTTGTTTATATTAATGATTATTTAAAAAAGCTTTCAAAAGCTGCTAGAAKTTGTTGGAATAAGTGGTATACAAAATACAACTTTTGGAAGAGGATTTCTTCCATATGTGTGGTAACAGTAACTTTCTAATATTCCTCAAAAATATTTAGACTGAAAATTAGGTAGCTGAAGTCATGGATAGGGCTTTGCTTATGACATGACAATTTGTTAGGCATTCCATTTAAYGATGAAGTTAACAGTATTTTTCTGTGAATCCTATGAAGCATTTTAAACTGTGTTCCACTAAGAGAAAATGTATTCTAAAGAATATGAAATKATGTTGAAATATTTAGGTAGTTTTAAAGACTACAAGACAGCATGACATTTTCAATAATCTGAAATATTAATGTTTTATAGTCAGGTACCACTATTTGTGCAAATACATCATAAATGGCGACGAATGTATGTTGGAGAATGTCAGGGTCCAGGAGTTCGAACTGACTTTGAAATGGTTCATCTTCGCAAAGTGCCAAATCAGTATACYCATTTATCAGGATTACTAGATATCTTCAAATCCAAGATTGTAAGTGCATCTGAATGTATGTAACTGATATTAAGAATAATTATTTTATTACCTGGTCGCTTGTAGATTCACTTCTATCTTCTAGGGATTTTTTTCTTTTTTTGTAAGGCTGAGGCTCACACTGCCAATACCAACAAAGGCGTTTTCTGGATATCGCCAGTATCTAGTGATAAAGAGTGAAAATTGGTATGGGTTTTGTTCTTCAAGAGTTATCACTTTCTTCCATTTTTATTTTCTACAGGTGTGTGAAAGAATGTGTCTGTTTTACAGTCTCCTTGTAACAACCCTCTCTTCCCTGTCCCCAAAACAAACTCTATTTTGCTGTTTAAAAGGACAGAGGAGCGTTGGGGTGGGCTTTTATTCTGATACTTTGTAGGTCCCCATAGCTAAGTTAAGAGTGAGGAACAACATTATGAAATGTGAGGAGCGGACTGCTTTTTTATGGAGTGGTATGGCCTACTGCAACACTTTGCTGACTGCCAAAATTAGTTGTAATCTCATTAAAACGCTGAGGACAAAAATACTTAATGAAAACCTAATGCATTCTGGGTCAGAGTTACTTGTGAGTTACTAGTTAAATGGAACATGTGAATGTCTCATGCATTTTAGAAAGCTTATGTCCTTACTTTTACCTGTGAGTGTCTTGTTGAGCAATGCCTTTACTAGTAATTCTTGGGGTATAGCAGTTCTGATAAAATTAGCTCTAATACAAGCTATCATAACTAAGTTATGTTCAAGGCCTGAGCTGTTTGAGAGGATGTACTCTTTACATTAAGTTTTTTCTCTAATATTTTCAAGGGATGCCCTTTAACACCACTGCCTCCAGTTAGCATGGCTATTCGACTTACATATGTGCTTCAAGACTGGCAGCAGTATTTCTGGCCGCAGCAGCCGCCAGGTAGGAGATTTGTGTCCTTGGAATAACTTGCTTTAAGATACACAAACATTTTTTTTTTAGCTTTGACTCTTTATCTTGCCAGAAGAATTAAAACGTTTTCTGCATTACTAGGAGAGGCTTCAGTTACAACTGAATACCATCCTACTCCCTATGATAGGCTAGCAAGCTCAAAGCTGCTCTGAAATCATGTCTGTGGCTTATGGCTGTGACAGGTGTTTTGGTTAGAGCTGTGCCTAGAAATATGCTTTTTTATTAGTTTTTAGAGAGATAGTGACACTTCTAAAATGGTAGTATCTTTTTGGAAAGAAAAGGATGACAGACTGTGGATCTGTAAAGAATTCTGCCCTGCATGCTATAGGGAAACTTTTGGATTCAGGTTCTAGTAGTAGGTGCTAATACTTCACAGGAGTATTTGTCAATTATTTCCATAGAGTAACTGATTTTAGTACTTTACTATTTAAGCGTATTAACAATGGGAAAAGGAGCAAATATTATATGGACCTCACCTGAGGTAAAACTCTGGATTTTTGTTGTTGTTTACACCATGCTAAATAAGCCAAGCAGTTGATTGATTTATTTTTTTCATGCAGGAAAAATTTCTGATCAAGCCTTTTATTATAGTAGCGTTGTATGAGGGGAAGAAGGGGAAAAGTAATGTATAGTCTTAAATCTAAAGTACGTACAGCAGATATGGTAAGTTTATGCCATAGTGATGCTATTTAGGAAAAATRGAGTGAGTTTGCTCACTTGGTAATCTCACAGTGAACTCTCATATGCTTGCTTGGTGGTAATACTTTCTTCCTTGGGTGTCAAGGATTTGTTTTTAACAGATTKATTTATATATAGGTAGCATCAGAAAATAAATTGTAAAATTCTCCTGGCTCAAAGGTAGACAAATCTATAGGAAAAAGGTAGATGTGGGTTCCTTCTTAACGTACATTTTTATTATTGATGTGGTATTTTAGGCAGGAGGTGGTGGAATAGTTAAAATGCCCAAGTTCTATTCTTGGCTTGGTAGTAGTTTTATGTAACAAGGCTAAAGTATTTAGGGCACACTTAGAGGGACAGAACCTATATGACCTTGGTCTCGTTACCTAATTGTTTGGCTTTCCTTTGGTTGAAAGAAAAAATARTTCTTACACTAATCAAAGGTATGTTTTGAAGAAGTCTGTAGTGAAGTTGATCCTGTGTGCTTTGTATGCAGGGAGTGTTGAAAATATGTTTAAAGAGAATCCTGTTCTTTAGGGTAAGAGAAAATCAGTGCTTTTTTAAGTGATAGTTTCTCTTTGTAGGTAAACCAAGTTTACCTAAAGAACTTGGGAAGCTAGTTCTACAGATTTTGTTTTTTATTATTTCTGCAGACACAGAAGTCAATGTTTTCTGTAGTCTCTCTCTGCCTTGCTGTAGTTATTCACCAAGTCAGGATCCCTGGTTTGTGATGAATGAGTTGTACCACTACCACTCTGATCATATCTCTTGGTTTGAGCAGTCTGAAAAAATTTTACTCTTTTAGTGGATTCTGGTTAAGGGAGCTAGTGGCATAGTGTATTGCAGAAACTGGAGATAGACAATGTTATTTTTACTGCTGTTGCTACATGCAGTTGTGGTTTTATGTTCATTGTGAAGAACTAGACCTGTAGGTACTTCATTACCCTCASTCAATTAGCTTTCTGAAATAAAACCAAAGAATTTAAATGTCTTTCATCTTCTCTGAAGAAGAAGGCTGGAGAAATTACGTAACTAAGTTATCCAAATACTTTATCTGTTGAAATACCTCAACTGTTTTGTATGTAAACAGTTTGCCAGATGCATTTAAAACTGTTCTGTATGTAAACAGTTTGCCAGATGCATTTAAAACTAAGGATCAGATGTTGTAATAGCATTAATATAATGGCATTACATTACACTATTACCTATTTAAATTTTTGCTCAATGAAAAGTGTCTATTTTTGGTTTATACATTTGAAGGAKATAACATGGGGAGTAGTCAAGGATGTTGGGAGGCATCTCTAAGTRCCTGGAATTACAAGGAATCTCCCAGATCATTGGGTTAAGTCTTTAACTGCAGGAGACATAACATATCACTCTTTTCATAAAATTATCAGGCTTTTAAAAGTAGTTGTTTTTCACTCTGCAGGGTTGCTCTTCTGGAGTCTCCCTTTTCTGCTTGGCACTGATTTCCTGCCTAAATAYTTTTATAGCAACTTTGTCTCTATTTGCTCTTGTGTCAACATTGACTCTTTAAGGCTGCCTTTATAGCTGTCATCTTTGCCTATATGAAGGGAATAACCTTCCCTCAACACAGATGACAAGAATTTTRTCTGTCTTTTTGAATGTCCAGTTGCATGATAACTTCCCAGTTTCTGCTGGAAACAATTACTTTGACTGTATGCTAGGATTGTGTTTTCATAGTTCTGTCACCTTCGCTGGTGAGCTATTCTGTGGTCATCTTACATGCTACAGCCTTTTTACTGTGAAATTAAGATGATATGCTTCTTAAAATATTGCATAAATTCTGTATGGAAAATGTATTGATCTGTCTTCAGATATAGATGCTCTAGTTGGGGGAGAAGTTGGAGGCCTTGAGTTTGGGAAGTTACCRTTTGGTGCCTGTGAGGATCCTATTAGGTAAGATAAGAGTTCAGAAAACTGTTTTGTAACTTCCTTAATGGAGGACTTAAAGGTATGTTCTTTCAAATCTTAACTTTGCCTGCCTATCACTTGTTATGTCCCTAAYAGGTGATTTCATTATTCAAGTACATAAGAAACACCTGTGAAAAGTAATGGTCTAATGGCAAATAAGACCATTTGCAAATTGTCTAGTGATATTCATAGTTCTTTCTCATAAATCTTTCATCATAAACTTCTGAAGTACTCCGTTTATCTCTGAAACTATTATGTTGAAATATACCTTAACTGGAGATAAACTTTAAAAATGGTGTGCCTTCAGTCAAGGGTTGGACTCGCTCTCATCTTTTACTTTGACATTTGTAGAAGACTTAAATTGAGGGGGTCTGTAAACTGAGTTACTACAATCTCTGTGTCCTCTTCTGAACACCCCAGCACCACTCAGCAAATCTAGGAATCATTTTAATGCATTAGACAGCATTTAATGCTGTAGGCAATTCATGAAAGTTGTTCTTTCCTCTGTACCGGGATACCTAGAATACAATGCACAATTTCTCCTTTTGTAGAGAGGAGTTGTGAGAGAGTCCTGTATGGCAGGTACTAGTAAAGTTTAGTGCAATACTGGGTGACATGCTGTAGAATAACCAACGGAATGTATGCAGTGAGAAAACTCATTGGAAAACRTGCACATTTCTGGATGTAGCTGCAGAATACACAGAGGGACTTTAAATATGAACTATCACAAATACTCTTCAAGGTCTTAACTATGATGGAGAGAACACTTTCTTCTAGCACGGAAAGATTTAAATCTTGTTTTGTTTCAGTGAGCTTCATTTAGCTACTACATGGCCTCACCTAACTGAAGGTATAATTGTCGACAATGACGTTTATTCGTAAGTATTTTGTCTGAATTGCAAATATCTAGAGGTGTACTTTATTTGTTAACTACTGCATTTTAGTGAGATCTAAAACATTCATTGTGTGTGGCTTTGTGTGTGAAAGAGAACCCATTTTGAGGAATGCTAAGGTTAGTTGATAGAACATCTCATTTGGGAAAACACCTTTTTTGAAATGCATTTCTGTGTGAGAAAATACTATTGTGTTGTAATCTCAACAGGACACGTACCTCCATTTTTGGGCACATTCTCATGCTAGACTTAAGTTTTGTGTATTGCATATTTCTTGGAAAAGATGATAGTGGAACGTGGAAAGCAAAAAGAATTAACTGATTGACATCCCTCTCCCAGAAACTATCATCTAGGTTTTCTGCTAAGCCTCCTAAAGAGGAAGAACAGTGGATACTGATACTTAAGAAAGAAGAAAAAAAAAGTGTTCTGTTGTTTTAATTAATGCAGAAATGAGTTTTCAACATTCATACGCTTTAAAAGAAGACAATTTAGTTGTAACTGGATTGTTCTCATGTGTTCCTTATTCATGTTATGTATGTACATGAGAACAGGGACTCTGTGTTTTAGAGTGTTTGTCATGTTCTCCTACGTAATGTGGTGTATATTGTCACTTCCGTGGCCTAACTGGCTMTGACATTACATTTATTGAGAATTCGATACTCTTCTCTTGCATACTTAGGTGACAGCATGACACTTGTTTTTTTTTTTTTTAAAGTGACCTGGATCCTCTTCAAGCACCCCAATGGTCCGTGAGAGTCAGAAAAGCAGATAACCCTCAGTGTCTATTGGGTAAGACATCAAAATTCCTTATCTTTTATGGCTTTAAGTTGTGAAGTTAGGATTGAATTGTTAATTACCTGATGACCTCTGTTTCCTCACTCCTCTGATTTTTTTTTTGAATGGACGGTATTTTGGGCTTCTTTTTCAAGAACACAAGCTTTGCAAAAACATAAGTTTCTATTGCAGGTTATTCTGCATCTGAGTACCGTGAACTTCATTGCTGTTCTTACTTCACCAGGTTCCAGAGAATAAGCATTTACTCTGTGTTCTGTGAAAATCTAGATTTCCTAGAATCTTTAAATTTTATTAAGTGCCTTCTGCATATATCTGTTTTCTTAGTTGAATCAATCTGTCTGACAGGCAGGATTGGTACACCTGGAGAGCTGTACAGTTGCCCATCCTTGACTTTTAGCTTGTGGGGAAARGGGCTTCAAAACTAAAAAAAAAAATAACATGCTGCAGAAATTTCATCTTGCTTTGGGTGAAGAAGCGGGATAAACTGCATGCAGAACTGTGYTCTGGATAGGTGTGCATTTTCCTAAGCTTTAATTATGTGGTTTAAAGATATTTGTGCTTCAGAACAAATTATGATGTTCTTTCAGATGAAAAGATAAGATTTACTGTCCCTCGGGCATCATTTTGAGAGTTAACTTATTGTTCAATGAGATTTTAATTGAGTACTTGCTCAGAAACTTTGTTTCTCTTATAGGTGACTTTCTTACTGAATTCTTCAAGCTTTGCCGTCGAAAGGAGTCAACTGATGAGATACTTGGAAGGTCTGCATTTGAAGAGGAAGGAAAAGGTAAAATTAAAATCTTGTTGATATGTGTTATTTGTTTTTAATTGTTTCATGTTATTTTACCTTCCCTATCTCCTTTTCCCGACTTCAGATTGATCAGTATTTATTCTTTTAACTCTCAGGCATTTTCTGTAATTATCCTAGGAATTTTTTGGTCAGTGCTACATGGTATAATTTCTCATGAATTCTAGGCAAGCTTAGCTCCCAAAGTCCCAGAGGACAATTGCCTCTGTTATAGCTGGTTTTTTTTTCATGGGAAAACAAGAGTTTAAGATTTGACTAGTGTGTACAAGAGTTGGTGTTGAGCACACATCAGACAGACTTGTCTGTATCATTTTATGTATTTTTGTATTTTTTCCACTCTTTTCTGCTTTTTGAAGTACTATGTAGTACATGTTTTAACAGCCGGTTTAGAGAGTCATTAATCTGTTTGAAAGGCTTTGCTGTCATCCCCTCAATTTTAAGGGATTCTAAGGAAAAACCAAAAAAACCCAAACCAAAATTATCTGTCCAACAGGTCCCAACAGTATAGATACTGACATTTTTTTGATGAGTCTGTCCCTTTCTTTGGCTTTTCTTGCTGTATATGGTGAACATTCCCTTCCTTCCTGCCTCTTGTCCCCTTTTCTTCCCTCCAAATGTGGCCTGTATCAGTGTATTTTCTTTGGTTATACTTGGTCTTAGTTTTGAAGGAGCTCGCGAGTTAGCTTAGAAGGGTGTTAGACTGAGTAGGGTATGTATTACTCCTAGTGCTTGACATACAGTCTCTTTAGCCCTTCTTATCTCTAATTTTCTTGAAATGTTTGCCAAGRTGAGGTTTTTCAGGCTGCTGGTAATTATTCACTTAAATTTGTCTGCCCTCTTTCTAACAATGCTAATTCATTTTATTGTAAGAGAGGTTCTAAAGTTTACCAGCAGCAACTCTGGAAAAAATCTTTTGATTTGAGGAGCTTACCTGAGGACTCTAAAACAGAGTTGTGCTTACACCATGTGAGGTCGTATATATAGTGATTAATACTGGATTTATTTAAGGCTTGTCTAAAGATTTAGCATAGGCTTGAGCAGTCTTTGTTACCTACAGTGTGTTCATTGGTGTCATGTTTAAACACTGGCTCTTCAGCAGGCTTTTGCTGATACTCTGCCCGTAATTGTCTGCAAGTGTGCAGTACTACTACAGTAGGTGGCAGGCACTATCTACAGCCAACTCAGTCGAGACTTCATTCAGTAAATTAAGTCAAGGACAGTCTGAGACTCCTTTGTGAGCTCATTCTGCTGCTTCTCTTTGTGGCTAAGAACAGTGAATATCAGGTATGCAACCTGACAGCACAGGGGTGTAGCTCTGCTTAGCAGGGGCTTAAAAATCAATAAAACATAAATAGACTGAATATGACAGGTGAACTTTTAAAGAGAGATGGTCTTGTGGTTTTTTTGTTTTGTTTTGTTCTAATTATTTTTATTTTATTTTATAGAGGTTGCTGATATTACCCATGCTTTGTCGAAGCTCACCGAGCCAGCACCAGTCCCAATCCATAAATTATCAGTCACAAACATGGTTCACAGYGCAAAGAAAAAGATTCGCAAACACAGAGGTGTAGATGAATCACCTTTAAACAATGAAGTTCTGAACACTATTCTTCTGGTGAGCTGTCCATGCACATTAAATTCATCTAAAACACGTATTTCATGCTTCCACTGATGCATTTGGTTTATAGTTTATAGCAGAATTATAAATAAAAGWGTCTGGTGTCAGTTCCATTATTTGAATTGCATTCATCAGCTTCCTAAAACAGCCTAAGTTGTTACAAGTCTATGCAATATAAGTGGACTGAAAATGAACTCTGAACTCTGCTAACAGTTTTAATTATGGGGATTGCTGGTGTGTAACCAGCAGTAGCTTTATGGAGAAAATGGGAAAAGCAGGAAAAACATACTGATAGAAGTTTGGATTTTTTTGTTTCTTCAAGTTCTTATTTCCTGATGCTGCTGACAAACTCACAGATGGATTTGAAAGCAGAACTAGCACTTCAGCAGGAAACAATCCTCCTCCAGAGAATGAAGATTATGTAAGTTTTACTGACTGGCACTCATGAGAGAGAGAAAGCAATTTTGAGTGTGTGTTCATACAGACTTTGCTGTGGTTGCCCTATGTCTTGTAATAGATAATTTTTGAAAAGAGAAACTTACCTTTGTGGAATCTCTAGGTAGAAATAGTGATTTTATTTTTTTTTTCCTTCTAGTTTCTTTTTTTTCTTCCAAAGACTGTAATTTTTGGTAGCTTATACTTACAGGCTTAAAATGTTAGTTAGCCATTTGTGTTGACAAACAGGAAAGAGATAATACGGTTTTTGGAAAAAAATGCCATTGTTCCTGTATTTCCTGCTTTCTTTTATTTCTTACATAGAATCTCTTCAGTCAGTTTAAATCTGCTCCTTCTGATAGTCTGACGTACAAGCTAGCTTTATGTCTTTGTATGATAAACTTCTACCATGGAGGAGTAAAAGGAGTGGCACATCTTTGGCAAGAATTTGTGTTAGAAATGCGCTACAGATGGGAGAACAACTACCTGATTCCAGGGTAAGATKTTGTTGTTGTTGTTGCTTTGTCATAGAAAATGTTCTTTGTTTCAGCAACAGAGTGAGTTCACTATGACTTTGAAACATACTGTTTTGGTTGTTTAAATTGCAAATGCTGCCCTCGATTCTTATTACCTTACTTCCTTAAAGCAAGAAAGGATAGGGAGTAGGGGAAAGCATCTGTGCCCACCTTTGAAAAGTTGAAGATGCCTGGGGAAGCTCAAGTTAAAGAGCACTCCGCTGTGTGAATGAAGGGGGCGGGGGGGGGGGAAGCTTATGCGAATGCTTGGCTCCCAGAAGGAGCTGATAGAGGGAGAAACACCTTTGCTTTGTGGTGTAGTTTCGCCACTTTTCTGAGGCAGGTCTTCCAAGTTCCTGCTGGTGTAATAGCCTTTTCAGGCAGCTAATGCCGTCTGCAGTATTCCAACCCTTCCAGGTTACGTCTGCTGCAGCAGAGCCTGTTGCAGACCAAGCAAAGGGTTCTGTCAAGATGAGGTATCAATGTAGAGCAAAAATATATATATATATATATATATATATATATATATATTTTTTTTTTTTTTTAAATGGGATGGACCGGCCATTTATTCACTAGTTTGTACTTTCAAACGGTTACACTAACCGATAAAATAGAAGTTGAAATAGATAGAGATCACTCTACTGTATCATTGCAATTTTAAAAGTAAAGTCAAAGGTGCTTAATTTTTGTTTGAAAACAGCTACCCTTTTAACTTCCCAATGGAAAACTGACCAGGAAATGCAGGGCGTGTCTGTTTTGTACTAGTGTGAATGATCTCTTAGCCTCAGAAGTGACCTCTAGGAAATAAATGTAGTTTAACTTCTGGGTTTGTTCAGTCACTAGCATGTCTTCTGAGACCATAGAAGAGCTGCGTAGTTGAAATGGTGRGGGTGGGTTCGATGTGCATATTTGCCCCTCTTTTGGATTTCATATGATTTAAAACCACATGTGTGTGAAAGATTCAACTTTATAATTGATAATGGTTACACTTCTACCTTTTGTTAGATTAGCTAATGGCCCTCCAGATCTGAGATGCTGTTTACTGCATCAGAAACTTCAGGTAAATATCCCAAATTTAAGAATGATTTTTCTCCTAAGGAAACTGTCAAAATTATAGCAATTATTAGCTAAATATATTGTTGTTGTAGATTTAGTTATGCTTGTATTTTTGGGTCTGGACTTCATTTCTTGGGAAAACCTTTGTTATACAACAAGTTCAATGGAATTGTTATCTTTTAGAATTGTAAGAGATTTTTGGTGACTCTCCAAGTTTTTCTGTGACATTGTTTCCGTAAGAGAAGTAATTGCTAAACAATTTTTTTTCCTTTAACTTGTTAGATGTTAAATTGTTGCATTGAAAGAAAGAAAGCAAGAGATGAGGGGAAAAGGGGGAGCATGTCTGATCGTTCACCGGCTGGTACTTCTGGTGATGCTGGAAAAGGAGCAGACCACTCTGGAGATAACCCTGATAAGGAAAAAGAAGTTGGCAAGTCTTGGGAATCGTGGAGTGACAGTGAAGAGGAATTTTTTGAATGCCTAAGTGACACAGAAGATCTTAAAGGAAATGGGCAGGAAAATGGAAAGAAAGSAGGAACAAAAGAAGGCAATAAAGAGCCTGTAAACTTAAAACCAGAAGGTCGTCTGCATCCACATGGAAAGCTGACRCTGCTGCATCCGGGAGAGCCTCTCTACATTCCAATAACGCAGGTTAGGTAGCAAGAGCAGAGCCAGATGTGCARTACGACTCTCGTGCAGCGTGGCTCATACCTAGGATTGTGAAATTGTATATAGTTTGGAGGTTATAGCCTTATCTGTTGTTAAAATTGCTAAGTGTTTTTGGCCTAAGACCTTGTTTTCCATTTTAGAACTTGATGAGGCTGTTAAACTGAAATCTCACATGCTCTTTGTTTTATTTGAGAATGGGTCTCCTTACCAAATTTCATTCAAAACAATTTTTTTAAACAAGAATTAAGCTGTCTTGCCTACCTTAAATTTGGGTTTCTTTTTATTTCCAGCTTTTGAGGCATCTTCCATCCCCTCCTTACTTTCTTTCCTGTAGAGTCGGAACTGCCATGGTCCTTCCACCATGCAGATTTCTAGCTGACTGACCAGAGTACTGGATCAGTTTTGCTGCTACTCTTTTTCTTTTTTCTTTTTTTTTTTTTTTTTTTTTTAAAAACATTTCTCAACTCATATCTAGAAGGCCATAGTCATCAGTTTTTGGTACCATTATCTAAAACAGGTTTATCATCAAACAATTAGAAATTTTATCTGACACAGGCTTTCTTGCAGAATGACTAGGGCTGAAATAGGAAGCAGTGATATCAGAGTAAATAGTTTGAAATCAGCCATGCATGAAGAATACAGTATTTTTTATTCACTTCAGAGARATTATTTTTAATGAATGTTGCTTTGTGTGGCTAAAAGGTATGAGCAGAGTGTAGTCAGGCAAAACGTTGTCAATTAAYTATGTCCTGACAGTATCAACGGCAAAAATTCTGCATCGCTTTAGGTGGATTTTCATCCATCTCAACAAAATAGTATCAGTCAAACACTTCCTGGACTTCACCTGGGTTTTGACATTTTAACAATATATCCTTATATTGTACTTCATTCTCAGGTTGTTTTCTTTTTAATTTCTTTTTGTTAGTRTCTTCTTCAGATGCACAGCTGTAGGCTAAACAGTTTAAGCAGTAGAAATTTGTTTATTTCCTTTGAGTATAAATAAAGTAGTATGAACTTTTGGTGACAGGGAGCTTTCCACTCCTTCTTCCTTAATAAGGGCTAAGTCTAGGAGAGGCTAGTTATAAACTTGTCTTTTTCTGTGTTACAGGAACCAGCTCCCATGACTGAAGATCTGCTGGAAGAACAGTCTGAGGTCCTGGCGAAACTAGGGACGTCAGCAGAAGGTGCTCATCTTCGGGCACGCATGCAGAGTGCCTGCTTGCTCTCAGATATGGAGTCTTTTAAGGTAGTACTACTTGAAGAACTCTGTGACACTGCTTTCTTCTAATTAAACTATCCCTCTTGCTTGTGTAGAACCATTTTGAAGGTTTTTCTGACAAGTTTTTATTTCTTCACAAAACAGTTTCAAAATAGTTTAAAGTTGAAAATAAAAACCTTTTGATAAAACTCTTAGAACATTTCAAAATCTATGCCTATCCAGTCTATTTGCACAATGTCTGTGGGAAGGCAAAAAAACCCAATACATACAGTTGATAAATTGGGAATTAAAACTTGGACAAGCCCATACAAAATGATGTCAGAAGAAAACTGAGCATCAAAATCCTGATCAAAATTACACGTCTCTCCCTCCCACCACCTTGTAGCTTTCATTTGGTGTCTCTCTTACCTGTTCTTTCCACTGTGTCTGGCTTTGTAAAATGCACTTTTAATCAGACTCCAAATGGATAAAATGTAAAGGTGATGTAAAGAAAAAAAAAATCTATTAACACATTCACAGTTCTGTATTTGGACTTTGGGGAGGTGGACATAATTTTTATGTATAGTTGAAGATGTTTTGTTCTTTAATAGGAAGGATAAGTTATYGCTATTTAGAAGTCCTATACAGCTGTTCATCAAATTGGGACTGGACTAGCTGTGGTTTTGGGTAATTTGTTCCATTTCTTTTTTGAGCTCTGCAGAGGGAGCTAAGAGCACATACACTGCTGTCATCAAAGGGTCGCGAAACTCTGAAAAGATTGGAGATTCCGTCATGAAATAGCTATATATATTTCTTTTAATTRTTGCAATGTTACTTTGTAGTAAAAGGATACAGATGTACCGTAGAGTGAGAGTATTTATAACACTTTATAATCAATATCAGTTTATTAGCAGTGTTTCATGTCATATTAGATGTATGTAGCAGTTTTATTTCTATGGTGCAAGTGATCTAAAAACTCAAAAGTAAGAGCATTAGAACCATAATTTGAAGCGGAAGTGCACTCTCGATAGGTATATGGAATAGAAAGCTGGGTTTCCTTTTATGTTCTAGACGTATGGATGTATTTATCTGTGTTAACATTGCATCTATGAAAAACGAAGTTTTTCTTGCTTGGGGGAGTTGGTTTTTTTTTAAAGTTCCTTTTTAAAGGATGAAGAAAAGGTGAATTTTGTTACTAGAGTGTTAAAAGATGGAAAGTGAGAGCTGAAAGCATATTTATGGGGCCCAGTGATTCTTTTAGGCTGGGCTGTTTTTCATCTAAGTCTTTAATGGTATAAGCTTGTACATAAAAAATTTAGTGAAAATTCGTATTTATTGCATGTATCAAGTACCAGATAGAAGCTTGACTTAACAGTATAATCATGAGCTTGCCTGAAATAACTGATGAATGTACTGTTTTGATGGGATAAGAGGAACGTTTCTTTGCTTTTGTTGGTGATGTGGGGTTTTCCCCCCCACCATTGTCTTGGTTTATACTTTCTTTATCCCCTTACCCTCCTAGGTCTCTTTTCTAGCGTACAGTTTGCTGACTGTGAACAGAATTCCCTGAGTTCTGGCTCCTAGCCTCTGCTCTACCCACTGAACCATATTGCCTTCCTACCCAGGTTATTATGTTTTTATAGGAGTTTTGAGGCACAAATTTCATCTGCTCTTCATTCCAGGCAGCTAATCCTGGCTGTTGTCTGGAGGATTTTGTGAGGTGGTACTCCCCTCGGGATTACATCGAAGAGGAAGTCATTGATGAAAAGGGGAATGTAGTAATYAAGGGCGAGCTGAGTGCCCGAATGAAGATTCCTAGCAACATGTGGGTAGAGGCCTGGGAGACAGCAAAACCAGTCCCAGCCCGGAGGCAGAAGAGACTGTTCGATGACACTAGAGAAGCAGAGAAGGTAAAAAGCCCTGTGGCTAGTGATAGTCTGATCTGTAATGCTTGTACAAAACTTTATAGCAGCCCTTTCTTCTTTCTCCTGCAAGACTGAAACATTAACACATCTTTGCACTATATATAAACTGTTCTGTACATGGCTTAGGGTTAATCAGAAATTCTTGCTGCCGTACAACTGTGTTTGAAGTATCTAAAATAATTAGTGGAAAGTAACTTCATAAGGTGTATTACTTAGGTACTTTGAATTATTAGTAAAGAAAACAGATCTTTATCTGCATGTATGTGTTAGGAAACTAAAGTGTTCTTAAAACACAATTATTTTTAGTTTCGTTCTAACCTGTTGGGACTGTGAGCAATCACTGAGGATTCATGTAAAAACTACCTATTGAGCCCTGTCTTACAACAGTGCTCCCTTCTTGYGAATTCTTCAGCATAGGTGCTCATCTTCCGTAGTTAACCTTATCTTTGGGAAGTAGTTTCGATCAGTAATGTATTAAATTTTCTGATGTTATAGGTGCTTCATTACCTTGCAGTTCAGAAACCAGCTGACCTTGCRAGGCATCTCTTGCCTTGCATCATCCATGCAGCTGTACTCAAGGTAAAGGAAGAAGGTAAATARTGTTTAATAAATTATTAAGATATTTTAGAGTGAACACTGATGCAATAATTACAACTTCTTCGTTTCTTGTCCTCCTAATAGAAGCACTAGAAGATATATCTTCAGTTAAGAAGATTATTAAGCAGATAATATCCCATTCCAGTAAAGTTCTACGATTCCCTAATCCAGAGGACAAGAAGTTGGAAGTAAGGTTTTGTACTGGCTAAAAACCTAACAGACTTTTACACTGTTCATGGGAGTGCTAAAAAAMCCCATCTTTTTAATTTTCATCTTTATTAAACTCCTGCAGGAAATCATTGCTCAGATTATGAGTGTGGAAGCTATCATCGCCAGGGCCAGGTCTCTGAAAGCAAAATTTGGGGTAGAGAAATGTGAAAATGAGGAGGAGAAAGAAGACCTACAAAGGTGACTGATGATTCCCTCTCCCTCCCCGTGYTGTTTTGTTTTTCCTCTGATGCCCTTTTTTTGTAGTTTCAAAATTTAGGACAGATAGAAGTGGTGATAATACAGAAATACTAAGGAATCAYATTTAGTAGCAATAAACGTTAAGTGTCCCTGTCCCGAGGCTACCTAGAGATGTTATGYGTGGGTACCCTAAATGCCCCTCTAAGTAATGATCTCTTTGAAAACATGTGATACAGATGATTTTAATGGAATTTGTTTTTATCTTGACAGTACTGGGGGTTTCATTTATTTTTTCATGTATGTAAAATGTATATTTGATGAACTTGTTACAATAGAGGTGAAATTAGAAGGACTAGGAATTTAGTGTTTTCTATAACTAATATGGAAYGAAATACCCCTCCAAGTTACATTTTCTTACCCTAGTCTCCTYTGAAACATACTACTGAGGAACCGTATGAATGAAAACCGACGAGCAATGTTTCATTGCTTCACTACCTGCTGTCAGATTTACTTATTGCTTAAGATGACTAATATGTAATGTTAAAAAAAACATATTAACTTATTGCTGCTGTGCTGAGAGGGAGAGATGACATTTTTGTAGTACATGTTGGGAGTTCAGAGGAGTGATGTCTGACCAATGTCTTTGTGCTCAAAAAAAATTGTCACGTTGTTACTTCTTCTGTGTGGCCGATGCCGTGAAGGCTTTTCATGTTGAATTTATACATCTGTATTAGGAGCCTGAGTTCCATTTATAGTTAATTGAGAGAAGTAGGTCCYTTCAGAGGCTGAATTGCAACCTCGGTGTTAATTGGCCCTGCTGCTGGAGCTGCAACGCAAACAGCTATATAATCTGCCTTCCCTGACCTTCGGTGGGCGGCTGCTGTGTTCAGCTTAGTTTTGACCTACGTTATCTGTGAAAGAGCAGCTGCCTGTATTAGCATGAAAGAAAGAGCAACAAGGTAGGAGGGAACAACTGAAGGCTAAGGGGGGTTTAGTCTTTAGGGCAGATGAAAAGGAGTAAAGGGATGAAAAGGTGATGATAGTGTTTGAGTGGGATACTGAGAAATGTCAGGGTTTTTTCCTTAAACTTATAAAAGAACTCTTGAGAGTGTCTGCCAGTTCTCATTCTGTGGAGATTGAGGTCTTTCTAGGTGGAGACCCCCTCACAGGAAACAATTCTGGTTTTAGATTAGCAAACTGGATACAGCTGAGAATTAAATATTCCTTTTTCCTTTTCAATAATTTGTACCACCAGATTTGTAAACTGTCTCCTGGAGCAGCCAGAAGTGTCCGTTATTGGTGCAGGAAGAGGACCTGCTGGTAGCATTATTCACAAGCTGTTCGTGAATGCTCAGAGGGTAAGAGAGAGCTCTTGATTGCTTTGCAGACACTTCTAATTTAAACAGTATGAGGCAACAACTTATCATATGATGCCAGTTTCTTTTGTCTGCATATATGCATGTATTGTCATAGATGTGCTTGAGGGTTTTTTGGCGATGTTCAATATGATTTTGGCAGTAACAGACCTTGCAAGACGAAAGAAGAGTAAGTCACCTTGGGATGTTAAACAATTAAAGCCAGCTGGGTAGATAGAGGTGTCATTAATGTTTGATTTACTTCAAATAGTAACATCAGTAATGCTATTATGGCACAAATTTCTGCTTTATTCAGGTTACACAATATGTGCAACATCACAGCAAGAACAGTCAAGTGTGTTGATTGTTTCACATAGGAATGTAGAGAAACACATCATAGTACTAAATACTTTAGAAGGAGTAACTTTCTAGTCTGAGGCTTATACTTGGAATACCTGAGATTTCTTCTGTGGAAACTAGCATGCTTAGGAAGAGTTTCAGTTCTTTTCCAGTACAACTCTACATTCAGTTTACTTATTGCCGGTGTTGTATTTTCTGGAAATCCTTCCCCAGCCTGTATTGGTATAAATACTCCCTTTTTCTCTTAAGCAGTCTTTGTAATAATTAGCCTTAAGGTATTGATTTCCAAACTTCTTGGATTGCAGTCAGCCTTCAGTTTCTGTCAGAATTACAGCTGGTCATAGCATCAAATTATCTAACTAAAATTTAACTACAGTGGTGATAACAATGTAGCATAGTATTGCAGACATCTCAGAGCCTGAAATACTGTTTGGAAATCATTCCTGTAAAAATCTTGTGATTGGGAATTAAACTCTTTTAAGGTGTGGATGCTTTTATAGTAATCTGTATTTTGCAACTCGGCATAAAAAGGACCATTCTGAAAACAGACCATGGTTATTCTGAGAATGAAAATCAGAACATTTATTGTATCCTTCTAGTCTCTAGGGAAAATCTGGTTGCAAATCTCAGCATGTCAACCAGCCTTACTTAGAGACTTCCCTGTAAAGCCTGAGGTTGTGCCCTGTAAGTGTATGCAAGCGTATGCACTTGCCTTTTCAATATTGAGGCATTATGTTTTTAAAGCTGAGTAAGTGTTTCTAGCGTTAATATTCAATAAAGATGTATGGAAATTTCTAGGGTTTTGTTTCTTTTGAAACATCAGTAACTAAAGCTAGGTTACAGATACTTCCCACTAGTAGCTGGACACTGTTAATTAAGACTTCTTAGTGGGACAGGCGCTGACTTGCTACCAAAAACCCCTTGTGTTTAATCTACCATGAATTATTTTGGTAGGGAGCTGTTTGGTAAATAGAAGTTGAATGACTTCCTTGTTCATTACCTTTTGAACCTGGACTCCTCTCTGAGTTGTGTAAAATGTGGTGTTATATTCTCAAGTTTTCTCAGGAAAATTATGATAGCAAATGCATGTTCCTGGAAGTAGAGTGCATGATGTCTCTTAAACCTACAATCTCCTTCTAACCTCTTGTAAGTCACCTCTGACTTGCCTTTGTTTCTGTCTTTCATCACTGGTTCTTTTCTCATCCTTTTCCAAGCTGACTGAATCTTCTGATGAGGTAACCAACTTTGTCCCTCGTTTCCCACTCATCTTCCCTAGCTGCATACAGTTGAACCTTTTGGTAGATATAGTACAGCAGCCTGATTTAGTTTGTGCTGTTGTTCACGTATTAAGCATAAAAATAATTTTGTGTTTCCAGAATGGTTTTTCCTCATTCACAGACTTTATTTTTAGAGCATAACAGGTAGTGGAAAGAGAGAGAAATCTTTAAAAAAAACACAAGACAAACCCAAAAAAACCACAAGAAAAACCAAACCAAACAAAACCCCTTTCTTCAAGTGAATATTAACATTTTCTGATGCTGAAATATGTGGCCATGCCTTTATATTCTTCTCTGTTTATTGAACAGTCAGAATTTGGGGGGGGGGGGGGGCAGAGATGGACAGTACCTGAATGTCGCAATGTAGATACCAGGACTGACTGAAACTACTAAACCTTTTGGACAGATGCAGAGAGGTTTGGGGAAGAACTGGGGTAACTGCGTGAAGAAGTGTAGCACAGGGACCATCCTCTCTGTTGGTTTCCTAGAACTGCTCTCGTGGGAACAAGTGACACTTGTCCCTGGTGACTTCTCCTGTGGCACAGGCTGCAGAGCCGAGCGGGGCCGGGTCCCCGCTCCTGGGGAGCGCGTGGGGGAGAGGGGTGGGAGCAGAGGTGCTGTGGGGCAGCTGAGAGGGGCCACGAGGGTCGTCAGGTGGGTTCTGCCATGCCTCAGTGACATTGGTAAGCTTGAGTTGTGTACACTTAAATTAGGACCCTATTGGGGTGTGTGTATATATATACGTAATTAGGGAATGTTTACTGGGCTGATTGGAGCRTGCCAGCCCTTCTTCCAGTATTCAGGCTTTAGTGTTGCTGCCTGCTGGCTCTGAGGCAGAGCATCGGTGGAGATTGCACAGCGTCTCGCTTGCTCTGCACTGTCCTTTCGGCAAGCCTCTCTTTGGCTAGGAGAAGCACAYGTCGAAGTAGTATTTTGAGTTTGAAAAGGCAGGTCAAGGCTCCAGTAGTGGCACTGGCTGTTTTTAAAAGGAGGCTGGCTTGGCCTCGTGCAGCCGCAGGGAGCTGAGGAGAGCACCCTGCTTGAGAAGGACATTTCGTCTGGTCAGAACCCTCCCTTCACACTGTCAGACAATCAGGGGCTTAGGCTGAGCTTCACCATCCACACATGAAGGTTCTTCCATTCGATTGCGCGCAGTTTCTCGACATCCCATTAGTGTCTTGCTCTGTGTACACATAAAGCCTTTTGATGTTTTTACCATTTCTAATCTTCCTCTGTTCCTCTTATGAAATATTTTCTGAATCCTAATGTTAAGAAACAGCTTGCCCTGTAACTATACCTCTGCTCTTATTGAAGGTTTCTGCAGTGCCTCCACTTGATGAAGAGTTGAGGAGATCGGGTTCATCAGAGGAGCGAAGAGTCACCACGGGGGCTGTTTCAGATTTCCCACCGCCCACGGGTCGCGAGGTGATTTTGCGCACAACTGTCCCCCGTCCCGCTCCTTACTCCAAAGCACTGCCCCAGCGCATGTACAGCGTGCTGACGAAGGAAGATTTTCGACTCGCAGGTGCCTTTTCAGCAGACACAACGTTCTTTTGATGTAACCAGCTGCGTTACCTTGCGCGGCTCCACAAGTAGGATGCTGTTCCTTTTCCTTCGGGAAAGTTAACATTGCGGATTGACCGGCTTGTGGTGAGGAGAAAATAGGGTCGTCATTAGTGACGGAGCTGAATTGGCAGCCGARAAGGATGCCTGTAGCAACTCTAACTTGGGAGGTTTGGAACAGCTTCGCAAGTAGTTTTAATCGGATCCTTGGGGAATAAAGTTTAGCAATCCTCCTCTCTGTCCAAAGGGAGYGTATTATTTTTTTTTGCATTAGCTTGTTTAATAATGGACATGAATGGGTTGTATGCAAATACACTGTGTTGAAATGCACGCAGAATGTGCTGCTTTACARTTCTTAATCAGACTTTATCAAGTGATATTAGCCTACTTTAATTGATGTGCAAACATTAAGTAATTTGTATTTATTGCTAATCATAAATATTGAGCCCAGTATTCTTTGGTTAATCACTAAGTTGCAAATACCTCTCAAATACTCKTAATTTTATTTAAAGTATACAGTACATTCTAGTTCATGCTAAACTCTCCTAGCATTGCAGCAGTTGTTCRAAAGGATCTTGTCTTGGACACTTCTCTCAAACAGAAATAAATACATTTGGGGCTGTAAGTGGACAGTAAGCCTGATGGCCTTAAGTGGATCACTGATGGTTATGGAAACCTTGGCCCTTGCATGCRGGGAAGGATATAAAGCTGTATGTAAATGACATGTACAGAGGCGTTTCACTGTAAGCAACATGCTGGTACTTACAGAGACCGTTTGAATGCATACTGTGTCTTTGATCCRATACGATAAAACAATTCTATCACCTGCTGTAAACTAACCCCACTGGATCTCATGCAAACACTGTGACCTGTATGTGCCAATGTTGCTTTACAGCGATCTTCGTGTGTTTTTGTGAGAATCGGCAAAAGATCAGCGTTACTTTACAAAGCAAAATGTAAAAACAGCTACAGTATTGTTGACATTATTCAATAAATCTGAACTTCTTATTTGCTCTCAGACTTCTTTGGGTACCAGCAGTGGTTTTGTCAAAATACTTTTTAAATGTCACCCTTGCATGATTTGATGTCAGAACAGCATTGTTTAGGACTGTGACTACATTAAGTACAGAAATTTAGTTCTGTCTCAGATAGTCATGTCCCAGGTATTACCCTAAAACTTCCCTGAGGGGAGGGCTGTCAGGGGCTGGAGTGTTTCCCTCAGATAAAGCTGTATCAAGTAGAAATACATATTTCAGGATAAAGAAGAGTGAATCTTCTTCAAAGAAAATCTTGGCACAGAATTTGTTCTCCAGGCTTTTTGTGCTTTAGCTAAGGCAAAGTCCTCTAATGAAAGGGATGAGAAAGACAAAAACCAATTTAGCTGTTGTTTAACGGTCTAGCTTGTTTAAAAGAAATTGCACTAGGCTATTTACTGAATAAGTACTCCCTAAGTTTCCTCCCTGATACTCTTGGCTTCTTCTCCTCCTCCTTATGTTGTCTTCATGAAATTTTACATTGAAGTGTGGCCTCTTGTAAAGACTGCATAAACTTGAAAATCCCTCTGTTATCAGGCGATTCTTGCTTGATCTTGTAAACAGCTGAAGCGAGAATTCCTTGAATCACTCAGAGAACACAAACATCGTGTAACACTTTTTTCAGGCAGTTGTGTCTTTGCTGGAAAAGTCCAGTTAGTTTTGCTCTAGAAAATGGTGCATTCACAACACTACCTTGTCTTAAATCTTTAACTGAGAAAAAGAATGTTTAAAACTTTAAGAATTTTTCTCGTAATGATAACCCAGAAAGCTTTTCAGCTTATTTTAACTAGACGTACTTAAAACTGCAGTCATGTACTTTCAGAAAAAGGTCTGTAGTGTCTGGATGTGCTTCATGAACTTACCACTGCCTTAGGGCATTCAAGGGGTGCAGTAGAGACTGATAAAGCATAAAAAAAAAATCACCGGGAAAAAGAGAAATGTATTTATTTGAAGTAACCATAAAGAAAGCCACATAAACAGTCCAAAATAACCAGCAACTCTGCAATATTGGTAAGGAGAATGTGCCTGTAGCATTTGCCAGAAACTAACTGGTAGTATTTATTGTTCCCTATCATGAAGAGGTTTTTCATACAGGCTGGTTTAAGTAAAAACAGACTTCACTAGACATTAATTCTAAATGCCGAAGTCCTACAAGTCAGGCCCAGTGCCAACACCAGGCCTTTCATGGCTGATCAGAGCATTCCCAAGGCTGCTATTAGTATGTTTTGTAGGTATGAGGCAGTTTTAGAAGAGACAAATCACTCACTCATGCTATTTTTGTCATAATAGGTATGAGAGCCTGTATTTTGTCTAGTAATTGTGATATGTTAACAAAGAAAAGAATTAAACTAAGATATCTTCTTGGTCCGTAATGTCACCAATACACTTGAACCCTGTAAGACCAGCGGACATTTCAACAGAACTTCCTCGAATTTGTGCAGCTATAACTACACTGTAGCAGGAAAACAGTAATGCTTCAAAATTGCATTAAGGTTACACACAGAAATTTAGTTTTACACCACAGGGTCATAAAAATATAACCATGATCACATACCTTGGATGTACTCACCCAAGGCCCTCTGACAATCAGCATTATAAATGATTTCTTAGTTCTAACTCCATATTTTCTTCCCTCTGCCAAGAGCATGATAGACTACAAAGATTTTTTTTTTCTAAATCAGCGCATGAGGAAAACTGTAACTATACTGGTTTCTGAGTTACAATGTAACAATGTATTTTGCATTTTACATCTTCACAAAAAATTTTGTGATATCACAGCCATACTTTGTAGCTAAAGAACGTCTCTTCATCTGGCTTCTTTCCTTGGCCTGTTTGGCAGTCCTCTGCAAAAGAGAAAGACAGGTCTGTTCAGTAAGTATTGTTACTTGGCAACAGCGTGCTCGATGGAAAGCGTTAGCCCACAGTTAAACTTCAGTTTAATTTTGCAGTAGACAACAAAATGCAAATGTTTATTAAGGTGCCATTTTCCCAAATCCTGAGGAAACCGTTGTATCACAACAGTTTAATGCTACCGTTCCTCTTCACCGTATGGGATGGAGAGGCTGGGAGCACAGGGGTGGTTCAGCTGGAGAGAGGAGGAACCTAACTGCAGCCTTCTACTGCCTGAAGGAGGGGCAGGAGGCGTGGGAGCCAGGGGCAGCGCTGCCCCAGAGCCCTGCCCGGGCATCCCCGCGGGACACCTCACCCAGGCACTGAGCGGGGTGAGGCGGTGCAGGACTGCACAGGGTGGTGCTSAGCAACCCGCTCTGGCTGTGACACTAGCCCTGCTCCGAGCCCGGGGTCAGGCTGCGTCACCTCTGGGGGTCCCTGCGCCCAAAATACTGCTGTGATGCGGTGAATACGTTCCACAACGTGTCCCTGTGAGGGTGAGGGTTTCCGTACTGACCTCTCTGTGGCAGACCGTACACAGAGTTTGAAGGTTTTCCAGGGAGCACTGTCCTCCTCCACTGTAAACGGGCTTGATGTGGTCTACCTGCCAGAACTGGCCTTCTGTCGGGTTTGTTATAATTTCATTCAACTGCAGTAACAAAGGACATGACACTGGAATTGTTAGATATTCCTTCTCAGCTACATGTATCTTCTACCATAAGAAGAAGAAAATAATTCAGGGAAGAACTATTCATAGTTTTCATCAAGAGAAAGAAAGTAAGTGTTAGCATTTTTTTGTTACTCCCACTGGACAAGCAAACAACTCTCATTTTAGTTACCATATTTTCACCTTGTCTGCAGCATGCACAGCAGTGGATCAAGGAAAGACAGAATGAAAGGTGCAGTTTTCTTGACTGGTGCAGTAAGTTATCTTCAATGTCCTTTTATCAACATCAAATGCTGATATTAAAAACAAACATACACAAGTAAAACGTGCAACAGCTTGAAGAAGTGGACTCCAACTAGGTATTTGGCATGTAAGTTTTTGATCCAGCCAGTGGGAATTTTAATAATGAGCATTGAGAAACCTTAGGTGACAAAGCCCTACGTCAGCTTTCAAAAAGGTAACTTGGMCACAACACAGAGTTCTGTTCACTTAGAAGGCTGTAGGAAAACCCCCTCCACAAGGCTCCTTAGTCTTTCCGATGTGCACACCTTATTTTAAAAAGCTGCAAGCAACAAAGCTGATCTCACGCATATGACCAGTGATGGTAAATGACTTATTTTTTTCTCTTTTGCAAGCTTAAATGGGTGTCTGCAGAATTTATTTAAACAATTTAGAACCAGTAACTTCAGAAGCAGAATTTCAACTTTGCAGCAGAAAATAAAATAGCATTTTAGTTTCTGAATAAAAATACCACTTTACGCAGGRATGTTCTTCCTCCCTGCTCCACTGCCTTCAAGTCAGCGAAGCAGCAAGGTGCGTTTTGAGGCAATACTGAGAGGATCTGTGACAACTGGCTTTTAGTTAAGCTCCTACCAAACATTCTGCAAAGTCGGAATAACCTAGTACTACTAGACTACATCCATTCTTAAATTGTTTCATAACCAAAGTTTGTTAATAAAGTGCATTTCAAGTAAATTTGCCTGCAGTATTTACATCCCTAAGGAATCTGAATTGTGATGCCTGTGCCTTTTAGCAATGAAAAATGTGTTAGAAGACATAGGGTTTTTTTAAGATTCTGTTTTTTCTTCCTCTGTTGTTGGTGCTAGGTTAACCTTCKATCTTAAACCTGTAAGAACAACATTTTGGATTTCTCTGAACTACGTGCTACAGAAATACACAGAGTAGCTGTTACCGCTTAAAACCTGTATAAAACCTAGTAGTATTACCTGCCCAAGTGGAAGGTGAGACATCCAAGAGCTCTCCAGAAGTTTCTTACGCTGACTCTTGGGCGCATCTCTGACGCTGAGATAAAGCTCCTGGGCGTTTTGCTTACAAAGCTGGCAAACGCCGTGTTCAATTTCAAACACTTTAGTCCTAAGGTAGCTCTGACTAGAGCGAATYGAGAAGTCCTCCTGGCAGGCATGAGAGCAGAACCGCGTGTCCCAAGCACGGGCCTGGCAGCCTGGCTCAAGCTGAGCTGTTGGCTGTTGACAGCTGAGACAGAGCGGGTTCCCTTGGCTGTCCAAGGCTTGCAAATAGCCTTTGGGGAGGGGGGAGCCTTCCGCCTCGGGCTGCTCTGAGTGAAGAGCTGACGGGCCTTTGCCATTTTCTGAACACAACCTGCTTGCAGAGAACAAAGTACAGTTGTTAATAAAGGAGGTACGCAGCAACACAATTCAGTAGGTTTTTTTATGCACTGTATATTTCCATTAGATATCTTTTTATGCTCTGAAATACCAATTTTAGTTGAAACAATATCTTGCTCAGATTGATACCTGCACAAATCATCTACTCGGTTTACRTTTCCATTTAAAGAAAATTTGAGAATATAACAGATTTTTCTTTTGCACATCTTACTACACGTACACATGTACACTGAATTATTAGCTTAAATAATGCTGTATTTATAAAGAAATGGTGGTTCCTACCAGGCATGTACACATATAAATGTAAAATGTTTCAGCCCCCTCTTTAACAGAAGTAAAAAAGTCAAAGGAAACATCCTGGTTTCTCGACGCAACCTTTACAGCTACTTATCAATTTCCTACTCTAAACAAGGCTTACCTCCCGGCAAGATACACACAGCTTGTTTAATAGAATTTTTTAAAAGGGCATTTTCTGTCTAGAATTTTCATGTTCTTTTCTCCCTTTTTTTAAATTTTGAGGCAGAATAGAAGAAAATCTGGTGTCCCCAATTTGCTGTTGACCTCTCAAGCAGGCCTGAACTAACATTCTTTTYTTCTTAACTGAATCGTGTAACTATTTTTTTGTTTCATTTTAATCAGACTCRGTTAATTAGCAGCTATATCAGCAGACAACAGATGTAATCTAAATTATTATAAGAATAAAACATAGCTCATCAGCACTACAGCAAGTTTCTTATCCAAATACTGTACTTCAGCAAGGTAAACACTTTTTAGCAAATAATTTTGCTACCTTAAAAAAAAATCTATAGAGAAACAGCTTAGTCACCTTATTGCATTAATTAACTTACGTTGTGGAATGGCCCRATTGTTCAACAGAAGCATTTCCGTTCTTCAGACAAACCCCGCTTTCTTTGGAGATGAGGCGCACGCTGCCCCCGCTGCTGCTAGCTTTGCTAAGTGAGGCTGCTGCTACATCCTCCTTGGTCACATACCTAAAATAATTCAAAATTCTGTCAACGTACTACAAAGGGAACAATCTCCCTCAAAGCATATTTACTCTTGGCTGCAGCAAGATTGGCACAGCATATTCTCTTAAAACGTTCCTCATTTCCCAGATGAGAAATGAATAAAGTTTGGGAAAACATACTTCACCGTAATACTTCCATATTACATAAGGTATCTTTCTCTAAAACCAGATTCAGGTCTAACCAGCAAACAGATAAGTTGTTCTGTAGATACCAATATGAAAATGAAAGCAATTTGATATTGCCTGACAGTGAAATCTGAAAGCCATTTGTTTCAGTTAGGTGGAGTCTCACTGATACTCTAGCTAATACAGGAAGCTTTACAAGCTCTGGAGGACTCCTTGCTCCACTAATTATGTTWGAACTCATTTATTTTAATGTGAAAGCATAAAAACACCACTGCTCTTAAGTAAAACTCTTAAAATCGCTTCACTCTGATCTTTCTTCCAAAAACCACTATTCAGACAACTTCTCATAAGTACACCTCTCTGTACTATACATATGGCAAACCCTATYACTACCTGAGAAGACTGCTGTAGGTTACAGTAGATTTTCTAGCACGGTTCACAGTTAGATCTTTCCTACATTTTATGGAAGGAAACAATCCGGCAACAGGTTAAGAAACACTTACTACCTGCCGGTTCTCCTTGTATTACTGGAATTACAAACTCTATGTACTTACTTGAATTCTTACCTACAGCCAAAACAGAGTCACTGGAGAATTTAACAGTAGGGACTGAGAGGAATAAAAAGATTTTAGATAGTTTGCAGAGGCACCTTGGTGAGTTAACCTGCACACATGAGAAGTTTTGTGGAGAGCAATGACAACACTGAAGCTGCAAATGTCTGTCAGAGAAGACAGCGTATCAGAAAAAGGAAAGGAAGTGGAAAAGAGATAAATTTAGATTTTAACAAGGATTAAACACTAGCCCTTTTCAGTGACACCCAGCAAGGRAAACAATAGTTTTGAGAAATGTCATCCACAGAGAACAGAATTGCTTAAAGAAAAAATGAGTACCAGGAAGGGTTGAAGTAGGCTGTGAATTATGAATAAAGCATTATATCATTGATGGCAACTAATGATTTATTCCTGCTTCCACGTGGGGAAAAAACAAGATTTTTTGACCTTACTTTTCTTTCGAGTCCCTGAGGTCATGATTTTTCCTCAAAAATCTCTGGCAAGTTCCAGATGTTTAAATATGCAGTGTAGTAAAGCCAGAAGAGCTGCTGAATGCGGCACAGTGTCCGGCAGGGAAGCAGACACTGCCATTCCAACAGATTTACTGATGTGCTTGGTTGCCTACGTCTGTCACTATGCAACAAGCAATCATCGAACCACCAGTTCACTGTCTCAGCATCGTTCCACTGAAAGTTACATTCAATACATAAACTTTCTGCAGCCATTAGTAAGATGAAGAAGTAGTAAAAACACATACCTTTTTGTGCTGCTGACCAGGGACTGCTTTTTAGACAACTCCTCTGCAGCATGAATAGGACTACAAAATATCTGACTGCTTTTTCTGACAATCTTCTGTTTCATTGCTGTTAGATGACTCCATTCTTTCACAAACCTCAGTATCTAGTAGAGAACGCTATTGTCAGCAGCATGACAGGCATTATACAGAACGTGTGCTGTGAGTGCTATGAACTAACACATTCAAAACTGGATGAAAACAGCTGGTATTATCAGAAACAGTCCCTTCAAGTMATTTTTCATACGAGCTGCAACCCCTCACCTGCTGAAGAGCTACAGCTTTGGCATTGTCTAAAGTAACAGTTTTGCTACAATAATGTTGATCCAGAAGGTAGAAAATAAGGCCAGAAATGGCCTTTGCTAATCTAAGGTGTGTAAGTAAGACTTTGCCAATGGGAAAACCAGACATGCAAAAGAATTTTCTTCTTAGAGCGGCCATTCTCCCTGTTGCAGCAGGCCTCTCAGAAAAGGAAAATTCACTTCCATTACTTGAACGGCATTTATAAYTGGGTTTATGGACAACCTTTCTTCTTTTCTCCAATGTTCTGATACATGCTTAACACAGCCCCTAATATCAGTGTGGAAGGCTTAGCTACAGGTAAACTGGAAGARCTGTTCAATTCAACTAGGTATTAGTCCATTTCTCAAAAAAGTTGTCCAACTTGTAAAATTTTAACAGAATCACTGACATGCTTGCTTCGAGGTTATTATATTCCTTTGGAATAATACAGTGTCAGAAAAACATAYGTAATAAAAATTATTATCATAGAATCATAGAATTGTTTAGGTTRGAAAAGACCTTTAAAAATCATCAAGTCCAACAGTTAACCTAGCACTGCAAAGACCACCTCTAAACCATGTCCCTAAGCACCACATCTACACATTTTTTGAACGCCTCCAGTGATGGTGACTCCACCACTTCCCTGGGCAGCCTGTTCCAATGCTTGACAACCCTTTTGGTGAAGATTGGTCWTTTTTCCTAATGACCAATCTAAACCTCCCCTGGCACAACTTGAGGCTGTTTCCTCTCGTCCTATCGCTTGTTACTTGAGAGAAGAGACCAACCCCTCCCCACTACAGCCTCCTTTCAGGTAGTTGTAGAGAGCAGTAAGGTCTCCCCTCAGCCTCCTCTTCTCCAGGCTAAACAACCCCAGCTCCCTCAGCTGCTTCTCATCAGACTTGTTCTCCAGACCCTTCACCAGCTTC
>JASVER010000037.1:5578569-5626477 GCA_030449065.1 Oceanodroma leucorhoa | reverse complement strand
CAGGTCCTTTTCCGCCGGGCAGCTTTCCAGCCACTCTTCCCCAAGCCTGTAGCGTTGCCTGGGGTTGTTGTGACCCAAGTGCAGGACCCGGCACTTGGCCTTGTTGAACCTCATACGATTGGCCTCGGCCCATSGATCCAGCCTGTCCAGATCCCTCTGCAGAGCCTTCCTACCCTCAGGCAGATCAACACTCCCGCCCAGCTTGGTGTTGACTGCCAACTTACTGAGGGAGCACTCAACCCCCTCATCCAGATCATTGATAAAGATATTAAACAAGGTCAGCCCCAAAACAGAGCCCTGGGGAACACCGCTCGTGACCGGCCGCCAACTGGATTTAACTCCGTTCACCACAACTCTCTGGGCTCGGCCATCCAGCCAGTTTTTTACCCAGCAAAGAGAACACCTATCCAAGCCATAAGCAGCCAGTTTCTCCAGGAGAATGCTGTGGGAAATGGTGTCAAAGGCTTTGCTAAAGTCTAGGTAGACCACATCCACAGCCTTCCCCCTCATCCACCAAGTGGGTCACCTTGTCACAGAAGATGATCAGGTTAGTCAAGCAGGACCTGCCTTTCATAAACCCATGCTGACTGGGACTGATCACCTGGTTGTCCTGTACGTGCCGTGTGATGGCACTCAAGATGTGCTCCACAACCCTTCCCAGCACTGAGGTCAGGCTGACAGGCCTGTAGTTCCTCAGATCCTCCTTCTGGCCCTTCCTGTAGATAAGTGTCACATTTGCTAGCTTCYAGTCAACTGGGACCTCTCTGGTTAGCCAGGACTGCTGATAAATGATTGGAAGTGGCTTGGCGAGCACTTCCGCAAACTCCTTCARTACCCTTTGGTACTGAAGCAAAGTACCCATCCGGCCCCATAGACTGTTGTGTGTCTAAGTGGTGTAGCAGGTTGCTAACCATTCCCCCTTGGATTATGGGGGCTTCATTCTGCACCCTGTCCCTGTCTTCCACCTCAGGGGGCTGGGTACCCAGAGGATAACTGGTCTTACTATTAAAGACTGAGGGGTATTAAGTACCTCAGCCTTTTCCTCATCCTTTGTCACTATGTTTCTCCCCTGCATCCAATAAAGGATGGAGATTCTCCTTAGCCCTCCTTTTGTTGCTAATGTATTTACAAAAACATTTTTTTTTACTTTTATAGCAGTAGCCAGGTTAAGCTCTAGTTGAGCTTTAGCCCTTCTAATTTTCTCCCTGAATAATAACCTCACGACATCCTTGTAGTGCTCCTGAGTTGCCTGCCCCTTCTTCCAAAGGTCATTAACTCTCCTTTTTTTCCCTAAGTTCCAGCCAAAGCTCTCTGTTCAGCCAGGCCAGTCTTCTTTCCCACCGGCTTGTCTTTCAGCACATGGGGACGGCSTGCTCCTGCGCATTTAAGATTTCCTTCTTGAAGAATGTCCAGCCTTCCYGGAYGCCTTTGCTCTTCAGGACYGCCTCCCAAGGGACTCTGTCAACCAGTCTCCTAAACAGGCCAAAGTCTGCCCTCCGGAAGTCCAAGGTGGCAGTCCTGCTGACCCCCCTCCTTACTTCTCCAAGAATCAAAAACTCTATCATTTTGTGATCGCTATGCCCAAGAYGGCCTCCAACCATCACATCACCCACCAGTCCTTCTCTGTTCACAAACAACAGGTCCAGTGAGGCACCTTCCCTAGTTGGCTCCCTCACCAGCTGTCAGGAGGTTGTCTTCCACACACTCCAGGATCCTCCTCTCTGCTGTAYTGTATTTCCAGCAGACATCTGGCAAGTTGAAGTCCCCCACGAGCACAAGGGCTAGTGATCATGAGACTTCTCCCATTAGCATTAATTAGTGATTAATGACATGAGAAATCAGATCACCAAATTATCTTAATTATGCATCTGTTTTTATGGCAATACTGCCATCCTCTTTTCTGTGGCATTTCCAAACAGCACACAAAGATCTAACTAGCAAGTAGAGACATGCTTTACCATCAAAATATTCAAAGGGCAACAGTTTTGAGCAGTTTAACCTGAAATTCATCATCTTTCACAGTGATCTCAAATTGCCACAACCACAGGATCCTGAGGAAAAACTAATGAACTGTTTAACAAAGTATTCCAGAAAGGAAATTGAGAACAGAGCATAATATTCATCACCTTCCTTTATTTTGCATTTAGAATTTGAAAGTATACTAAAATGAAGAGGCTCAGAAGAACTTAACTTCTGGTACTGAATCTAATATTTTTTTATAGGCTGGGAAGCCAGAAAAAAACACCCAAAACTTTGATGCTGTAAACTGACAGGACTGGTATGATTAATTGATTTGCTTAATAACTATAACCACAGGACAGTGAGGAAGTGAAGGAAAAACTGTTCCTACATAGGAATTTAGAATTTACAACACGGCTGCTTGCTTTAGGATGTGTGTAGGGGAAAAATTATTTCATCCCACCCTCATCTCTACAACAGAAAATGAATGGGAGTAACAATATGACAACTGAACAAGTGGTTTGGGTTGTGTTTTTTCTCCCATTCCATTTTTCCACTCTTTTCCTCACTGACTTGCAACTACCCATAGCAGKGAGTCTCATGCTGTTTCTGAACATGGACTACGGGAAGAATAAATACATTGTGCAGTAGGGACTTAATTGTGACTTCAGCTTTATCCAGGAACAAATTTCCATACTTCAAGATTATGATGTGGCAATGATTTTCTTTTTGTCCTTGGAGTATTTTTACATGGCAAATGTAAAAGCATACATATGACTCTCACTTTCTCAGAGTCGGAGCAGCAAGGAAGAAGTCAATGAAACGGCAGGATATAATGGAAACAGAAACAAGAAGGTATGTCTTTTGATTCTTTTTGGGAGCATTTCCTAAYATGGATCTTCTAATCTAGAGGAGAAGGCTGAGGGACAGGAAGTTCCATAAGGCAGTGCCACCCCCTGCCCACAAGCATGGGATTCTTAACTTGCCTTTTCAGTCTAGCAAGTAGCTTTGAAATCCTTTGGCAACATTTGTTACCCGTTCATTAGCTGCTTCACAAAACTGTTGGTTGAATCAGTCAGGTATCTGTCTTATGAATTTAAGTTCCAGCTTTGCTGGAGAACCTACCAAAAAGAATCAGTTTTGTTCCTACGAGATAGAATCTGATTTTCCAAATTATAYTTCTCTTTAAATGGAGAAAACAGTTAAGAAAACTATGTTAAGCAGATAATATCTCACATAAAATTTAAAGTCTGTATTTCCTTACTTGAGTACTCGGGTTTACAGTGTTAATGTTCTCCTGAAACACCATTATGAATGTGATCTTTATTACTGAATTAACTGAAGCTACATGTCTCAGTGGAGCTGTGCCCTCCACTGCTTTGAACACTGTTAGAAGACCAAAGGAAGAAGTGAGAATGGAGGCCTGCTCAGAACTGCAGCTCTGATACAATCTAGCACATTCTTATTCATAATGTGCCGCATTTAATTCATAACCTTTAAAATGCTATTTTGTTGACTTATGAATGTTAGTTACTAATCCTGTAAGTGAGAAATTAAATGATGCCTGGTTGATTCCACCTACTGAAATGTTAACAGGAGGCACGATAATTTGCCAAWGTAACAGACTGCATAATTAATATTCACATCAACATTTATAAGATCTGCTTGCATTGATGAAACTGCCTAGATCCCAGGGCCTGGAAGTGTTCTGCATTTATTTAAAAAAAATAAGTCAAAGCACTGCATATTAAATATTATAGTACTGTGCCAGCAGAATTTGTTCTTACCAATGAACGATTTCGTTTATGCTGGAAAGTCTCTGGTAAATCCTCCCAGTTATCCAGCTGTATGTCCAATGGAATGAAATTATGATTCAGTGGCTCACCATCCTAGACAAGCAAACAGTTTTGTTTACAGATGCAATGTAGCACAATCTAGAAAAAAAATTATATGTTTCAAGAGAATTATCTTCCCTTCCTACTAAGGTAAGATTTTTCCAGAAAAAAAAAAAAGCCACAGATGTATGAAAATATCACAGATGCAAGAAACAAGGATTCACATTGATATATCTAAAAGTAAACAGAGTGAAAATTTTAACTTTGAAAATATCTGAATTTTTTTCTTTGCAAATAGTTCAGACACACAAACTGCCTTAAATTAAGAASCTGAAATTATAATCCTCTTGACTGAATTTCCAAGGAAAATGAATGATTGTAGACTGGAAAATGTCACCTCATTACAAGTTAAAATCAGACTCTTAGAGCATTGTTTATTATACTTAACTTTTTTTTTTTTTAAAATGTCCAAACAAGTTCTACTCCACTTAAAGGAACAAGTTGCCCCAGTGGGTATATATGACCCAGGAACTTATTGATGGTTCACAGAAATTTGAGAGAAGGAATCAAAGCAGAATTCCCCAGTGTCTCATGGTTTAGCAGGAAGGTTTTGTGCAGTATCTGGTATAATGAAATTCTGATCCAAGCCAAAAAAACCCAGACCAATACACAGCTGCCCAAATACCATCCAAAATGCATCTTTGTCTTAGAGTAAAATGTGTGAAGCTGGAAGCAGTGTACATTTTAAGTATATTAAACAAGTTTTCAGATACAATAGGACACTCTCTTTGACTTTTTCCCAGCTGTATCAGTTAGCCTAATAAAAATGCATTATCTCAAAGACTTGCCCTCAGTTATTTGTGATGCTTTGCAGTTGCACCTGAATACATTGACTCATTCAGCAGCTTTGAAGAAACCTTCTCAGTGAACTTTTCTATCCCTTAAAAGAAGGAATTGGAAAGTCCTGATTCCCCCTTGAAAAATGACCTGGAAAATTACCAACCGCTAGTTTCTGTACTCCCATTACGACTGCAGATTAACGATCATGTGTTTTATTCAGGAAGTTACTGACTTATACACAGCACCAATRTCACCATGTTTTCAGAAAGCTAGACAATATTTTATTTACTTAGTCTGTCAAGATTCACTGTAATTTTTATTTTAATTTTGAATGTTCTTCTATTAAAATATTTTGCGATAAGACACTACAATAAAATAAAGGAATCTTAAACAAATATCGCTTCCATTTCTAACAAATGATCTGACCATACATCTAATGTATTAACCCCATTTTGTAAGCTAAGAGAAGTGTTAGAAGTTAAATATCTAGGGAATTATTACTTAATTCCACTGAGAAAAAGAACTAGAATGATAAAGTACCTTACTTTTATACATACCAGCTAATACAAAAATATTGGTCTTTTTGTATAACAAATGAAAGTATACATACATGTTTCGTAAGGCAACATTTTACTTTGTAATTTTAAAATGATAATAAACATGCATATTTCAGGTTTACCTTTGTATAGAGGTGAATTCTATCAGTATTTCTGCTTGCACAAAACATAAGCCCATCATATATTGGAAATGTGTCTGACTTATCTACATCTCCTATAAAGAGAAACAATGTTGACATTAGAAAGTTTTTTTTCTTCATTCATGTCATTCAGTCTACTCAGACATTAAAAATGATAATATACATGKTTTTAAGAAGTTATTTGTGAAATTCCCCAATTTGGTGTATATGCAAACACATTTTTGTATGGACTTTGTAAATTTTTATTTTTTTTTTTTTTCTTTTTCTTCAAATGTTGAGCCATCATGGAACAAAACCCAGGAGAATACATACCACGTGAGGATTCTGTATCTAATTCCAGAACAACATAATAAGGTACACAGGTCAAGCAGCAAGCTATTAAGATATTTGTGTATTTTATTTTTCTGTTTCTCCTGAATTATACCTATCTGTTTTGCCTGTGGCTGTCCTGAACACAAGTACATGCCATCATAAGTTTCAATAAAACTATACAGGTTCACAGTTGCTAGTCTGACACAGTTCTTATGTCAGCCAAAAACTCCATATTGCTTCAGGAGTTGTATGGAAAGGCTTGGTTTATCCATCATCAAAATTCAATAAACATTCCAGGCTAAACCAAGAAAGTCATGTGCTAGTGTATGTACTTCTGTCTATCTTCCAAATGTGCAGGTTTTTATTTAAAAGTTATTTTTCATGCCAGAGGCATTTAATACAGTTTCACAATGGGATATAATCCTTCTTTCATAGGAGTCCCACTTTACCTTCTCCACACTTTTTTSCACTTTCTTCATTTTCAATTTCAACAGTTTCCTGTTCACTGATTTCAACAAGTTGCTGGGTCACTGTTTCCGCAAAATCTTCTCTTTTATCTTCAGTGTTGCACACTGTGCTCCTTTCATTTCTTCTGGAGTCCTCTGACACATCTTCCTCAGTCTGGCTAGTGGGAGCTTCACAGGTTTCTTCATCTGTAGTTGAGAGAACAAGAAAAGCAATTATTTATGCTACTTGTACAAACAGGAATCTAATCAATACACACCTGGAGACAGGACTCTGTAATTGAAATACAAAGAAATTGCATTTTATTCTCTAATGGTGCAACCACTTAGGAAATTAGAGCTACCTTTGATATTAGGAGAATAAACACATGGAACAAAGTTTTCCATTTATGCAATTTCATGCACCCAGGTTAATGTCAAAATATTTGCAATAAATAATGCAGTTAGCAATTCTATATTATATGCAGTTATTGTATACTATAAACACACAAAGTAGTTTTCCAGGCATTGATCTATACCTGTGAAATTCAGAAGTTGTCCTTATTTGAACAAGCACAGAGACTTAAAYAAAATAAAAGAAAGAGAACCTTACTCCTTCCTTTGCAACTGAAATGGCAAATATGGGGATAGATTTATAAAAATGTTTTATTAAGTTTCCAGATAGATTAAATAAATTTAATAAAAGACTAATAATCTACTCTGACCTGTTGGATCTAGAAATGCCATATTTTCCAGGTAATGTCTCTCACAACAAMTATACAATACCCAAGTTAATAAAACATCTATACCACAATTTAGATTTGACAGGTAAAGAAAAAGTTTGCCATTTAATTKGCTTCAGAATAACCATAAACCTCAAGGAAAAGGAAAGCTACATTTGCTGCAAAGAAAACTAAGCATATATTCTTCCTCACTGAATTTATATCCTGCTAACATTTACCTGAATTTTCCAATTGTTTCAAATTAGAATCATGTAAAAAATCCTTGGGGAAAGCAGAATTAAGAAGGATCACTTAACGGGTATCTGTTCACATAAAGACACTATTCTCCATATTTTGCCTGGATTTGTGTATATTCATATATTCAAAGATACTGTATTTTCTGRAACTAATCACAACTGAAACAAAAAAATGCATATTTTTCTCTGCAGCACAGGTCACTTACCATTACTGCTTTGAGGGCAATTGCACATTTCACAGTAAGGGAGCAATTCATTATTACTATAAGTGCAAACACTACAGTGCCAAACTTTATTTAAAGCCKTACTTTTGCTTGAAGTATTTAAGCCACAAGGAAAGACTTCATTGTTTTTTTCTGAAAACAAAGAGGGCTTTTTTCCAGTCAAAGATTTTTTATTTTTCTTACTGGAGTTGACTGGAGTAGATCCACTTATGCTTCTTGCTCTTTTAGCTTCACGTTCACAGGTACTTTCATGACAAATTGCATCCACATTATTTATTCTTGTGGAATCCAGGTTTTCATTGCTCTTCTCTGCATTCTCTTCTTTTGTGACTTCAGAAGGTTCTGAATCATTATGTAAAGATTCATTACCAGAAAATATTTTGCGTTTCTTCGCAGTAGAGGATTTTGGGGAAAAGAAAGAACGTATGTCATGCTGCCTTTCCTTTTCAAACTAGGAAAGAGGAAAGAAATGTGTAAAARAAATATGTAATTATAATTTCTGCATCAGAAGCTGTTAAAAATACGATTTTTCTCCATTAATATTACTCTCTAATACAAGAAGCTATTTTTAGTTTGGAGATGGAAACAAAAGGTTCCTTTAAGAACAGCTAGCAGAAAGAGCAATTCAACATTCCTYTTCTGTTTTGTAAAAAGTATTTTCAATATTCTCATGAAAATTCTGAAATAGCACTATCAGAAAACAAATACACAGAACTGGTATGCTATGTGCCTTTTTTGATGATGCCTATTACAAGGAAAGGCTTTTAAACATTTATTTTWAAATAATAGCCAATTAAATTCAGGACAGCTAATAAAGCTAAAAACAGAAATTACTTGGTCTTATCTGACTCTGTCACCTGAATGTAACATAAGGACCCATCAGAAGTCCGCAGATGACATTTATACCCAGCAGAGCACTTTCCYCAACCTCACCTAATTTTTAAAATGGAATTTACATTACTTTTTCCCACTTATTTAGTGTTTCTCCATTAGTAAAGTCCRCAGTGCACAGAAAGCTTAAGTGAACAATGGTTATAATTTTTCTAAACAAAAGAAACCAGAAAAACTTAAGTTTCGAGTCTTACATGTGTAAATAAAAGTTCATTTTTGGGATCTTCTAGACCTTCATTTGGGGTCCAGGTCTCAGCGAAACTCAAAAAATCCCATTTCTCCTTATCACCTTCTTCAGCCTGCATTTTCTCTTTCTTGCCATTCAAGGTGCTGCCTGTAACTTTGGCCTGCAAAAGGAAGACTTGCATAAAGTTTCCAAGGAATTCACATGTTGGAACAAATTTATTTACCTATATTAACTCAATTTGCTTYCCTTGCAAACTTAATGCAGCATTTGCAAAGTAAGAAACTCTGTACTAATTCAAAATAACTTAAGTGATTAAAACTATTCCTCTTCYAGCAGCCACTTCTGCAAGAATAACAATAATACCATATTTAACACACTATGACTTGTGAAAAGGTGTATACAAAATGTCAGTATTTACTGAAGTTAAAAGAGAATATATACATTGTGTACATCTCTTACAGTCTTTACRCATTTTGCTTGGCACGTGGAAACAAACAAAGGCAGAATTAATTGAAAGAAGCAGCTTAGTGACAGAACTTTTGTACGGTAAATTGTTGGTGACTTACTGAGACCCATCTGTGCCATGTTTAAGGAGACTCTTAATGTACTGGACTGACTTGAATTTTTTTCAGAGGTACCTACAGGAATTGCAATACAGAGTTTCATTCCCCAACTGGATGTCAAATACAGGTTGCAGTACCTAGATTCTTTAAGCTGTGATTACTTTTCAGCGGGAGAGGAATATATTGGCAAAAAAAATGGTTATCAGTTTCTTTAACTGTATGGACAGAAACAATTGCACCACTACAACACAGGAGTAGCCAAATGTAAGAACAACCGTAAGCTGGCATTTGCATCAGAAGAAACCCTGTGTAACCACAATCCCAAACAATTCTGACAACTAGAGTTTAAAAGGCAGTTCTTTCTACGCTGACACTTTTGGAAATGTCAGAAAACAAGAGCTGACAGAATACAAACACATCTCAGTTATCAAAACAAGACACTAATGAATGGTATCAAAGGCTACAAAAAGGTCACAAAAGCAGAACAGCCAAATTATCTTCTTAGTCCTGTAAACTCTCAAATATCTTCCAAGTAAGCAAAGAAAGCAGGATGAAATTACTCCTAACAAGGACTGGGTAATACCTGAGGAAAATGGCAATAGAAGAGAAGATTACTGTAATTTTGCGTCTGATGAAGAATTATTTGAGAATGTTTCTGCCTCTCAGAAATGAAGTTTAGTAAGGCACAACATTCATCCAATTAAAAAAAAAAATACAAAGCCAAAGCCAACAAACTCTAGCTGTTATTATTGTGTAAAAAACTTTAAAATTGTAAATTGAACAACCAGAGCAATAAAAAGTTAGAAGGAAGATAAAGCAACAGACTCCTGCAGATGTGAACCATCCCATTCACCTTGGCAAAGAGTTACCTTATTTATCTTTGGATCTTAAGCAGAGAGCAAAAAGCTAGAAAAGACTAATTTGGAAAAGACATGGACATTTTATCGATTAGCAGTTCCAGATATATCAATTTGTCTTAAAGTAGGAGAGTGCTCCAGATAAGCAAGAATGTTATCTGGCACATGCACTTAAGTGCTATCTTAACCATAGCGAGTTCTTGATTATGTGGTTCTACTCCACACATACCTTGCGATTCAGCATTGCCCACATAAGAGTGTCCATTGTTCCTTTTGCAATAAGGAAGTGAATATTCACAGAACTGCACTGCCCAATTCGGTGKGCTCTGTCTTCTGCTTGCTTAATATGGCCTGGATCCCAATATAATTCAGCAAACACAACATGAGTAGCAGCAGTGAAAGTTAAACCCTAAACAAAATAAGCAGATGCATTTTAGAAAAAAAGATTCCACACACAAACAACTGCATAGCTGAAGTAAAACAAAGCTAAATGTTGTACAGAACATTTTTATATGGAAATAAGAGGGATCACCTGGTGTCCTGGTTTTGGCTGGGACAGAGTTAATTTTCCTCCTAGTAACTGGTATAGTGCTGTGTTTTGGATTTAGCATGAGAATAATGTGATAACACACTGATGTTTTAGTTGTTGCTAAGCAGTGCTTACACTAAGTCAAGGACTTTTCAGCTTCCCATGCTCTGCCAGSAAGGAAGTGCACAAGAAGCTGGGAGGGAGCATAGCCAGGACAGCTAACCCAAACTGGCCAAAGGGATATTCCATACCATATGACGTCATGCTCAGTTTATAAACTGGGSGGAGTTGGCCGGGGGGCAGCGATCGCTGCTCAGGGACTGGCTGGGTGTCGGCTGGCGGGTGGGGAGTGGTTGCATCACTTGTTTTTCTGGGGTTTTGTTTCTCTCTCCCTTTTTGTTGTTTTCCTTTTCATTGCAATTTATTATTACTATTATTATTATTAAATTTCAGCTGTTCTTATCTCAACCCACGGATTTTCTTACGGTAAAAGTACCGTAAGATTCTTCTGATTCTCTCCCCTTTCCCATCGGGGGGAGTGTGTGAGCCACCGTGTGGTGCTTAGTTGCCAGCTGTTAAATCACGACACCTGGACAGCAGATGGGCCTATTACACCGATTTCTTCCTTAGGCCTCAGATAGATATTAGTAACGTTCAGAAAATAATTCAATATTGTGCAAAGACTGCATACTGCTTTTCATATGGAAGTAACATTTATTTCCTATTAATCTGGTACTTTAGAGAAATTGAGTTTTTACTAATTATTCAAGAATGAGATGCTGCTGCTTATCTTGATTTTACTCAAGTAATTTCAACAGAGGCTTAAAACAGTTAACATGATTAATGCAAAAAAATGAATGTACGAGTCTACAAAAGACTTATTGCATGAACTGTCTTCAGTAAATCACTGCAGTCACCAGTGACTTTAGTATCTATATTCTTCAAGTTTCTTATTTCACATATTTTCTTTTTTATCCTACCTGACCAGCTGCCTGAATACTCAAAATAGCAACCCGGGTATCAGGATCCTTCTGAAACTGATTAACAAGATGTATTCTTTCCACGGAAGGAACACTTCCATCTATTCGTATGTAGCGAACCTATAACATATCATAATAGAGACAAAAATTAAATTATCCGTGTCCATTTTTCGACCCAGTCACCCTCTGTCCCCCAATAAAAAAACAAACAAACAAAACCCCYGAGAACATCTGTCCTATTCCTGTCATAGGGACCTGTCACCCGTCCCTCCGCACAGGTGGGACATGACAGGATCAGGATACATCAGTACTCTTTGGCCTTTGATTTACAATTAAACCTCTTGATCTAGAGAGGTGCAGACTTAGTATTCCCTGTTTACAAAAGGAGAAGACAGAACAATACAAGATCTTAAAATGGAATACTCCATAGAAGAATCTGTAATTTCCTCGACATGATTTACTAAAATTCCAAGCATTTGCAAAATAATAATAATATTAAATAGCAAAGTTAGCCACCATTCCCTAGCAATGGTTGAGATCCATGATCAAAATAATATGAAAGTTGTCAGCAAACATTTTTACTGCTTTGAATTAAATGTTCAGGTGAGATGATAGCGTTCTGTAAAAAACAGAAAGGAGACAGAAGCATATTGGTGGAAAAACTTGGGAAACAACTGCCTACAACATTGATTCAATAATAATGTCTCATACTAGATATGAGTGTTTACATTATCCTCAAATAYAAAACATTTCTTCAAAACCACACAATCCCTTTAATCCAGTGGCACTGATCTATATATACTTAAAATCCATAAATCCCTCTACATGCAGGTAGTTCTACTGAATTCAAACACAGCTCGTACATATTTGTAAAGTCTGAAGTTAAATTTGTGTGCACATTTGTTAAATCATTACCTTATTTTCTATAACCGCCTCTGTACAGGCTTGAAGCATGCTTAAGTGGTGAGCAAAAACTAGAAACTTCAGTTTGTCATTTTCAAGCATCATTTTGATATAGTCCTTTACTGCTCCTGCCTGGAATAAGAGTGGGTTTCATTAATTAAACATACAAAATGTTCAAAAAGACAATTTTTATTTTAATATCTTTCAGTTTCTTGTAATATGAAAAGGTAAATGACCATACTTTTTGTTATCCATTTAAGACTTTAGCAAACATTTTTAAGTATAAAATTATTCAAATTATTTTTGTTTAAAAAAACCCACAACTTTATGTCTTCGTGAAACCTATCTTACTCCTTCAGAGAAAAAAACCACAACTTTATCCTCAAAAGATTACATAATTACATGGCACTTCTTCCACATTAAGATGTAGGTAAAACCCCTTTTAGTTACAACATTATTATTTGATGTTTTAAGCCATATTTAAAAAACAAACTTATTATTTGATGTTTTAAGCCATATTTAAAAAAAACAAAACAAAAACTGATTTCTGCCCAAACATATTTCAAACAGACAAGGTATTGTGTAATCAGAACTTCTATATCTGCACACAGAAAGCCATATATCAAAACCGAAAGAATAATTTTGATACTTTCATGATATCATAATCATAAAAGATTGCTCTATTCAAACATTCATAGAATTCTTTTGTGTCAAATATAATTTTCAATATCTTTTACAAAAACTATTAAAGTAATGATGAGAGTTAATAATAAAATTTATCAGTGATCAATGGTTAATGCAATATCCACTGCATTATCCTCAGATTTATTTTTTGTCTTTCAACTTCCTCTTTGAAAATGGATTAACAGAGGGCAGGGGAAAAACAGAGGGTAGACTAGAAAAGTGGGGAAGAAATAGCAACAGAACCACAGTGATATTTTTAAGATAAGGAGAAAAAAATTTGAAGGAGTTGGTCAGATTCTCAACTCTTACTGCTCCAGCACCCTACAGAACAACTTTTTTTTTTTCCCCTATCTTCTTCTAAAAATGGGTTAGCATAACGAAACCTGATATCAGGGTAAAAAGTAGCCGTATAAAGGATTTTGGTTATTAACTTGTTTTTCCTCATATCTTAAGCTACAGTACTATAGAAGGAAGATACAGAACAGGGGGTCCCATTTGATAAAAAAGAAAGAGACCAGCTAGAGGGGATTGTTCTTCCACATTTATCCATGGGGAAAACCAGTACTGACAGAATGCAGTCTGTGTAAGGGTTGCATCAGCACTATCCTGGGTCAGCTGCAGCAGCTGCCAAGACACAGGTTTGTCCCTGAAGTATCCACCTTCAGTATATCCCTAAGTYGATGAGATGCATTTAGAGCTGTGGGGAAACTACATCTGGACAGTCTCAGCCAGCTTGGTGGCTATCTAATCAGTAATAGTTTTAACACTTAGCTCAGGTAATTATAATAGGGTTCAGCCTATTCCATAAACATACAGGGAAAAAAGAGTGTTTCTCCATGTCGTGATTATAAAACAAACCAACGAACCTCATCTAGTATTCAGGCCAATACAACTAGTTTTATTAAGTTAAAAACACACTGGGTATTTTAAATATATTAAGAAAAGACTTCCACGCTTACCTTGGCAATGGCTGTTTCTTTATACATGCGTGTGATTAGATTCATGACTTGAGAAAAGTGGCTTTCAGCAGCATCTGAATTCAGATTTCTCATTAATCTCTCCCACTCTGCAAAAGTGGTATTCAAATTCTAATTGATAGAAGAGATCAGTGGTTAGATACAGTGGTACAAAGCATGTTCTACCTCAACATGTACATTTCAAGCATGAAACATTTAGGAACTGAGTACTCGTGAGAATGCTATCAGATTTGTGTAAAAGTAACTGTCGGATTCAAAATCTAAAGGAAAGGAAGACAGAAAGGAAGAAGATTGTACTCAAATTAGAGCAAATTTTATCATTATCTGATGCCAAAAATTTGCCATATTCATATTCTTCATGTTATATTTTAAAAAGAATAACAGAGATGCTATGCTATATATTCACACATTCTTCATAGCTACATATAATACACATGAATACATAGATATTTATATTTACTAACAAATGTGTTTTTAGCAAAAGTGGAAAATTTACCTTAGCTGCGGCTTGTGGGAGGTCAAATGGAATACGTTGCCTAATTTTGGGAGGCAACTGAGTTAGAACATCATTCTTCAGTCTTCTGATCATTATTTCACTTAAAAGTTGATGTAGTTGTTCTAAATTTGAAGCTCCTCTACAGTCCCATAGAGTTCTTTTACCAAAAAACCTGAAATGAAAAAAAAAAAATCAACACCTGAGGATGAAAACTAGCTCTTTCAAATTCACTAGAAACTTTCAGTACATAATTAATTTTAAAACAGTTAGATATGAAGGTGTGCTGGATAGCAACACTCACTGTTCCTGTCTATGCCAGAGAGATGATTGCTTTCTGTCTGACTCCTTCCAACACTGAAGTCAGAGCTGTTTTAACTTCCCAGCAGATACCGCTGCCCGCAGGCATTACTTCCGAGCAGATGCATACAGTCCTCTATCTCATCCCAGCTACACTTCCCTTTCTACAGGAAGCATCATTCAGGTATCATTTTATAACCCTTGTTTCAACGGACTAATGAGAAGACTATACCAACATGAGAATGCTCTTTATTATATTAYAGATGGGAACAACTGATAAGGAAACTGTCATGAAAGCTGCAAATATCACCATTAATATTCCTTTGTTTTGCACCTTGAGAATTGCCTCCTAGTCACAGTGAGRGACAGGATTTAAAGCTAAAGGTACCAGCTTTAAATGTAATTCTATTTAGTGAGCAAGGTTAAATAGAGGAAGTAGGTTTAAGGTTAAAAAGGTAAAGGTGAAAAGAGAAAGAATTTATTAACTTAGTCTTTCTTTTCCTTAAAAACAACAAAGCAAAGAAAGGAAGTGTTGCAGCAAGAACAGCAGYTTTTCTCAACAAAATAACGAGCATGACAGATTTTGCTGCCTTTGGAAAAAAGCCCAGGTAGCATTTTCCAAGGCCAGGAATAGTTTTACTGGTAATTTTTTTTTTTTAAATATCATTTAGAGAATTTTAAGCCTCACTGAGCTATCAACAGCGTTCTAGTTGGCTGCCTATAATAATTCAGGAAAGGGGCTGAGGGACTCACTTCYACACCGGTGAAGTATTGGCATAACACACTCAGAATGCTATGTAGATGGAAGACAGCAACATCTTTTGCTTATATCCCTTCTTTGGYCTATTTATATGGCTGTCCTTAGAAAAGTTTCCTCCCTCCAGCTTGAGCATTGGGGATATAAAAGAAATGGTAGGCAAAACCTCACAGAAATACTTTGGACCTCATCTTTAGAAAGAGGTATCTATGAACACCWAAGTAAAAAAACCTACATTTTCACAGAAAGTGCTGAATAAAATAATCCTATCAAGTTTATTATCACAGGATGTTTTGTTTCAGCCAGGTCGTGAAGACAAAGTTATTTATTGAAAGCTTGCCAAACCCTGAACTTGATTTTTATTACATTTATGGTATTCCAAAAATAAGATAATCATCTATGATTGAGTAGCTAACCATGCTGTACCCACGCACACTTGTGGTGTGAAAATTACAGTTGCATTCAGTCAAAACACCATGGRAAAAATAGCATTTCTGTCTGAAAATTAGACAGCGCTCTTCCATGTTATTTGAAGTTAAATGCTGATAAAATGCATATATGGAGGGAGATAAACAAGTTTTATGAAAATGAAACCATGTAATTATTACTGTAAAAATTAAATCTAAATGCTAGCCAATTTAGCTGACAAAAATCTATTGTTTTGAATATTTAGAAAAATCTATTGTTTTGAATAGTTGTAGATAAGAAATTTTTTAGCTAAGAAATTTTTTAAAGGTTCTTCCCTTCTCATAACTTCTTTCATTCCAGATTGTAACAGATTCAGATGGGTAAGACTAAGCATTTTAAATCAGAGCTTCTTCTATCCCCTCTATTTTAGAATATAGCTAGAGAAACTGATCATCAAATTAAAGCTGAGGGAAACAAGTCAGAGGGAAATGAATCCTCCTTAAGTTAATAACTTAAAGCACATGAAACATGAAAATTCATGAAAGATGCAAGGAAYAATAATGGGTTAAAATTCATTAGGTACGTGTGTGGAAAAATGTGTAATGAGCAATGTTACCTAGCAAATTGGAGGCAAGGTGGTGGACAAGAACTTACAATGCCTATATTCGATCCCTCAAACAGAATTACAAACACACTACCGTGCTCTTGGGAGTTTTATACCTTTATTTTTACTCAGTCGATCTGTAAAATACGGAGATAGGTATTGGACTTTTTTTCCACCCAAGTATGGTGGGATAGCAAAAAGACTGGATCCCATAATAGAGATGTAYATTATTACATGATATGAGCATAAGACTGGGAGTCAGAAACTCCTGAGGTAAAGGTAAAACCTATACACTTCATACTAACAACAGTAAATTTGTAAATCATTTTACTTAATAGAATGCTGGCACTTAAACTTTATTTCAAACTTTAAYAGCTTCCAATTGTRTCCCCAAAATAAAGTCTCCTGTCAMCTTAATCCTCTTTGATGGARGAAATGGTATCTGACCCTGGGTTTCCAAGCAAGATGGTATGATACAGCAATAGAGGTACTACTTACTGATCCTCTCACTTCACRTGAYGAGAAAATCAAAGACACTCATACGAAAATAAATGAGCAAGTACAGTAATACCTGACACGAGCATTGCAGTATTTTTTGGCATATTCACTCCAAGTTCCAAATCTTCTTGGAAACAGTGCTTCAATCTGCATGAAAAGCTGTATAGAAAAAAGTAGTGATAGTGAAAGATTGCCTACAAATATAAGACTATTCAGAAATAATTATTACATGATTATTGTGTTAAGTTTACATTCAATAGTTGCACAAAAAATACACAGTTTGGCACACATGCAAAAGACATTTCATGAACATCTCTTGAGACAGGACAGTTGTGGGAAGCCCTCAAAGAACAGAGCTCCCTGAACACCATAACACAGTGCTGGCGACTTGGAAAAGATTTGTACTGAACAAGAAAACACAGATGAGAAGATATTATTCCTAAAAATACAATTTTTGTCATTTGCCCGGTACATGGGCTTCTGCAAAGCTTCAGTGCAGGTATTCCATGAACAGTCTGCTTCTTAAAATACATGAAAATCCTACTCATTCTTAAGTTTTACTTCAAAAAATAGACAATGTCAATACAGACCAGAAATTTCACGCCTTTCTTCCTGGTTGAGTAATAGGAGGTAAATATCAGTTTAGACAACCTTAGCCAGGAAGAATCCTACTTTACAAGCTGTTTTACTGTCAAAGCTTTCTGGATTCAAAGATCACTTCTAGATCCAAGGCACACTGTTGAGGGGTAGCARGGGTAGCATAGAGACAACAGTAATAGGGAAGGCTGTCTCCTAAATGCATCTCCCTGCTATCCTCTTAAGTCTACTGTACATCACTTCTGCCATTTAAGCTTTCATGTCACCTAATCACATGCTAGTGACCTCTCCCAAAAAGAGAATTACTCCAGCCTAATTTTGTTCTTCACAGATTTCTTTCAAGACAGAAGTCAGAGAACTGAAAAGCCGTATTAAGAAAAAAAAAAAACAGAACCAATTTATTCACCCAAGTGAAATGCTGCTATTTTGACACAGATCTAGGCCAAACAAGAAACTGCCTGTAATTATTTRCTATAAATGTGCATAAATATAAATGAATAATGCTTTTCATTTTCTATACATATTCTACTTAAAGACTTCGTAGAAAGATTCTGCTTATGACACAAAACTGATTAAAGAGACGTAATGCTTTTTACACTCTGCCTTATAAGCTATGGCAGAACTTTGGTATCACTAYAAAAATGTCACAAATTGTTTTCCATTTGGTCATGAATTTTGACCCTATTACTGTGATCAAGGACAGCTTGTATGGAATTTCCTTTGAGGCCCTTTAGCAATGTTGCTTACTGGTCTTGGTATCAATGCACTGTATAAAAGTATAACTTTCTTCTTCCAGGGTTGGTTGCAATGTCTTTGGTACATGTGCAGGAAGTTTCATAATTATCCACACCCATAGCTATAAATATTTGTTTTAAAGTTTTAAGCAAACACTCATAATACACCAAGCCCTTTTTCATACAGTGGATATCTTTCTCAAGTTATAACCTCTCTGAACAAATYAAATTATTAAAGGGTCTTGGCATAAGTTCTATTTACACAACAAGAAACTCTAAAGTGTAGAGTGTTATTTATAGAACCCTTATAAGTTCCCTGGATACAAATYAGCTCTTATATTCCATTTATTTCTACATTTGATAAATAAAGGCAGTTTTTTTGGGTTCAGTATAAAACCCAAGTGGTTTTTGGTTTCCTCTCTGCTCCTCCCCAGTTCCATAAGTTGAACTTCCCTCAAAGGAAAATTTCTCTTTCTGGACTGCAACAAGCACAGGATATATTTTTTCCACTTATGCAATACAAGTGAACATTAGGAATATTCAAAAGACCAGTGATAAACAAAGGACTTCCTGTATCATATGTTGAAGTAGAAGATTTAATACAAGTTCTTGTCTACCAAGGACTCTCCTACCCAGTAGAAACTAATAGTTCTTTACTTAGGGTCTTTATTTTCTATTTCACCCAACAGTCAGTCTRTTACATGCAAGATTAATTTCTTATAAGAAACACTGTCTCCAGTCACCTGTGCATGAGCTYGAAGCAAGTTTGTAAAACATCAATATAATCAACTCAAATTAAAAGACATTGKTTTAGTTTCTTATACTTGTGCTTCATAATGCAGCTAGTGCACTGTTTGATGTCATAATGCATGTAATTGTATATATTCAAGAAAACTACAAAATTGTTCATTTGTTACTAATACCATCCTTAAAAAAAACCCCAAAACATAACACAATACGTCAAATACCTCTTCAGGTCTTCCTAGAGCAGGTGTTCCAGTAAGAAGAATAGCTCTAAGAGCTTTCTGCACAATTGGCAACAAAATCTTGCTGCGGGTGGCATTTCTGGATTTCATATAGTGTGATTCATCAATCACAACTACCTTAAAGTTCTGCCTGTACAAAGTGTCTACTAAAGTCTGTGCATCAGAAGTTAACAGGCCATACCCCAGAATCGTTACTTTGCTGGTTGATATTCTCCTAAAAGAGAAAATCCAGAAGTTTTCTTAGTAAATTTTCATTGTAAGAAAATTAATATAGCAAAGGAATTATACCAAACTACTTTTTTTAAGAAGGTATGTATGACACCTTTTGGATTGATTAATTAGTAGGCTGTCAGGCTAATAATAACAGCTTTTGGTGTTTAAAACATCCCAGCAACAGCTCAAAAAACCAACTAATTTGAAGTTTCCTTGAGCATTTAAGAGGAAGAAAGTACGTGCACGTGCACATTCATGTTTCTGGATGTGGAAGAAGAGGCAATGGTTAGAGCACTGGCACTGTGGTCAATGCACTACAGTCTCTGGCTGTTACTGTACAGATAAATGTAGCAACCAGGAAAACAAGAATTTCCCCTACCCCATTGTGAAGGGYGAATAAAAAAATTACAAATMAAATTATTTATTCTTAGTGAAAACAATTTATTCCAGAAACATTCAATTTCAAATTTAGTTAGAAATTGTAAGAACCTAAACTGATCCCTAAGTATATCTTAGCCTGTTTAAATTAAGAAGTTAAACAACATTCAAGCAGTAAATTTCACTGCTGAAGTTTTGAAGGAAAGGGAAGTATTGAACTGAGAGAAATCAAAGCTGAACATATGCAAGCAGAATTTAACAAAATGCTAAACCAAGTTTGGCAGCTGTATTTTTGCATTTGCATTTTCTGGCGAATGCATAAAACACTTTTTAATGTTAAATATTAATTAGTTCAACAGATACCTCACTTATAGTTCGGAAGCCTCCTGGGAGTTAAACAAGCAGAAACCCAAGTTTTCCCTTTCCCTTGTTGTTGAATAGAAGTAARTCATAATGGTTAAGGTCTACTCCTTTTAAAAATCTTAAAAGGTAAAAGGAACAGAATTCTGTTTGCCATTTACTTTTGCCATCATTTCCCTTATTCCACATTTCTCCTTTCTGCATTGAGCACTATAAGCATTAAGTTTGTGCGCATTTTAGCTAAATAGCTTAAAAAAAAAAAAAGGCTTATTGGATCCTTATTTTAGTTTCCATATYCCTATGATAAAATTAAATTTTGACTATCAGTAGCAACTGCCCCTTGATTGAGCTTTTAAAATGCATTTTCAGTTGGATTTCTCTRGTTACCACAAGGAAGGTTCCAAGTTACTGCCTCATCTGCACATGTTGGCAGTCAAGTCACTTTCTGATACTCCCCAGACAACATGAAGACCAGTCTCCCTTATCCAGAAGTTTTAGAACAACATCTAGACATTACCATGAAATCAACCAAGTCATTTACAGTAAAGCAGACTAAAAAATACCCTTGTAATTCAGTGTAATAGGAGAGTTATTCTAGTAACACACAAGACTTGTAATCTCTCTTTGATGAATTCATGCTATTAAATTTAAAGGTAGAAAGCCTAGGTCATGATGACCTTTTCAGTTATTTAGAGAATACTTATTCTAACATACAAATTTCCTCAGTGCGCTAAATAGAATTTTAGCAATAATTATCCTTATTTTGTAATGTATACCAGAAGTTTTCCAAAAACGTGTTCAAAATGTTTTACAGAAGCTAATGAATACAAGCTAATTCATCAGAGTTGAGAAATAACTGTATACGTTCAATTTGAGACACGCTGAAGTAATCTAATTTTCAGCAGACAAGCACTTGCTACTTTGCAAAAACCAGACCTCTCAGTTTCAAAGGAGATGAGTAATGACCAAACTACAAAACTAGGAGAGGCTGMTACACCAGRGGGTCATGCTGCCACCCAGAGGGACCTTGACAGGCTGGAGAAAAGAGCTGACAGGAACCTCATGGAGTTCAAGAAGGAAAAGTGCACAGTCCTGTACCTGGGGAGGAACTACCCCATGCACCAATATATGCTGGGGGCCAYCCAGTTGGAAAGCAGCTTAGCAGAAAAGGACCTGGGGGTCCTCATGGACACCAAGTTGAACATGAGCCAGCACTGTGCCTTTGCAGCAAAGRTGAACAGTATCCTCAGCTGCATTAGACAAAGTATAACCAGCAGGTTGAGGGAGGTGATCCTTCCCCCATACTCAGCACTGGTGAGGCCACAYCTRAAGTGCCGTGTCCAGTTCTGGGCTCCTCAGTATATGAGAGACATGGATGTAGTGGAAAGAGTACATCGAAGGGCCATGAAGATGATTAAGGGACTGGAGCACCTCTCATATGAGGAAAGGCTGACTGGGACTGTTTGGCCTAATGATGAGAAGGCTCAGGGGAGATCTTATTTATATATAAAAATGAACTGAAGGGAGGGTGCAAGGAGGATGGAGCCAGGCTCCTTTCTGTTGTGCCCAGTGACAGGACCAGGACAATGGGCACAAACTGAAACACAGGAGGTTCCCTCTGAACATCAAGGAAATGCTTTTTTTCACTGCAGGGGTGACTGAGCACTGGAACAGGTTGCCCAGAGAGGTTGTGGGGTCTCCATCCTTGGAGATATTAAAAGAACCACCTGGACACAGTCCTGGGCAACCGGCTCTAGGTGGCCCTGCTTGAGCAGGGGGGGTTGAACAAACCTTTCTGTAGAAGAATAACAAATTTTACTCACCCAGTATCAGTTTTGTTCTGAATGATGCTAATATCATCTGGAGAGAGTTCTGGAATCCACTTCTCCATCTCATCAACCCAAGGGTATCTCAGAGATGAAGGCACTACAATTAAGAGAGGCCATTCGTTCTTATAGTAATAGGAAATGGCAATTGCTTGAATCGTTTTACCTAGCCCCATCTGGGAAAAGAAAAGAAAAAAATTAAAAATAGAAGTCTCTGCTCAGAAAGCATATTCCATTCAGAAGAGCCAAAAATATTTTGCAAAGACAGAACCAGATAAAGGAAACAAAGCCAAAGAGCTAGTCATATAGCATCTATTTCATTGTCAATTTGTTACTACAGATCATCTTTTATGAAAGAAGATGCTTCTCTTTAAATGGATTAATACATATATTATATCTGATTAGCTCATGAAAGCTAAAAGAAGCATTTCAATTTCAGAAGATTTTCTGTTCAGGGCCTTAGTAGGGTAGACTATAAAGATCAAACTTTTTAACTTGTTAAGCTACCAAAAACATTTTAAAAAGACTATTCAAAGGAAAGAAAAATATGGGATGTCTTCTTAACATAAAAACGACAACTTTGTCCTAAGTTGCATAGGCAACTGAAGAACAAAGGAAGATCTATATGAAGAACTCCGCTTTTGACCCAGTAGGTCAACGAAAAGAAACTATTGCTGTCATTCACCATAGCTAATAGTTTCTCTTTATTCTGTAACACAGAAGAGGAAGTCCACCTAGTGAAGAATTCAGATTTACAGACAAGGTGAAGGGTAAAGATACAATACATAGATATGTATTTAACAAGTACTTGCTTCATATTGTCAAGGCAGGAACACTCCCATCTAATGACTTATGAATATAGATAGCAAAAGACGAATATAAGATCCAGAATTCAGGGTTTTGTTTAAAAAATAAAACCCCCAAGATTTTATCAAAGAATGCAGCTATTTTCTCTACTTGCTCACATGGCAAGTTGCAGACTCCTGTTAAGCACTAAAGCAGAGACTGGCCTTAAAATATTCTGTGCAGGTTTTCCACAGGGTCCAGTGGATATTTGAGTTGATTTGCTGCTATCTAACTACTCACGGTACAGACATAAAAGAACAACTTATATCCTCAGTATTGAGTTTAAATGGACTGATGTAATGATATCATGAGGACTTTTCCCAGGTATAGAACATAATGAATATTTCTACTATTACTAGAAAGAAAAATAATCAGAGAACTACTGTGATACTAAGTTTTCATTAAAAAATGCCAAGTTTTCATTAAAATTTTCCTGCAAGCACCCCTTGTGGCACCAGTAGTGCTTAAGCCAGCTGAAAACAAATCCAAGTTAAAACAAACAAACAAACAAAACACATTCATTTTTAGTTTGTTGCCACCAGTTGTCTCCCCAACTCAGCCTGCCCAGTCACTGGTGCACTGGTGATGATCCAGGCAACTGAGTTGAAATGAGCAGGGAATAAAAGGCAGGTCTCTTGGCAGTAGTGCACCCATAACTGAATCTAGATCCCATATAGCTGATCTCCAGTCTAGATCGTAAGAATGTGAGAGACAAGAAAAACCCGTAGAAAATATTATGGTTTTGGTTTTTGATTTAAACACATCTTTCTCAGTCATGGAAATGGATAACATGGAAAACCTGAAATTTTGGGAGAAAAATGTTGTCTGTTCCCACTCCAAGAAAGAATGGCAACATATTTTTAGAATACCTTCCAAAAAGACACTATTATTATTGTACTTTAATTCTTACATAATTACATAATCCAGGTATACGTACAGTACAGTTTTMATACATAACTTCTTTTTGTATACAAGTTCACGATACCAATGTTTTCTTTTACCAACATTTTCTTCTTATTTTAGAGATATGTCAACAAGCGCAAACTACACACCACTGCACAATACTTCCTCCAGTGCCTATTGTCATTATGAAATATACATTATTTACTTCGGAATAAATACATCTTGCAGTACTTTTTATTGCTAACATAATTATACACAGTTTATTTTCTCATTCAAGGAAGAAATAAGAAACTTTGTTTTAATAAACAAATAGCTACTCCTGATATTTTTATTTTTCCCAAGCCTCCCTTTTCTCCTCCCCTGAACACTTTTGTATTCTCCACAGTTTCCAGAAATTTCACATTCTATGCCAGGATAGTTTATCTCCAGTTGTAATGAGATTTTTTTTTAATAGTATGAGGAGATGCTTTAATCCCAGTAATCCATCTCTCTCTCCCTCTCCCCCCCAGTGTTTCAAGAAAACCCAAATTAGAATTGGGAGACTATATCAATCCCCAAACATTACCTCTTTTTCAGTAAGGTTTTATACTGACAACACATCAAGAACATTATACTCTATTACAAAAATGTTTTATCTGTGGGAAGAAATGCTGAACTCAAATTTCCCTAATATTGAATAAAATACAAATTTTCAAATATATGGGAGTAATGAATTCCACTATTACTACTTGATCACTGCATTTAAGGAAATTCATCTTTGGAAGGTATATCTGTTCAAAATCCACCTCTTTGGGCCAGGAATGTCTCCTAATCCATTAAAAATAGCTAGCTATGCAATTATAAAGTGCTAAAAAAAAAAAATCAACTGAGTTATTTCTAAGATTTAACAATACAGGAGATTTAACCTACCTAAATACAATTAAAAGTAACCTTCTAAGTTTTCTCAAAGATTCTTTTAAGCTTATGTCAGGTTTCATTTTTTTCCCCCACTTAGATATTTTCAGRATATCTGCTGAATATCACAGGAATTAGGCTTCTTTCATTACCAACCTTTCTGCCCACATCTCTCAAACAAAAAAAGTCACATCTGCATGAAGTACATTAAAACAAGAAAAATGGTGTTAGAGGAATAGGAACATCACTTACCTCATCAGCAATCATACACCTAAATAAGAAACAAGAAGAGAGGGGGGGAAAAAGCAGAAATTAATAGTAAATATAACAGATAAACCAATACTTACAAATTTTTTACTATAAATTCAAATTATGGATTTACTGAATCAATGAAAGGAAAAAAGGTAGACTTCACTCCTACAGATATCAACTACAAAAAGTAAACTTRGTATGAATTTGAAAGTAAGTATGCCAATTATTCTAAAAACATATATTCAATTTGTTAGCACTACTGAAGAACTCGCATTGTAATATTGAATTGCTGCTTTGGTCTAGTGCTATATTAACTGTAATCTTAAGAGACATTTTCAAGGCAAGAAGTGCATCTTCAATTTTTTTTTTGTCTTTCAGAAACAACGATGTTTTTGCTGTTTCATGATTAAGGACTACTCCCTTTAAGTCTTACAGCAAGATGATGACTTAAAGTTCCTTKTTATCCTATAGCAACCCTGGACTCCATGAAGATACAGATCTACTAAGTATCTTCTGACCAGAATCAATGCCAGGAATTCCAAGGCAAGATCTGAAAGAGGCACAAGTGTGAATTTCTGCAACTTCGTAAGAATTGTCAGAGTTTGACAGCAATACCTGCTTGGGCTGCAGTCAAATAACCKGCAATTAGGTGAATTCTCCTGCTACTAAGTGATCTGGGAAGTTTTTCAAGCATTGTGTAATTTTCTAAATTGTCACAAAAAGCAAAGTGGAAGAATAACTCCCACCAGTCGGTATCATAGTGCCACAAAAAGCGCATGGGCTTAGTCAAACCATTGACTGAGAATACAGCAGAGAGTGCTGTYGGTTGAACTAAGTGACAGCAATAGACTGACAGCTCTATACAGTCCATCACTTTGCTTGAGGATTTATACATGTTTACTGACAGAAAAAAAGTGCCAAGTCTCAGAAATGATGAAATATTTCAAGCTCTGGAAGGCAATAAACTTCACAGGCCACTCCRCTTGTTTTCCTCCCTGACTCAAGCATCCTTCTGCCTTGTGCTTTTCACTTATTATCCCCAGCAGCTTTCAGTCATGGACACAAACTACTCTTGATGAATTGCTCTGGATGAATTCTTCTTCATAGTCTGTTCCCAGCCACTGCAGCTTCTAAGGAAACTGAAGCTCCTCCTACTCCTATGCCACATCACTAGATATGCACCCACTGCACCATGTAACTCAAATGCAATGTTCCTTCCATGAAAAAATAGAAAAGATCTTCCAGGTCTTTATGTCTATAATAAAATTTAACACACCAAGATATAAATGTTCTGTATTTTGATACCAAAAATCTTTTAAAGTAATACATAACGGCTTTTTTTAGTGGTAGGTACTCTGAAGATAGTATAGCTACCCAAAACCACAACAGAAGTCATCTTTTCTGCACAAAAACCAGCCACTCTACACTAATGATTAATGCGTGTAGCAACAGCATCAACTTAGAGCGGTCATTATGTCTAATAACWTGCATCATGCCATGGGGTCAAAATGGACATTTCTGTGGTCAAAATAGAAATCTCAGCAGAAAATGTACACTGGCACTTTTCAGACATGATGTGCAAGATAAATGTTTGATATTCAGAGAAATATGGTATACTGCTGTTTGCTCACTCCATCTGCCAGTGTAAATTTCCATGTCTACCAATTTCATCAGTTTCTTTCAACTAACATAAAAAAGAATTCAAAATGTATCTTATATAACTTAATTTTTTATAAGTAACAAACTATCTACTCGCAATAGCTTTGTAACCACACTCCCCCTCCAAGTTGTTAGGGATGAAGCAATGAAAACAAAGGAAGAAAACATAACAAAACAACCCCCCCAAGCCTGCACAGATTTACAAAGGAAAAAAGGCAGAAGAGAGTTATTTTTAGTGGCGATGCATGATTGTAGGGCCTTAATGCCTGTGATTTGCAGCTGGGCAAAGACATTTATTTGCAGACAACTAATATACAATTCTAATTTTAAAATAATGTCAGGTTTTGCTCACTTCAAAGACTGAGGKTTTTTTTCATTTAATACTCATTGTTAATTGCTTGAACTGAAGTTTACAAAACAAGTCTTTCTTTTTGCAGATTCTTTCTGAGGCCAACTGCTTTCAGTACATTAATCATGTTTTTTAAAAAGTTTGAAGCCTGAAGTCAATTGGAATGCACAATAACCTAGTGTTGCAGGGGTTTTTAAACTCCTTCTACAAATGCAGAAAATTAGTAAGACTATAGCAATTAGCTACAGAGCAGAGGCATCTTAAGAATAAACCAAAGACAATATAATATATTATTCAACAATATAGTATATTTAATATAACAGTATCAGAGCAAATGTACAAAAATAGCAATAACYGAGAGTATATTGCATCCAAGTAGCATCTGGTAGTAAGGAAATGTGGTAAAGAGGACAGGAATACAAATGTTCCTTGCCAACTTGTGCTGACAAATACAGTATTTCTCAGCATATCAACTTATATTGTACCAGAATTGCATAAATAATGAAATGCTAATTATGCCAGCTCAGACACACAGAAATCAAAGCAAGAATACATAAGATCCTATTGCACTATTCTTTGGCATATGTGAACTATTTGAACCCTCACTCTTTTTATCAGGATAACAAGCTAAAATAAAGAAATTCAGAGTGATTTACAAATTGTTCTGACAATTAGAAGCTGAATAGCAATTAAAATAAAAAGCCTTAAAAATATGTCAACCACAGGAACATGTTTTTTCTGTAAAACGACATTTCTTTAATTAGAGTGAACTGTAGCCACTTTGATGACTTGAGTATCTGCCGAAGAATAAGAAGTTGTTCTGTTTTTCTTCTTGCACTCATTTTCAGACTGTGCTCATAGAATCTTTGCTGCTATAGAGTGTCCTCTGTTTTCATGTCTATTAACTTCTACTTAATATGTTTGAAGTGAAACTTCTTATGTAGCAGCAACAAAGTTGCTGGCTTTTAAGTATTTATATAAATGTAAATATTTATATAAGCTTGTCATTTTATTGCTGGTAAATGAATGGAAGTACAAAGTAACTGCCATCGTTTTAGCCATAGCATTACCATGATTATCTTTTAAGAGTGGTTACGTGATCAACAGTTTTATCTTCCTTGTTTCTGCAGCACCAATACAAATAGAGATTCCACAGAAACACCCATATGCTTAAAAGTTACATATATATAGTGATATTTTGCTATTTAGTTACGTATTCATTCTCTTCTCCCACCCAATGATGAAATAACTTTGTCATAAGTAGTTTGGATTTTCTTCCTATACTTGCAACCCATACATTTTTTTAGTCACTTAAACATTCCACTAGACACGTCACAGATGGATATGAATCAGGTGCACAAAATTGTTTTTTAAAGCTCCAGTTAGAGCATCTCAATGTGTTAAGTCCTCTGTTATGATACAGTTAGGAACATGAATCACTGCTTTGAGCCACACTGTTCATACTCAAATTCTTGAAGTGCTACAGTTTTAAAATTGCTGATTTATGCCAATTAATGAACATTATTGACACTTACACTTGACAAAAGTTTTGACATRACACACAAGATGAGTTTATGATACAGGTAGAAGTTAATAAAACTCATGTAAGTGGAAATTGAGGATTATTTTATAACTTAATGCATTTTAGAGCATTCATTCTCTGTAGTTTTCAGAGTTTYAGAATAAGAACCTTAAAGATGCCTGCTTAATGTAGTTACAAAATATGAGAAGTACAAATTTTTTTCATTAGACTCTAGGGCAATGAAAAATAGCTTATATTACTGAGAGAGAAATCATCAAGTGTTCCCAGTTTATAATCACAACAGTTAGATTTGAAATGTAAAGAACTTCTCCATCATTATAGCTCAGATCACACAGAACTCATGAGAYTCTAATAGTTGCATTAAGCTGTTAAAAAGCAATACTTTACATTTTGCTTTACATAATCTTAAAAATATGCAGCCTCTACTTAAAACAAACTTCAGTATGTTCTATATTACTGCAGTCAGACAAGCTGCCAACATGAACATAAAGGTTCCATGCTGTCAAAGCAGAAGAAACAGATCTTCAGCTACACTGAAGAGACAAATACGTATTTTTGTTTCACGTATTTTGACTGCAAGAAGACAGACTTCTTGTTCTCTGAAGTTCAATTAGTCATTTCCTCTCAACTGGTAGTTACCCAATCTGAGCTTCATCATTCATATCCCATCTGTTCATATGACACTTTAATAATAGCTCTATCCAAGAATATAAATCAGAGCTATGATACGCAGTTTCATATCCTGTTATAAGCTTAGCCCACATGGTAAAAAGTTTCAGAAAAGCAGGAGAAAAAAAATCATTTTAGATGTCTCAGTTACACTTACTCTCAGCAGAAAAGTCCAACCATGCAAAAAGCACCACAGTCAATGGTAAATTCTTTCAGATTCTTTCCCATTTCATTTTTAAATGTTTCCCTTCTTCATAGTGAATTTGAATCTCTGTCCATTTATCAAAGAAATCTGCTATTTTTTCCTAACAGAAAGCATCAGAATCTCATTGGGATGCATTGCACATGCTGCTACAATCCTCCTACTGTTCATAACCCTCTTGCAGTTGTAGAGTTAGCAATGGGCTTTGGACACAGTAGTATCTTTCATAAATAGAAGGGAACCACATAGTCTGGTCTCAACTAGGATTTAACAACCCTTTCATTTCAAGATTTATTAGCTTTAAAATAAAAATACATTTCCCATTAAAATGCAAACACAAAGAGCAAAACAGGAAGCTTTGTGTAAGAACGTATCCTGGTAAGTGAATATGCATGCAGAGAAGAGAGCAAGAAGTCTACTATGTTGGTTCACCTCAGGTGCCCAAAACCTTACTGTTGATCCCCACACAAAAGAGAACAAATGCAAGCACCTGAGGTTATAYACAAAACCCATCACTGTGTTTGAAGCTTTTTTCTAAATGTAAAGAATCACATAATTTAAGGGACCACACAAAGCTGGATGAGTCAGAACCCCAGAACCAGATATTCACGAGTTAGCACGCACTATCAGAACAGCTTTGTAAAGGTATCAAGCACCAAGCAAAGGTGCACTTACAGATTCTTACCACAGCAAACCTTGGAGAGAAACCAGAAGTTAGCAAAAAACAGGTGAAGGAACTAAGGAAGAAACCCAAAACCTAGCCCTATGAAGGCTCTGGTCAGGAAAGCTCTGCCTCTGGAAGGTCAGAAAGCATAATTTTTCAAACCTCAAAGAGCACAGAAAGAGCTCCTGATCATGTTGACGTCAAAAAGATTGGAATCAACTTTGCAAAGCAGAAGGAGAAGCAGATCTTCAAAATTTTATGCAGATGAGTCGACTGGAGAAGCAGAAGGAAACTGAGGCTAAGCTCATGTGGCATATGTCATAAAGCCACACAAAAACAGTCTGCATCAGAAAGAAGTTAAACTAAACCAGTTTCATAAAATGAGTTTCAGGGAAGGAAAAAATGTTTAAATGAAAATAATTTCTATTTCTGTGTGTCTGGGTTACATCCAGGTCACCCTTTTTGAAATGTTAGCAATATTAACCAGGCAAACAGTACAGTTAAAGTTTCTTATATTAATTACAGCTACTTCAGCAAGGTATCTTTGCAAAGACAAAGAATCTAATTTTGAACTTTGCTCTTGCAAGAATACTGATTTAACAACACAGTGACATATATCTAAGATCTGTATAACCAAGAACCCTACTAAGTACTACAGTCAGTGCTAGAGGTTTCTCGTAACTACAGAAATATTTTGCAATAATATCCTCTCTAAACTAGAGAGTTCTGCTTCCTTACACGGAGGATTATAAGCCAAAGGAGTATAGCAATCCAATACAACTATTGCTTGCTTGTGAGGATAATCTAACTTTTTGATTAATTTTCAACAGCTATCTATACAGAAAAAAATACAACCACAGGTAACTTTTTCAGAACAAACTCCTTCACTTTTAAACACATTTTCTAAGACAAATAGTCAAAGCAGTAGCATTTCATTTCTTAAAACACTGAAAAATTTTGTTACTACTCAAACAAATTAAAGCTGTTTTGTTAATGCAGTCTTTGGAACATGTTGTACAGAGGAAGCTCGCATCTTTCTTTCACTAGTGTGGGTGTCCTGATATTCTTGGGATTCTCACCTACTCATGTGAGTCAGTTTTATATAACGCTACAACATATAATTTACCTCCTACTCACAAGCCAACACTTTAGCACTAACATCTTAACCAAGGGTTATTTAAGGAGTCTGAACTTAGTACATTTTTATATAAAACTGCGCAAGCAACCATTACATTTGTGTGTCAGTAATCACAGCACGCAGTCCTAAAACAGTCCTAGAACAAAGAGAGCTGACTTCCTTGCAAAAATAATCAAGGTTGTTTCACTAAAAATAGAGCCCCAGAAGATTTAAGCTAGATGATATCCTTGCTCTTGAACTACACTAGGTATTTTTTAAAAAAAATAATAATAAAAAAACAACCCTCAATCTAATGTAAGATGCACTAAATCTCCACATCTGCAGTGTTCACAATTCTCTAAAGGAGTGTAGAGGAGAATGGTTGTGCTGTCTTATGCTTTTCTCCAACACTCCTCAACATGTAACTGAAAAAAACATCTAAAATGCTCTATTAAGATTTGAAAGCTATGAAAGCACATTTGCCAACATATTCTAGCATTTTAGCCTTCACAAAGATGTGTGGAATAACACATATCAAARTGGCCAAGTCAAAGGTTAAGCTCAGACTCTTCAGTAGGTTTTTAGAATATATTAATTAAACTGTTAACTGATAAAAGTTCTAGTCAAGAAGACACCTAATAGTGATAGTAAAAACTCTTTACCCATTCAGTCACTGGCTTCAGGGACAAATTGGTTCACCAGCTGACTCAATGCAAGAAAAATTGACTTCAGTTAATTGGAACAGTTGGAATAACATCAACTGATTTCAACTACTGACAATTTAGGCTACAAACCTTGGTAGTAATTGGCATGACTGAAGAACCTGTGATCAACAGTAGCTCTTCCTTAGCAYGTAGTCTAATGACTTTAAGTGAAATTCGGGTACTTCTCATTACTTTTGCAATAAACTCTGCTTTCCCAAGTGACCCTCCCCCTGCAGTGATCTGCACTGCAAGAGCTGCAGAAGAACTACTCTCTTCATGYCTTCCTCCTTTAAAGGGAGCTCAATCAGGCAACAGGGAAAAGAATTACCTAGAAAAGTGTCTCTTCACTAGTCTCTCCATTTTCAATAGTTCCCAGATTCAATGTCTTTTCCCTCCAGTATCCCAAGCTCTCAAACCCAGTGTTTAGTTTTCTCCTACACTTGGTTCCTTCTCCATACCAATACTTCAAAATAATTTTGTACCTTCCAAATACTTCACAAACAAACATCCATTCAACTGTTGACAGAATATCCCACTTCTTTTCTGACATATATCTCTGAAATAAGCAATTCTGCCRATCTTTTCTACATTGCTTTATCTCCTCTACTCTAACTTGTCCCCCCCTTCAACACAGTACAAAGCCATCATAAAGCGTGTGGATTTAAATTGTTTACCCAGCTACCTGCAGGGGAGTTCTCTTCTGCCCATGTTCTTCCTCTCTTTTCAACTTCCATTAAATCAGTCAGAATTTGACTCATACTTGTTTAAGACCCTACTTTTTCTCACTTGTATTAAAGCAGCTTGTCTCACATACTCAAAACTGATCACTTTCATTCTGCCCTCTCCCTGATGCTTATAGTTAAACACACCTATTTGTCATTGTGGATTCTCCTGCTGCAAACTTTCATTGCACACAGTTAACACTAAACCCATTTCCCCCCTCTCCATCACTGTTGACAACCTATTACCTACACTTGTAGTCTTTATCTCACTTGGTTCTTCTCTTCCATTCTACAGACTGTGCCCTGCATTTCTAAAAATCTGTATTTTCTTCTCTACTCCTACTGCTAAAAGTCCACATTTAAGCCCAGGTAATTTCTCAGATTACTACCATTGCTTTTTTCTGTTCTTGAATCTTTTTTTTTTTTTTAACCCCACACAGTTACTCTCCTGAATGACATTCCACATTCACTTACTGACAATGCATTTTTTGTTCCATTTGAATTGCTTCCCAGTTCCTCCAGCATCACTTCCAAACAAGCCTCCCTGGCCATGAAAGCTCTGCAGAATTTGGCTCAACCTCTCATTCATACTTCCTGCATCTGAATCTCATTCTGTGAGCTAGCATCCTCATTTAATCATCTCTCTCTCTCCTTTGGCACTTCTCAGATGTGAAATGTACTCTGAAACATTACAAACCAACGTCTTTAAAAAAAGAAACCTTTCTTTAAAAACACAGTACTCACAGAGCTACTCCATATTTAAATGCTGAAATGTATTAAATTAACTGTTTGATCCTCTACATATTCATTAAATAGCCATTCCATTCTTTTTCCCCAAAGATTACTTTTCAGCTTTATTTTCTAAGACTGGAAACAACTGCTCATCTATTATGATGCAGGGTTTAAGGACTCAGATTTATCACAAAATTATAATAATTTCATATATCTAAAATGAGTTGCTGAATATGTTGGAATAAAAGAAGATTTCTTTCTTACTCTAGCAAGAGACTTATGCCTTGTTTCAAACACCTCTTTCAGACTATCTAACCACAATCTACTGAGACTAGAGACAGAAATCACATTAAAAAGTTACAATTATTTTTATTCCCAGTTCTCTCTAATCTGAAGAACTACAAATAATGGAGACACTTGTCGATGGCACTTGATGCTTCAAGTCCCCAAGTACAAATTAAAATAAAAGTGAAACATTCATAGAAATATTCCTAGACATGACTAAAAAAAAAACAAAATAAAAACCCCCAACACCCAAATGTGAACAGAATTTCATTTTCTACCATGCAAATTTAATTTGGTACTTATCAAAGTCAGTGTGATAAAACCAGAGAGAATAAGTAGATCTTCCAAAAGAGAGTATGATTAACTTCTCCTCGTCTGTTTTTGACTTTATCGTCTTTATGTTAAATTCTGAACTCTCCATCTTAAGACCAAACAAGAATTCAGATTAACTCCAGTCTCACAACAACAGTGATACTACAACATCTGGAGTCATTAAAGGATATTGTGTTTGGTACTTACACCAGTTCTACATCCTTATCTGCAGCATATAAGAACAATAGATAGTCCTTGTTGTGTGCTTACAAGGAAATAGTCAGAATGCTCACTAAGATTTTCAGCAACTTATTCAAAACAAAATGGCCCAATATGAATAAAACTTGAAGAAAAATTATTCTTATAAATGTTCTCCATAAATACTGATGTCAAAACCAATATACTGATAATTATCAAATAGCTACAGCTCCATAAAATATGAACTCTCCATGTCAACCATTTCTGTTATATTTCTCTTCCTTTAGAAATTAACGATTAATGTTTTCACTGCATAAATGAAGTTGTATGCTACTTGCTTAAGTTAAACTAAGACGTTAACTAAACTAATAGACTGTTGTGTTGTGAGGACTTATAACAGATATGAAAACAGTAAAGCAAAATTCAACTGAAAATAACAATGCCACATCTCCCAGAAGAGAAATACTGAGAAATAATACTGGGGGACAATCCAACAGTAGACTGTAAAATATTTTTGTTAAGTGTTCCTTTCCATGTAGCTGATTCTGAAAAAAAAGAGATGATTTTAGACAATCATAAAAAGCAGTTGGTCTCCCATTTAATCACAACATAGACTTGCAGCAACCTATGACCTTTCAAAGGACAGAAAAATCAGACAGACAGTAACAGATATGTAAACATGCATCTAGGCTTAGTGCGTCAAAATGGAAATGGAAGAAAAACGCATTTTCTTCTCTGAAATCATCTTATTCATAGCTACTTTCAAAGATAAGAAACTGAAGAAATACACTGAAAAAGCAAATCAATCAGTAATCATGGATCAAGAAATAGCAAAGATAAAAGCAAAGTAAAACAAAAGCTCTGGTAACTTAAAAAGGCAATACAAGACAGAAAGCAACAGTGGCATTTTACAGAAGGAGAAAGAAAGATTAATAGACAACATAAAAACTAGAACCAAACTCAGTAAAAATGACAAAAATAAGAGTGACAGGGAAAAAAAAGTAGTTAAACAAAAGTGTAGGAGAAAAGGACCTACTGTTCTAGCACAAACTAAAATGTGCATGGAAGCAAACGTAGACTAAACATATTTTCTCTTATTATATCAGCTTCCAAAAGCTAGAAATGTAACTCCCTTAGACGCTCAACTCAAATGGAAATGATACCTTTCATACTATTCAATGGCTAATACAGAAGAATTCACCTGATTCAGGCTATCTAGTTGAGTCTAGACAAAGAAAGCTTAACCTCTTCCTCAAGGTCTAAAAAATTCTATTAGAAGACACATTTCCACCCCCTCACACCTGCCCAACGCATTGGACATACAGACTATACGGTGGGCTTTTTATGTTCAGGCAGGCTGAATGAGATACAACAAAGCAAACTTAGAATAAGAATTTCTGAGAACTTGAGAATTTTGAAGGGGGGGGGGGGGAGTTAGCCTACTGTGATGCACAGATATCTAGACTCAATTTCTGTGCATTCTCATCACTCCTTCCTACAAATCCTTCCTACCATCCTAGAAAGTTAAAGAAATGTGTAGAAATTTGCCCACAAATTTAAATATGACTTGCACCAGGAATTCCTGGCCCTACAAAGGACTATACTGTGCCTGGGAATTCTAAACATTTCTATTTGCTTCCTGCCCAAGAGCTATCATTTCTATGATTCAACTACTAGAACCCCAGCAGACTGTATATACTCTATCTTTCCAGTGAGGAACTGGAGCTAGAACCTTTTAGCTGTGTTCATAAGCTTTGAGGAGATTTTGATCTGAGCCTCTGTTTTTCTGGTCTACTTTGAGCAGGGGGGGGAATTAATTTCTATGAAGACTGATAGTCTTTGAACTAAAAATCTGTTTTAATTAACAAAGAATTAACTATGCATTTCTCCTGTGTAGCTTGCTAGAGATCAGAGGCACAGTCAGCGGAAAAAAATGTACTATTTTGAAGTGCAGCCAACTGACTCATTACTATAATAGGGGACACTTGCACTCCATTCTCTAATGAGCCCACTATCATAATGATTCTCTGTAGCCTATTATCCAAGACAACATTGAACACTATACAACTTTTTCTTACTCTAGAAAATGACTGCCTAACAAAACAAATACCCTTTCATTAAAACTGATAGCTCTTAATGCCAGATATGAACTCTGCATATCATGTTTCTGCCATCCATTGTCATTTACCACTTTTTTACTGTCTATACTCAATAAACAACACTAAGCCAGCATGTATGGGAAACTAAAAATCACATATAAATATAGGTCAATGTATTACCTCTAAAACTTATAGAGGTACCATTAAAAAGCAAAAATTATCTATAAATCAACACTGGAGTAAAATACAGATCCTGGTAAATGTATCAATAAGCATTTCAATATTTAGATTAATTTCTATATCAAAATTTTTTTTTTTTTTTTTTGCCAGAAAACAGAAGTTACAATGTTAATGCACTTGAACCTTATATAAGAAAGTGAGAAGAAAACACAGCAGGAAACTAGATTACCCCAGTAAAATGGTTTGAGCATACAATTATAATGGAAAAGCTTATTTCATGAGCGGTAAATATCTCCAAGTCCTCTTTCACATCCACAAGCAAGATAGCTTAAACAAATTGTTCTGCCAACATTTCTAGAAAAAAAGATATCTGTGTGTCTGAAGGCATCTTTCTCAGATAGCGTCAACAAGGCAAGCAATGCTAAATAATGATGTTTGCAAATCACATGCTGACAGTTTTTATTATAAAACTTGATAAAGCATTTATGTACATGCTACCCAGTAGCAAGAGAGCTAACTTTCAAACAATAGAACGCCTGACTTCTACAGTATAGTCAGGTGAGCAAATTGTTTGTAATACAAGACAGACATCGCACACTTCTATAAAGAGAGGATATAAAACAAGACTACATGGCAGAAAGAGATTGTGAGTTTCCAAGTACTACGTTAGTGAACAGTAACAGTAAAAATAATTAATATCCAATGAGAGATGTGGGCTCAAAAGAGATTAGATACAATCCTCATCCATACAATCAAGCCATTTGCCCATGTATCTCTGCATCTTGGATATTTTGCCCAAACTTCTACCACTTTTTCCAGAGTATTGTGCTTCGACACTGCCACCTCCTCTTCACTAACACCTAACCATTGGCTGGTGACTTCTCAGTATTGTTTAGGCTTCATTCTCAAGTCAGCCTCCTCCTGCATACTTCATAGATTCTACATGGAAGAATAAAATAGGCCTGAAAATTACACTCTGTTGCTCAGAACTACTAAATCCGATAAGCAAGATGACATTTTTACTTTGAGGTTTTCAGTTCATGCCTTTCCACTTGCAATTAGGTTACCCTGCGCTCTTAGGAAACAGGGATTTGTCCACATCTGCCCAAACTATGACTAATAGCCAGCAAAGACAAACAGAGAGAATAGCTCACCTCCCAACAGCGTACACACAACTGACCCTACCAATCTTAAATATTTCCGAAGCCCATTGTTAAGAGTTTATGTTCCTGGAAGGGACAAGTTTGTTGCTTTCTATTTAAGAGACAGTTTAAAGCACATATAAATCAATAAATACATATTAATGCTGTTTTTAAAAGTAACTTACACTTTTCCTGAAAGAAAAGCATAAAAATAAAATAGTTTTCAAGGACAGAATTTGTGTGCACCCACCTTTCCTGCACATTAACGTTTGAGGTTACAAATAAAGACCAAACATTGTTTCCATCCCTAGGTACCTATTCTCGAGTGCAGTTCTGAAGAGTAATCTCTAGTAAGGAATAAGCAGCCATGTAGTTATTTACCTTTAAGGTATGTTTGTGAGCTAAAAGGTATCTTAGCATATGTTGAACTATATGCTGCCTTGTTGGCTCTAGAATTATTATTTCCTAGAAAAGTGTTAGGCAGTCTCTGCTAGCCTAGATGACACCTTTGGAGCATCTACTGAAACAGACTTTCATTCATTTACTAACGAATCAAAAGCACAAATCACAATAGCATATTTATTTTATGCTCTGGGAAAAGACAAGGGAATTAATAGCTTACTCCCAGCCCCTTCCATGCAAGAAATAGAAGTTTGTTCTAATAATAAGTCCCTATTCACACTGGGTGCTTGTCTAACCTAGGATAATATTAATTGAATCTCTTCAGCCAACAATAGAGCACTTCCTCTACACACGTTTCCTGTCGCTACAGCAAAGCATGGATTAAGTGATAACTGCAAAGGGAGTGCACAGCCTGAGGGAGAGAAGAAAGAAGAGCTGAGATGCACATACTGCTTACTTCAAGTCCTATGTTTATGTATTTTTAAAACTAGAAAAGACACTTTTATAGAAAAGTACCAGACCTTGCTAAAATATACCACTGGGAATACTGAAAAAAGGCTTAAATCATTATGGAGTACACAAAAGGGAAAAACTTGGGTGAGCCAGGGGCTGACAAACTAATAAGAAAATTCTGCTACAAGCAGCAGAGGCTTTTGTTCTCTGTTTTGGGACAGAACGAAAATTAGATCTGCCTGAGCAAGGGACAGATTTAAAAAACACTCCTCAGGAAAGTTTGACTTAATAACTTTTACTTTATGTAGAGGCTGGCTGAGAGTGTGCACACAATTCCTCAATTTTACCCACCTAACATATAGAATTTGCTATGCCAAGGAATGAGATTTCTTGCAATCATGATGAAAATACTTTCATACACGTGCCACAGTAAAACCATCAGTGCCATATTACTCAACAGTCTTTTGTTAATGAAGGGTTTCAAGAAAAGAAACAACATAAATCCCATAATCCTAATGAAACTAATAACATTCCCTCCTTGACAGAGAGTCATTAGCCTAGGTATTCCAAACCTTTTTAGATACTTCTTGCAGGCAATTGTTACTCCTCAAACAAAAAGAAGAAAGAAATATCTGATTAAAATTTATCTAGTCCTACAGTTAAGCTGCTTCCTGAGGAACCTCTATATTATATAATAGGCTGCAAAAGATTATGTTACTTTCAAATACATCCAACTAGCCTACACTAATTAACATTAAAGAAACAATACATATTTAAAGTCTTCTGTTGTTTTGCTATTTGTATATACAAATGCACCTCAATTGCATACTATATAAGCCTTACTTCCCCTTATTAGAATCAGATCAACTGAGATATGGTAGCCAAGGGCTTTGGATTTATTAAATCCAATTCCAACGTAGACTTTGCTGTCTATTCTATCAAAGCCTTAGTGATCCATTAAAACTTTATGCATTCATTCTCACAGTCACACTGTACAGCAGGGAAGTGCCTAATATGACCAGTGGTCACAGAGGAGTTAATGTGAATACAGCATAAAGCTTTTTAAATCTCAGGCTTACATGTTAATGGCTGGGCTCTTCTTTCTACTCTGCTACCTAGTCTGGCAGCAGAAAATAGATGGCTTGTTTCATTCCCTGAAGACAGCAATGTTACAATTGCCAAAGGTTTTTGGCCAAAAGAAAAGAATTAAAGTGAACATCTTCAGAGGAAATTTTAATTGATCAAAAGTTCCATATAATTGCAAAAACTGATGATAAACATTTCCTTTTTCCTGCAAACATTTATTTTCTCCTGCAAAAAATCACAAATGTTAGCAAACAACCCCCTCAGACCCTAGGCCTCTTATTCTGAGCAAGATGATGAAATGATCAGAAACTAACTTCATTCTTCTTTAAAACCTAAGCTAAAATAATTTCATTTGTGCCAAACCTCTAAAATGTCATTACTCTCCAAAAGAACAACAAATTGCAAGTAGTTTAATTGCAATTGCTTAAATTTTCTAAAATTTATAAATGTGGAAATAGCACTTCCCTTCCCTCTTCTTTGCCCCTGTAACTCAGTTACAGGCTCTTACTCAGCAAAATATTTCCAGCCTCTGCTGCATAAACTATTTTTCTGATTTATCAGGTACTTAATTGTTGAATGTCTGCTCTATCAGTCGCTGCACTTGCTAACTGAGCACTCTGCAAGGCTGCTTCTGCTCTGCTGTTGCAGCTCAGTAAGTTCCAGAACACCCTGATTACATGCCAGAATTGTACCAAGTTTAAAATAGAATACCACACAGATGCGTCAAGATCTGTTAGTCATTCTCTTAACAGCTCTACCACGCCATTAAGAACTAAAGAAACAAATGTGAATTAACTTATTTTAAGAATTCTCTATTAACATGACAAAAAGGATGGTCCTACTGACATCAACCTCCTCTTATGCAAGGAGATCTTCGATACTACAACCCTCTTTTGCATAATGCATTATTAAACATTTCTTCATCCTCTAGGGAAAAAACAAAACAACCCCTCATTTTAAACCACATTATCTTATAGTTTACGAAAAATTTCTGTAATATAACTCACTTAAGAGCTGCTGCTATTGCATAGTCTTTGTAAAAATTAATTTACATTTACCTAAAATAATTATTTTTAGCATGTGATACAATAAGGATTTTTACCTGCCACTTCTCTGAAGTGCAAATATGATGCCTTTCTCCTGAAAAGGAAGCAGTTTCTTTCTCAGTCTTTCAGGTAGAAAGGACAGCTTAGCATCAACATTTTCTGAATAAGATGCTTCAAGTGTAGGTGCTTCCTGGAATGTACCAGCCATTGTTGATCCTATGGGAAACAAAACAAAAAAAAAGACATCTTACTTAAAAGACAGGTCTGCAATACATTAGAGAATAAAGCTTCATGGAACAACAGTAATCGCTCCATCTTGAAATACTCAATATCTACACAAGTCCTCTCAAATCTTGAGAATTCTCCCTAGAAAGCATAAAATAATGCAGATGATGGAGGAAGCGCCCACCACCCCAGTATCAACAAAATATTCTAACTATTCCAGTATGAAGAGGTCAGCACGTATCACTTCCTCAACGCTATGAAACAGTTATTTAAGCAAGTTCCCTGTTCATGGATGAGTTATTGGCCATTCAAATAGAGTTAACTTGTAGACACTGAAATATAACTCTTTTAGTAAACGTTCTACAGAAAAGTTACAGAAAAAGGTTATGTAACCTCCTGATGATGGAACTAATAGTCCTCTAAAATTTTTAATCCTAAGAATCAAATCAGGAAAAAAGGGCAAATATGCTCAGTCTGCAGGAAGAAAGAGGGAAAAAAAAAAAAAAGTAAGGAACTTTACTCCCCTCAGAAAGAAACAATATTAAACCACAGAATTAATCAATGAAAAATCTCATACTGTGCTTCAGACTGAAAACGTGGATTCTTCATTCATTTTTGTCCAAGGGGACAGGGTCAGAGGAGAAATACTAGCTTTTGTTCTCTTATAACTTCAATAGACTTTAAACAAACAAATGGTTAAAAAGTTCAGCAGCAGTGCGCTAACTAAACATGAGGAAGGCAACAAACCTTTACATCAAAGTACTACCTAATTATTTTGGATTCATGGCCTGTGTGAGGAGCAAGATTACCTTAACGATCATGGGAACAAAGAACATAGCCAAAATATGCTTCCTGTATTGCTAACAGTAGATATTGTAGCACCAGGTTTGATAGCAAAATTCTGAACATGTTGCACTCAGATTTTTTGATACTGACATATTTCTGAAGCAACTCAGAAGAGGCCAGATAGGATTTGGTGGGATGAACCATTATATTCACAGGAAGAAATGTGCTGAGCTAAACGGTCATTCACTTCAAGGATCTGCAGGACTAAGTAACCTCTTTTTTTTACACTGACTGATTACAAAGTAAGATAGACCCGGAGACAATGCAAATTATTAAAGTAATCAACATAGTAAAGCATGATCATGCAAAACAGAGTTTGCAACAGTTTGTTTCTATTGTTGTGGAGTACAGGTGAGGAGGTAAAACAAACAGATTGATTCAGATGAAACTATATGCCACAGTGAAAGAACTGTGCCTCTGTATTCCTAAAGAATTCCATTTATGAAATTTTAGCAACAAAACTTGATGTACACTCTTCCAGTTGAAGTTACATTCTCTTCAGTGAAGTGAATCTAGCTATAACTGCACTATACCTATCTATGTATCTACAGCCCAAGTTGAAAGAGCCTGGGCTTTTGTCCTAGCACAACTATACAAACATCTTCATCTTCCACAGGTCTACGTTAGACTAAAACTGAGAAATCCTTCCATTGGGATGGGAGGGGGTGTTCCTACTGGAAGTTTTCCAAGACGGTCAGAAGTGCCTGGCCCCCGAGAGCCCCTCTCCGTGGTCCTTACCCCGGTAGCGGCTGGGCCGCGGCGCACGGAGCCCCTGGCCGTGGTGCTGCAAGACGCGGCGCAGCGATGGGGGAGCGGGACTCGCTGCCCCCCTGCTGTACAGCTCTCACATTGCCGAGTTAGTCGGGTCCTGGCCCGTTTGACAGTTAATACTGTCTTAGAATCAGGGAGAGCCAAAGAAAAAGAATAGAGGAGTAGAGAGCATTGCAAAAATGAGTTATGGGGAATTTGCCACTTCTGGAGCGAAAAAAAATTGGCACTGTCAGCACTGTTGACAAAAATGTCTGTAACTGGGCAAAAAAAACCCCCCAACCCAAATCAAAAAAAGGACCACCACCACCGCCGGCCACAAAATAATAAAAAAAAAAGAATAAAAAAGAACCCGATTGTTCTGGAAATCCACTAAACTGTTGTAGAACCCTAGAAAAATGAGGATTTTGGAGTGTCCTGTCACCAGCATCACCAGTCAGACTAACGACATTCAGACAGACAGAAAATGAGTAAGTGCTTTTTTTGGTTATATGATAAGTTATAGGCATACCTATCAAGATACACATCACAGACATTCAGAGAACTGGAAAGAAAATGCTGCAGATGAGCCTACGGTCAAGTTCCATGAGATTGTCATTGTGAAAGTATTGAACAGGGTAACATCAGAGAACTTCTGTGCATACCTTCTCGGGCATCTATTACCACTTCTACAGTGAAGTGGTGTGTAACCACAACCGTTTTGACATACCATTCTGCTGGACAATGAGGGGGGAAAAAGTGAATTTAAATTTAAAATATCAAGTAACACTCAAAGTTGAGGCATAAGGGTTGTATTTACCACTGCTATGGATTTTGTTCTATTTTGTATTAAATTACTCAGCAGCTAGAGAATCTATTTTAAGAAGCATATTCTTAAAGCGTTATCCTTTGTCCCACATATAAAGCCCTAGAAATATTATTGCACATATATGAAAACAACAATCCTAACTGGAACCATAGATGTGTGTGTGTGCATGTATATACACACTTTTAAGGACTTCTGTATAAACATGGTTTCAACTCTGGTCTCAAAAACACATAACTCCAGGGTCTGAACACCTGATGTTACCCCCTGGATGACTGCAAGTGATTCACACAGCAGTAAGAACTCCAGGGCTGGGGAGAGGCTGCTGTTGTGCTTCCAATAGCACGATCAAGGTACAGAAAGCCCAGTTTGCAAGTAAGGCTGGTACTATCAGCAGAAAGACAGGATCTTTTCTCCCTAGATTCATATCAGGTCATGCATTCAAGGTGCTAACCTAACAAGAGACAAGCCCAGTGCTGCTAAACCTCCTCCTGATACAGACTTCTGACTAAAGACCTTCTAGAACATAACCTGTCCAAAGATAAAGAGCGATACCTTCTGAATGTCAATGAAATAGCCAGTTATAGAGAAAGAAAATCTGGATTTCTTTTGCCAGCCAGACATTCTGTGTCATCTAAGTGTGATTGCACTATTGATTATAGCCCCCCCTCCCCCCATTTTTAYAAGTGGAATCTCTCTCACATCTTTAAAGAAACAATGTTCTTGTACCTTGGGCCTCTGGAACATTCAACAGCAGGTAAAAGTACTATKATCAGTATCAAGGTTCTTTGACGCRTGTCCATCACTGAACTCTGCTTAASAGCAGAAGGAAAGCCTCTGGCTTGCCCTGTATACCCATGAGATGAATTTCACAGAAAAGAAGTCATAAAGCTCTGGTAAATACCCACTTCATCTCTCAGTTGAGCAAACAGAAATGTTTCAGCTCTAACTGTTGGGAAAGCAATCATAATCACTTCAACAGTTCTACCACAATATTTTCCACAGAGTATTTTTTTCCTTTAAAAGTTGATTAAGGTACTTCAAGACTGCTGGCAAAAAACAAACACTAAACATTTCTGTAGAGCCAACCTTAAACAAGTATGCTACAGGATTGGTGGAACCAAACAAACCTGTTCAACACTCAGTTCTGTGATTCACCCCTGAAGAAAATTTCTGATTCATTTTCTGTGATGATTTTCTATTCTATAAAAGCAGAGAAAATTATATACTTCTGATCAGCTTGCTACATAGCTTGTTGTAAGTGACAATATGAGAATGAAATGTTAACATAATTAACTTTCTGTTGAACTAGATTATGACAAGATTCTTTCACTGAAACATTGAACAAAAACCATGCAGTTTCAGAAGCATAAATCTGAATTAGAGGMGGCACACATGATTCATCAGTACACAGCAATACCACCATAAAAAAAGCTTCTGCATCAGTCACTAGTAAGGTTAAAACTGACTTTGCAGATATATCTTAAAAAGCAGCAACAGCAACGCAGAAAGCACTAACTACCAGATATGTACAAGTTTTTGTTTACTTTTTTCTCTAGGTGAATAATTAAAGAAATAAATGGTGAATAATTATAGAATAGGTGAWTAATTAAAGAAGTCCACATGCAGTGAATAATGACTATTATAAAAACATATACAATGACTAGYGTGAGCACAAGACAAGGCAGCAATATGAATTGTGTATTACTAAAACACATTGCTCCTTGGAAAGGCAAAGTAATGTGCATAATCACATTACCCCAATATTCTCCTAATTATCGACTTTATGCTCCAGTCCTTTGCATTTACGTTATCTAAACTATTATTTTAACTTGGRCTACAAGCTTTGAAAGATGAACTTTGCCATCTGCTGTGCATGTATAACCTACCACTCTCAYGGCTGATTACTATGGAGTTCATGGTAAGTAAAAAAATACCTCAGGTGAAGTATTTGATGCTCAAGATATGATTGCCTAAGAACATGCACTTCAGAATGAAGTTTTGAGAACTTACATAACTAAAATGCACTTTTTTTTTTAAAGCAACACTTAACATAGTTCTTCCCCAAACCTTTTAAGTTTACTTCAATTACTGTAAACATGCACTTTTTAATGATCATACAAAGAATCATACCCTGAAGATTCAAAGATCTGTCAGGATTTCTGAATAAACAGCAGTGATAAAAATCCATATTCAGCCTATATTTATACCTGCAGCACTATTTTATGATATCCAAAGCTATAGAAGGTACTATGAAAGGTATATTGACCCTATGAAAGATTTATTTTGGTTGTGTAGAAAAGAAGAACTAACAGTGATGAAATAAGACCAAGAAAGAAATTAATTCCACCAAAATGCCTTTTATTGACTTGCTAAAGTAATAATTATACTGAGAATCGATGCCTTRCTTGTGTATAATGACTTTAGCAGTGGTGGTCATTTATATTTTGTTTTGAGACAGATCAATTATGTACACCACTATAGTAATATCAACAAATAGCCTTTTTTAAAAAAAATTTAGTCAGTGTAGCAGAATACCAGTTTGTGTGCTGTTCTACCTGTTGCATATTTGGAAGCTCAAAGAAGAAAGATTAGTGCATGTTTTCTCTAACTACAATTTTCCATTTGTTTCTGTGTCCTTAGTATGTTGTAATACACAACCCATCAACCTTCCCACATCTCTAGATCACAAGCTCTGGAACTTCAGTTTTCTCAGACAATGTAGAYCTAAAAGGTTTGGTGTGGAGACCTAACTTTTCACTCAGAGAGTTCATTCAGCTACAGAAGTTTTACGAGTAAAAAAAACRAAAAGAAAAACTGTACGGTATATTCTCAAGTGTTTTAAAGGAAATCAAAGGCAATCAAGGATGAAATAGCTGAATTACTAAACCCAGTAACTTTTCATCTGAAATTGCTTTAGTATCTCAGGACTAGCTAGTGGTAAATGATCCCAACTTTTAAAAGCAGGAACGGGCAAGACTCATRGAACTACAGCTTGATTCATTTGTAGGGCACAGAAATCAGTAAAAATTATGAAGTGCAGAACATGTGAAGACCAGGATAAATGCGCCTATTTGGTGGGAGGTGACGTGTCTTTTGCAAAGGTGGGTCTTATCTTTCAAGTCTACTGAAGTTTTTTTGAAGGGCATCTACAACAATGTACCTATAAACTGGCTGATGCAGTCCAGCTTCCATTATTTTTCAAAATTAATTCAATTAAAACAGAATAAGTTTTATAAACATATTTGTACATTAATTATAATTTCCAGGAAAACTTTTGAGAAAGTCCCTCAAACTTTTAAGAAAACTGAGCTGTCATGTGAAAAAATCACACTGAAATTTTTTTTTAAATACAACCAAGTAGACTGTTCATACATGAGAGAAACAACATCAGCAATATTTCAAAGGAATCTGCTCCAACTTCTATTATATTCAATGAAATCATAAATGAATTMATAAATGATCTGGAAAAGTAAGTAACCACCGAGGGAAAAGGGCAGTGTAAACACTAGTAAAATAAGATAAAATAAAAWAAAAAAAATCTGGAATTCTTTTTGTCACTGCTGCTGCTATACTGCATTTCACTATAGTCACTTATCCTTCCAGAAGTATGTACTGAGACCCAACTTGTTGAGGATATTACTCCAGGTGATATGTTTCTTTATTGGAAGGTTGGGTGCAAGACTGACAAGAACTTCAAGAAGGACTTTTTAAGTTTTGCAATAGCTGTTTGTCAACACAAGCTGATATCAGAATATAAACCCACTATTTATTTTTACAGGCCACTATGTATAGCCTTTTAATGCAGCTCAGTAGCAGATGCCTAAAACAAACGAGTATTTCCATCAAGCGCTTGCTTCATAAATTTTCTCTCGATGGTCCCAACTGCTCCACAATCGTATGTTCAACAAAACCTAATAAGGAATTTAAGGCTCTAAGAAAATCATAGGACCTTCGCTGATTGATTCATCAATCATTTTTCCACCAGTGGAATAATAAAGAATTTAAAAGCTACCCAAGTCATTAGAATACTGCATTTTAAAAAAYGTTACAAGAAAAAGCAATCAGACAGAACAAACGACATCACAAAGCTCTGTAGCACACAACAGTTTTTCCACAGGCCAGTGTACTGGGCTTGAGGAAAAGACACCTTAATACCTGCCTAGGGGCAAATTTTTTTTGGACTTACGCAATTCCCTGTATACAGCAGCGTTCTAACTACCTGAGCACGTGCTGTGATAATTCAGCAGCAGCAGCCAGGGCGAACAGAACCAGCGAGACCTTCTGGCGCAAACATGGGCTGATAAAGAACAAGAGTCACCTGGAAGCTCGTCCCTTCACAACGAGCGAGCCCTACCTAGGGCACCCCCTGACGCCGCTCACTGCGCAGCCCCTCAGCGCCTTGCACCCCGCTCCTTCATGAGGCCAGGCCGCGCTCCTGGCCCGGCCTCCACCCGTAAGGCGGGGCCTAGGTCGCCCCTCACAGCCGCCCCCCGCCTCCTCCCAGACCACTGCGCGTCACACCAGAGCGCAACCGCGGGAAACGGGCTGGTAAACGGCCCCTGCCGCTCTCTGCTACCCTGAGGAGCCGCTCGCAGGCGACGGCCACTAGCCCGGGCCCCGCCGCGCCACTCACGGCTCCGACGGCAGCCGCCCCGCACCTTCGCGGGCTCTGGGCTCAAACCGCCGCCGCCCGGAAATGACGCAGRGCCGGGGGCGGTGGGGCGGGGAGCGCACACGCGCACGCACCCGCGCGCTTCCCGCCGCTGCGCGCGCGGCACTTCCGGGCCC
>JASVER010000037.1:5263052-5578391 GCA_030449065.1 Oceanodroma leucorhoa | reverse complement strand
GAGGGGCGGAAAGGGGGAAGGAAAGCGGCGCGGTTACCTCACGGCAGAGGCCGCTCCGAGAGAGGCGGGCTGGCTATGAGGAGAGGGTGGCAGGCGCAGGGATGGCGGTAAGGGCCGGGCCGAGYGAGGGGCCCGCAGGATTGGGGGCCCCGGGCAGCGCCGCCGGCTCTAGAGGTTGGCGGAAAGAGCGGCTGAGGGTTGGAGCCAGGGCGAGGGGCCCGGAGGGCGAAGGGGTGTGCGGCCAAGCCTGGACTACAGCTCCCAGGCTGCTCTGCGCTGGCCCGGTCGGGGGTGCGGGCTCTTGTGCGCCTGCCGGGAGGGCTAGCGGGGGACACCCGGTGGGGTTGGGGTGTCGCTGCTCGGGGTAGACCGCGTCCCAGGCGGCAGTGGACCTGCTCGGGCGCATTAGGGTCAAGGGAAGGTGGCGCCGCCCGGGGGCGGGAGGCCAAGGAAGAGGGACACGCGGGCTGTCATTAGCCGTGGCAGCAGTCCGTCTGCGCGCCGCCGCGCTCCCAGTGGCCGTCGGCTGGCCACAGTGGGCGGGCGCGGTGGTGCCGGTCTCCGCGCCAAGACGGGGTTCTCATTGGTGGTCACGGCCGTCTGTCAAGGCAGCGGCGCCCTGCGATTGGCCGATGTGTTTTGGGCGGGCTTGCGCTCGCGTACGCGCTGAGAGACGCCACTCACCGGCAGCGCCGGGGGAGGGCGCCACGCCGCTAATTGGCCCGCGCGGCCGTTAATCATTAGCGTTCCGCGCGGCTATTGGCGGCGGTGGCGCGGCGGGGCGGGCCTTTCTCCCCGCCGCGGCAGCAGGAGGAACCCGGGCGGCTGTCGGGGCTGGCGATGGGGTTAAGCGCCCCTCGTGCGTGAGCTCGCCGCCGCCGCCGCGCCGGCCGCAGCCCGCCGGCCGTGCTGCCGCGGTAAGGAGCCCGCCGTCCCGCCGTGGAAGGCGCCCCTGCGGGCGCGGGGTGGCGGCGGGGCCGCGCACTCCTCTGAGGAGAGCGGGGGGAGGGAGGGCGGGCGGCCGCGCCCGCAGTGCGGAGAGCGGGGGGCAGCCGCTGAGGGAGGGCGGCCGCGCCGCCGGAGCGGGCGGGCCCGCGCGGGGGAGGGGCGCGTGCCGCGGCCGTTGGGGCCGGCTGGCGGCACCTGCACGCCATGGGGGCGGGGGGGGTCCCGGTCCGGTGGGGAAAGGTTGGCCCCGTTTCCCTTCCCTAATATAGGCAGGGCTGGCCGCCGCCGGTGGAGTGGGGCACGGCACGGCGGCCCGGAGCTGCGCTCCTGCACCGCCCCGCCCCGCCGTGGGGTCGCCGGTCGGCCCCGGGGCTGCGCCCTCGGCCCTGCCGCAGCCTTGCGCCGCCCCGGCCTGGGGTCTGTCTCGGCCGTGGTTACTTGTTGGAGGATGTTGGTCCCCGGGCAAGCGCTCTCTCTGGGAGCCGGGGGTGGGGAGCCGGTCGGTGGCCCTCAGAGCCCTTCGGGCGGTGGGCTCTAGGGGTGCCAAGTGTTGCAGGGGTAGGTTTTTAGGGTTTAGCCTCTTGTATTAACAGTACTTGTCTGCAAGCGTGCTGCGCTCGATTCGGCTGTGGTGGGTTCCTGTTTAGACCTCCCCTTAGGTTGTCTGGGGGAAATATGTTATATTCGTGCTGCCTATGATAGTGTTGGAAGAGAGCTGTTTTATTACGGTTTTTTCTGTCGCATGTTGCACAATTCTGCATGTAGATATATCTGGCATACTATAATCCAAAGTGTAAGGAGAATCGAAAGCAAACTGTGTCACAGTCTGCTTTTTACAGTCTCTTTTAATAACATTTTTAAATGAGTTTTCAGCACTGAAGAAGGGTTTCAGTTTATGAGCGAGACAGAACGAGACAGAAAAAGAAGTGAGGCATAGCTGTTTCTTACATTGAGTCTAAGAAGAATTCAGCTTAATCACACTAAGAGATTTGCACAAATTCTGTTTTTCATAATTAAGCCTGTAGTACAAGATACACGTTGGTGGATTTGTGTGATCTCTATAGAAAGCTGGATTAGGAAGGTGGTGGAAAAAAAACAAAATGAGTGATGGATACTTTGTTTAGGGTGCATTGTCAGATAATATAATCTACAAGTGTGTCATGTTTTGGAGTGTTTTTTTAATTGTTTTAGTTTTTAATATTGATGCTCTTTTTTCATTAGCCTGAAATTAGAGAGATCCTGTGTGCCTAATGCAGAATAGGGAATGTGTGTGGAGGGGATTCTCTTGCAGAGTGTCTGAGACTAACCTGTTCGCATTGAGGCATTAACTTGCAATTTTCAACGGGGTTACTTTCTCTGTCTTGTCTTCTGCAAGGAGTATTGTACTTGAGACTTGCTTTTTGGTTGAAGACTAAGCAGAAGACATGATCACAGCAATCTTACAGTGCAGTATTTCTTGTGCATGTTAGGAATATGTATTTATTGCTGAAGTGAAAGCAACAAAAATGAAATTCTGAAATTATCTTTCAAAAGGTTTTATTCAAACAATTTGCTATTCAGGAGAAAGAAATGGCAATGGAGATGTGTTTTCTTCGACAGTCTTCCATTTATTTGTTACAAGTGATAGTATTATTGCCAGGCAGCTAATAGTAAGTGTTTGTTTTATGGTAAATACTGTGATGTCGAGGGTTTGAGTATTTTGTAGAAAATCTGTAATTTATAGCTTGTATTCCTCAATTTAAAAAAAAAAAAAAAAGCCCCAATGGTAAATATAATATAAAGGCTTGTTGTGTCTTTTAAATCTTGGAAAGTCAAAAATGTAGTACTTGTAACTGCATTGCTCACTATTGCTAGGTCACTTTTTATTTCACAAAACTTTAAATTGCTATCAAGATCAACTACTGCTTTTCTCAGGAGTAGAAGTGGATTTGACTAAATACCAGTAATTTTAAGGGATATGCAGTGTACTGGGTTAGATTTGTTAGCAGTTTTCCAGAAACTATTTGTTAAAGATTTGGGAAGGGTGAATTACTCAAATCTGTTGCAGTGGTCCTCTGATTATATTTTATTTTTGTGTGTGTGTATGGAGGAATAAAGAAGGAAAATCTGGGGAGACAGATACTACTACTTTCCTCTTTCTTGTCTTAAGCATAATTCTGTCTATACTTTTTTCCTTCCTTTTGCTTGTATTAAGTTTTTGTTTTTCATTTCTTCTCGTGTTCTGGTATATTTGCCTTACATCATAGTCTTATTTTATACTAGTTGCTTAAAGTCTGTCTGTGAAACTGCTTCAAACTAGCTGGACGTTCTAGGTGAAGTGCTTTAGGTATAGCTCTGGGTACGAAACACACATACTATGGTTTTGTGTTTTATTCAGTTGAAAGGTGCTGTCAGTTTGCTCCAGTGGCCTAGGTTAATTTAAGTTTGTATATCTTTGTATCACCATTTTCACACATTTACTTCTCCCCAGAGTTAATTTGACTAAGAAATGTAGTGCCACATCTTTTTAAGTATGATGATACGTTTAAAGTTTTAAGGTACTGTATTCTAGGCTCTTAAAAGTAGTTGATACAGTTGCGGTTTTTTGGACTCTTTGGGGAAAATGGGACTTTGGGCAGCATGTTCATAAAGAGTGGGTTGTCAGATAATGTTAATAAAGCAATATAAACTTTGAATTGGCTGCAGTGTAGCATACATTCTCTTTTTAAAAACCTCTTAATATGTATTGACAGCATTGTCCACTTTTGGTGAGCTGGACAACTCTATGCTATAACTTCACTACCTGCATAAAAATAGCAACAACTTTGGATGTCCTGATTAGTGATAGCAAATAAAATTACTATTAAAGTGTGTAGATGCTGAAATTTTCCAGCATACTCTAATTCTTCTTATTTCATAGATGTGAACAGAGTTAAGCAATGGCCAGTAAATATAAAATACTGTAATTCATGGGTGTGACATCTAAGGAGCTTTCATAGAAGTGGTAGGGTATTCTGCAATCCTGGCACCACCAGGTTGGAAGGACTGCAGAAGTGTTGGGGTTTGTGAACCCAGGTAAGCTTTTAGTGGCAGTTTTCCCACCCACGTGCATTCCACCTAGTAATGGCTAGATAGGAATGACCCAGGGGCTTTTGTTAGACGCTGCATTCCAAATTGAGCCTTTTAGTAATGGAAAGATGAGTCGTTTGGCAATGCAAGACCTGAATAGTAAGGTCATTCACACCGTACTCTTTAGGCAAGAAGAATCTGTGTGAATGCCTTAGTATGGTGCTTGCTCTGGATGATAGGTAGCATCTATGCAAGCCTGTTAAAGTAGGTTTTATGTGTTTCTTTGTTGGCTTTTCTCTGAGGTGGTGGACTGCTGTATAACAATGTTAAGAGATTTTTGAAAGCGGTATTGGAAAGCTCTATTTCTAGGAGATCATAAATCAGCAACAGACGATGATTAAATATTGTTGGGAAAATTGTACTTTCAGCCTACCTATAACCTTATTTTGATTTCATAACTTTTTGCTTTAGAGCAAATAATTTCTGAAACCGGATTTATGGAAGCTCAGCAGCCTTAATTACAGAACAGCCTCCACTGCGACTCTTGTGCATAAGTTAGTCTGCTGCAGTTTAATGTGTGTATTATGAGAATCCTGTCAATGTGTCATTATGGTATGAACTCTTCTCCAATATATAGAATAAAGTTTTCAAGAATATTATATTTGGTTATTGTATGTTTGTATCCAGGCTGCTGCAACAAACTGTAGATTTGAAGAGCATGGCTGTGGGATGCTTATTCAAGGGTTTCTGTTCTTTATCTTGGATCTCTAGAAGGGAATGCGGCCATTGGTTTCTGCATAAACATATACTGCATTGTTCACCTGTTCATCTGGTGCTAAGTTTCTCTGTTCTTTTATCTCTTTCCCAACATCAATTCTTGTTATTCTTTAATCTATAACTCAAAAATTTGTGTATAAAATGGAATTTTGTCCTTTATTTAACACTCTCAACTTTCTCGTCTGCCCCTTCCCAGGTTTATTTGTTAGCAAGTTGGTACTGCCATTTGTGAAGGGTCTTTGTCCAATCATGTGTATAGAATGGTCTGAAGGCTGAAGCTTGTCAGGACAAACATCTTAAATATCATTAAAGCTATGGCTAAATAGCATAGCATAGTTGCTCCTTCATTTTGAAAGCATAGTTTCAGGTAACTTGCATTACCAGGTCAAAAAATAACCTCTAAAAGGCATAAATGTAGAAGTTGTCATTGTCGGATTTGGTTTAGCTGACGATTCTTAGCAAAGATCTGGTGCTGAGTTTTGTATTTTTCTAAAAAATGTTTTGTATGATTGGCTAGCAGTTAACCTACCGTACTCGTTTTGAAGAAGTATGTTTGCAGCTAAGTGAGGTGTAATAGCTTTCTGTTAGTGTCCAACTAAACCATTTTACTTTATGTTACGGTGAAGTAGGATATATCCTTGCAAATACCTGCCTTTGTGAAAGAGGCCATCATATTGACATATCCTTAGCTTTTTGTTCATACCTTCTATCACCCCCTCTGATCTGTTAAATGAGCTGTTATTGTGAGGAATTTCTGAACATTTCACTTTCAGCTGTGTAAGATGTAGGTCTCTTATTCATTCTATCAAATTGAAACGTATAGGGAGGCTCACGGGAGCAGTTTAACTGGCAGATGGAGGAAATGGTGACTGAAAGTGAGATCAGTGACTTCTTTAGCACAGCTGAATCTAGAAAAGGCTGTTGGTGTGCAGCTGGTGAGTGAAGTTTGAACTAATGAGTGCTTCTGTCAACAGCAGATTGAGGAGTCTTCTCACAGTCCTTTTTGATGTCAGAGCTTTGGGCATAAAAGCCTTCTGCTGGTGGTGAGTAGCTGGGAGCAGTTGCATCATTGACGGGCATGCTGGATCCACAAGAAGATCTCCATCTGTTTTCATGTTCTAAGTGAGCTCAGAAGAATTTGGTATGTTCTTGTGGAGATACAGTAGGAGTTTTGAGAGGCATTGGGAAATTGTTGACCCTTATAACTTAGGCTTTGATCAAATGTTCAGTTTTTGCACTCAAACGATGCAGTAATAAAACTAGTAAATCAGTTTGTGGGGAATTCTTGTCCATGTTATCACTGTGACTTGGAGCATAGAAGGTGCAGTAAAAAGCCTGTTTCCTTTAAAGGATTGTAAATCCCTCTATCTTTTGGATGAAGAGCTACATTTCAAGTGCAATGTGCTCTGTAGGTGTTTAAAGAGTGAAACTTGCTGCCAGGATTTGATTCTTTTTCTCCCTTTCTTTTATAATCTATTGAATCTATTCCATAACTTCAAGCAAGAACTGAACCCTTGCCAATTTCTGYCTTCCCTTAAAAGTAGCTTGATTGGTTAGCATAGCTACATAGAATGTCAGTACCCTGACTCAAAATAAAGCTTGGCTTGTCTTTTTGAGTTGATGCATCGCTATCCTTCTTACACTTGGGAAGCCAGACTGTTTCCGAACAAGAACTTTTGCCTAACAACTTTCCAAGGGAAAACCAAGGGAAGCTGACTAATTTTCTTGTGTTAATGACTGTTGCATATACTTAGTGGAAGAAACTGTGGTAAAATGGATAATTGGATACTCATAGTATGTGCTGATAGTAGTTCTACTGTTGTAATTGACAATGATGAGTCTTTGATTTTTACTTGCAATGAAGATTACAAATGATTAGTGTCCTAGTTCAGGTGTTGTGGTTTCTTTTTTGTTTTAAGCACATCAAAGTGATCTTTAATGTATTTTCATTGCAAATAATCTCTAAGAAGGATTCTAGGGCGTGTGTTTTGTTGCACGTTGCATTATTGTAATGGAAAAATAAACTACTCTTTCAAGGGTTTAAAGCTGTACCACAACCCAGTATTGCTCTGAGGTGTCATCCTTGTGGTATGGATTGGGAGGAGGAAGAGGACATGCAAAGCTATTAAGTGACTTTATGGAGGCTGCCATAGGAATACTAAAGCCTTATGGTTAGACTTGTGGTCTAGTAAATGGATATTAATCTTTCACACAAATTATTGTGTTAATTTATAAAAATGTTATGATTTTCATCCTAATGCTTTGTGTGGTAACACTACAGAGGTCCCGTTTCCCTCTCTGTTTTCAAATAATGGCTTCTAGAGAGGAACGCCTGTATTTATGTGGACATTCTTGTTACTGGGAGAAGCAACTGAGTCCAGACTGAGCTTAGCTAGTAATGATTTAAGTACAGAAGAGCCTTCATCCAGTGAAATAAATAATACCATGTTTTGACTAAGATTTCTGAGCTCTGAATGGTACCTTTAGACAAAATTCTTAAAGCAGTAATATGAACAGAATAAATGACGTTACTCGCTAATGCAATTATTGCAACGTATGATATTCCAACAGTTGGCTGTTCATCATTAAGCATGATGACATGCCATTAACTGCTACTTAATCTTGCCTTTACTGACACTGTAAAGTTTAATTTGAAAAGCACAAAGAGCAGTAGTCCTTATTAAGACCTGCGTCTCAAAATAGTAGTGAAAGCAGTCCCAGCTCAGAATACAATCGGCTTTTTATCTGGCCTTTTCTGTTGAAATATCGGGCAATGTCAGAAACTGGATTTGTCTGTCTGTCTTCCTTGGTCTGTAGCAGTGTGAAGGCTTAAAATGAGGATGATCCATAAAGATCAAGAAATGTAAATGTGTAGGTATTCTCTCAGTATCTCTTTTTCTTGTCCTGTCTTCCAATATGCAACGAAATACAGGCTAATTTTAAGCAGGAAACAGTTTAGCCCATTTTTAACATGTGGAATAATTTGGGAGTGGGAGACCTTGAAAAGATTTTTCAGTTCTGATCAGACAATGTGTGAATTCAGGCATGTTTTAGATCGGTGGTGACAATTTTAAAGCCTGTTGCTTGACTGAGATCAGAGTGATCTGATGGGGTTCTTCGTTGTCCGGCTAAATGTCTTGTCTCCCCATGCTGCTCCAGAGAGGCGGCAGAGTCTCCTGTAGATAGATCTGTGTGATATCTGCCCACACTAGATGTCTGTACCTGGGCAGCTGACTAGCTATTGATAGGACAAGTAAGGAAGTCCTCATGCATGAAGTTAACAGGCATTCAGCTTTAATACTGCTCATAACTTATTAACCTCGGGACTCTTATGTTTGCAGTATCAGTAGTTGTTTTCTGTATCCATATTTTATTCATGTCTGCATATACTGCAGTTACATGCTTATAATGGCAGAGATGCTAAAACTTTTAAACTATGTTTGAATTCAGAATGCCCATGTACTATATATAGGTTAAATGTAGGCATAACTACTATAAGGAAGATGGATTCTCTCACATGTTTGATGTTATAAGATAGACTTCCATAGAAAATGTTGGAGGACATAAAATAGATTGTAAACTATTCTTTGAAATTTTTAGAAATAAAGTACAAGTAAGTAAGAGTTTTTCCAGTTTCTTTTCATTTGAAGGAAAAATTCTTGCTGACCTTAAGAAGGCTTCTTACCAGGCTAGTTGAAAGTAAAGTTGGATGAACAAAAATTTTCAGTTGGTTCCTGCTAAATCTAGGCCATCCAGGTACTCTGATATTAAATAGTAGTAATTATCAGTGAAATAACGGAATGTTTGTGGACAAGTATGCAACTTAATGCACAGTGCACTGCATGAATGTGCCTGAAGACTGAAAGGAGAGACTCTGTGAGTCACTTAGTTCAGTCCCTTCTTATTAAGGAAATAATCCTTCTGTAACTGTGTCAAACTTTATCTTAATGTTAATTAAATTGCTAGCTGTCTTCTTTCCTGCTGGATAGCTGTTGTAAAATCTGGTTCTGTGATGTCTCCTGGCCTCTAGCTTGGCTGACTGTGGCAAATTTATAGACACATGTTTTTTTGGCAACATTTTCCTCTAGCTTAAGTAGCTCTTCTACCCACCTGTTATCTACTACAGCCACATGTACCATCTAAAAAAGACCTGTCCTGTTCAGTCTGTGTTTTGACTAAGCTAGATGGTCTTTTTTGGTCTCTTGTTCAGCTACCTTGTTTTTAGAATGAAATGATGTTTTCTGTACAAGTTTTTACCAGTGCAAAAACCATCTTCCATAAAAGGTCTCGCCAGGGCTTTATTAGAATGGCATTTATGCTTCTGTAGCTTTTCTGAGAATAACTTGAATGGTAGGTACATCTTACTGCATTTATCTTTTTCAAGGCTACATTACGTTGTGAGTTTGGTCACAGAATCAATACTCACGTTAAGATTGGTTAACTATTTATCTTCCACCTTGGTTCTATTGGATCATTACCTGGTTCAGAAATTCTTAATTTCTGTCATTGGTAACAGTCAGTACTGTTATCAGTATCCTTAAGATCGTCTTTTTGCCTCTGCTGGTTGTACTTTCCACATTTGTGATCCATGTAGTAGGACTGAAATGAAACAAAGCTCCATTGCTAACCCCCTTGCCCATTTTCCCCTCACTGCCTTACCCATTTGTCTCCTCTTTTAAAAAATCTTCTCCTTGTTACAATGCCTTTTGCTAGTAAGCCTTCTAATTACTAAAATAATTTTTATTTATCTTCGTTGTCTCTACTTTATCAATTTTCTGTATAATACCACATATAATTCAAGTAGATTAGACCTACTCCCTCTGTTTTTCCTAAGAAATATTACTTCATTAAATAGAACTGTTTGGCACAATTTCTGTGTTACACATGTTTTTCTGTCAACTCATTTTCCATTGACTTTGGTGCCTTTGATTCATTCTTTTCTTTAAAATTTGTTGAAAAGCCAGGCATACAGTTATTTTTTCCTTATGTTTAGTTCTGTGCTTGTCACTCTAACATCAAATGATACCATCATGTGTTTTGTACTGTTGCAAAAAAATACCTGCTTTRGGACTTCTGATCTGATGAGATAGTTCTTCTAATCTTCTGTGGTTAGTGGGTATGCTGTCTTCAGCATTTACATTGTGAATCTTGTTTTTCCTTTGAATGTACTCTTTCAAATTCAATTTCAGGTGTGCTATAGTGGTTTTCTTGTGTTCTTATTCTTTTTCCATTTATATGGATAATGAACTTTTTGTTAGCAAGTTTTGACTCAGACTGGTAACTTGTGTTTCTCACTTCCAAGGTTTACCTTTTGGTTGGTCAGTCTATTTCGGGGTGGGGTTTTTTTGTGCTTTGTTTGTTTGKTTTTTGCTTCATCTGCATTTATTCATCCAGCTAAATTTGTGGTTATTCTTTTTAAAGGGCTCTCATCCCTTCCCAGCCCCTTTTTCCTCTGCCTTAGGGAATCTGTAGCGAGGGCAAGTTTCATAGGTATTTTAGAGAAAATTCCTTAAGTAATCTACACACATAACATTGTTAAATACTACATAAAATTCATCAATATTGTTTCATATATATTATTGTAACTGTATATTTTATATCTGTATAAGGAAATGATACATCAAGGACAGCGTGATTATTCTCAATCTTTGGATTGTTGTAGCCTGAGGCTATATCAAAGTCCCTGTCCTGGATTGCCTATAAAGTAAAGCCTTCTGGTCAGAGAAATGCAGGATTCTAATAATTATTAATAGCTATTCTATTAATTATTAATAATCCTTTGCTTGAATATTCTGACTATGTGAATAAGATTCTTAAGGATTGACTTATTCAGTAATAGAGCAGTGTTAAAGTTTGCTGTCTCTTTAAACCATCTCCTTTCCTCATCCCACGTTTGGTATCACAGAGGACGACTGTAGCACTGACCTTCTGGTCTGTTCACACTTCCTGAGTGTGTTAGGCAAAGCATAATACAGGTTGTAGATAAGCACTCTTAAAATGTGAAAAAACTGATTTCCAGCAAGATTTTCTTTCCTGTTCTTTTAACCTTTCAAAACCTTTGTGCCCCCAAACTTGGGTGTGTATGCCTGTGTTCAGCTAAGGAAAGGTGCATTTTGTATTTGCATTTTAAGGGTGGGGGTTTTTTCTCCTGTCAAATTTGCAATGGCTTGGTCATGCAATCTTTGAGGTATTTTTGAAGAAAACAACGGTGCTTATTTTTCATTTCCCTCATCCCTTTATACATGTCTCTAAATTGGTTTTCCAGGAAACTTTTCAAATAAATTCACTAAGTTCTAATGCACTTTATTAGTTTCTGATCTAAACTTTGAAGTGTAAGAGTTACAGACATCCTTCAGAATATAAACTTACTAGTGGCAGTATATTGTTGCCAGGATTTTCAGTTTAGACATATAAAATCATGCTTAAACAGCTGTTCGATGAGGCCATCATATTAGTGAGGCAATTGTCTTCTGACTTCCCTCAGACCAGAAAGTTGAGCAAAGGAATTTACAAGATTCAACTGCAATGCAGGGCACTGCTCAGCACTGGATCTTAAACACGTTTAGACTGAAGCCGCTGCAGAGGACAGTAGCTTATTTATAAACAACGCAGAAAGACTAGCTGTAGAATCAGATACTTTTAATCTTCTGCAAGTTAGACTGTCTCCACTGAACATTCTTCTTGAATTGTGGATTCCGCAGAAAACTGGTTTAGCTATAACCTAATTCAGGAAGCTTTACTGACATGGAAGACTCTGCTGGTAAAACTTGACCAGCTGTCAACTTATTGTTGTGAGGTTTCACTAGATGAACTTCAGTTTAAAAATTAGTTCTAGCTGACTGTGGGGTATTCAGATCTGTACAGCTGTCACATGTGATGACAAGACAGTTTAATGTGTAACTTGTTCCAGGGCTTGTCCTGAAATTAATGCACATTAATTGAAAATCAGCTAAACTGAAACAATTGCACTTGGTAAATCATAGAATCACTTAGGTTGGAAAAGACCTTTAAGATCATCAAGTCCTAGCACTGCCAAGTCCACCACTAAACCATGTCCCTGAGCACCACATCTACAYGTCTTTTAAACACCTCCAGGGATGGTGACTCCACCACTTCCCTGGGCAGCCTGTTCCAATGCTTGACAACCCTTTTGGTGAAGAATTTTTTCCTAATGTCCAATCTAAACCTCCCCTGGTGCAACTTGAGGCTGTTTCTTCTTGTCCTATGGCTTGTTACTTGGGAGAAGAGACCAACCCCTCCCCACTACAGCCTTCTTTCAGGTAGTAGTAGAGAGCGATAACGTCTCCCCTCAGCCTCCTCTTCTCCAGGCTAAACAACCCCAGCTCCCTCAGCTGCTTCTCATCAGACTTGTTCTCCAGACCCTTCACCAGCTTCGTTGCCCTTCTCTGGACACCTTCCAGCACCTCAAGGTCTTTTTTGTAGTGAGGGACTTCATGGAGAATTGAAGAGTATTTATCAAAACAGTACCAAATTATTAGATTATCTACCTTTTAGTGTGTTTTTGCAACTTTTTGGATAATGTCAGCTTTGCAAAACAGTTTTGTAGTTTGTAGTTACAAACATTTAATATGCGGTCATCTTATGGCATATGAATTTAACATAGTCTATGTATTGAGATACAATCTTCAGAAATTGGGAACTTTGCTTAAAGTAATTACAAATTTTACTATTTCATTAGTATTTAAAACAGAGATCTGAGATCTGTGACAAAAAGCCCCAAAAGGTGGGGCAGGTGGGGTGTTTTTTTGCATTTCAGCTTCTCAGTGAACTCACAGGGAGGAACAGTGCAGTCCTAGAATAAGTTCAAATAGTTATCTTCTGTCATATTCAGAAAAAGAAGAATGTTACAGCTGGGCTTGTCCTGATACTGAAATCATTGCTGACCAGCTAATTAGAGACTTTGTTGGAAAGCTAAATGAAGGAATTTGTTAGTTCTGAAGTTTTGGTAGTGTATTGACTTATCAAAGTTGAAAGTTTTAAATTAACAAAAATCTTGCCAAGTCTTGCTGCCATTGCTTTTTAAGTGCAATAACAGACTATCTCTAGACTGTGCATAAGGCTTCCCCCCATAGCATTTTGTATGGGGTAAAACTCCTGCTATGGATGTGCATGATGGATAAAGTGTGTCCAGTTCTTCTCAGTTAGTCTGGTCCTTGCTTTGTGATTGCCAAGACTTGTTTCTGTCCCTCTAGAATTATTGCTGAATCAGTACAAGGAGAATCTTAGACAGAAAATTAGATTTAGCTTTGGCTTAGAAAAACTGTTCTTTCAGATTGTGTGACAATATTTTATGCAAAATAACTGCTAATGTCTCATTACACTAGAGCTGTGAGCCATTTTTGTTCAGACTAGTGATCTTGTGTTACATATCATGTTAAAACAATAGAAGTGCATGTTTGGAACTCTAATAAATATTCTAGATAAGGTATATAGTATTTCCATTTGTGGTGATGGAATAAGGCTATTGCTTTTATAAATCTCACTATTCAGGAGTACATATGAATAATTCAGTCAGGAATCTAAGATCTTCGTATATTGCCACCTGCTCATTATTCAGAAATTCTTGTTACAGTCTGCTGTTGCCCTAGCAACATTCTGAAAACTAGTGTTACATCTATGAAAAAGCTTTTGTTTATCTAGCAAAGCCCACTATCCAATCTGTATTATTGCATCTCAAGTGGCGACTCCAGGTCCCAGCCCTAGCTGTTCAAAAAATAATAATCTCCTTTTATGTGGCATTAATTGAAAATTCTTCTCTCTTTTTTTTAACTAGTCATAGATATTAAATATGACGCTGATTTTCCTTGAAGTCCCTTTAGCATCTGATAATGCCWTTGTATTATCTGAGTAGAGATGCTTGACGCTAGAGGTATGCAAGAAAGTAAAAATCACATGTTGGCGCCTCGTGTTCTTAAGGTCGCTCTCTGTCTCTCCTACCCACCTCTTTCCTCCCTCCTTTCTCCCCCCTCCTGTTGACTTTTACATGAGAAGTCAGATCTTGTTTAACCTTAAACACTCTGGGATTTAAAAAGATCTTTCTTTGTGCTTATGAAGTTGACATTAGCCAAATTTGGGGTGGGAGTAGGGGTGGTGTTAACAAAGTCCTTGAAACTGCTAATGCCACAGCTAACAGAAGTCTCTCACAACTTCAGCTCTCACTRTTTTAGGTTGAACATACTTATCTCACAAGATATAATAACACCATTTACTTTTAGAACAAAATCAAGGAGAAAAGCTGATAGTCTGGATTTTATTTTTTCAAGAGGGAAAAATAAATTGAAAACAACGTTAAAAATATCTAACTTCCTAAATCCTCTCCATTGTCATGAAGCAAGAGAAAAGCTGCAACCCTTTCCCTAGCCCCTCTTTTATATGTGGTTCAGATCCTCCTTCCATGTTGTTTTGTCATTTGTTTGGTTCAACCCTACAGTTACTCTCATTCCTTTCTGTATGGGGGGAAGGTAACACATACCTGCTCTGAGGAAACTTGTCACTCTTGTCTTATTTAAGCTGTTGATTTTCAGATTCTGAGTTCTGGAAAGTAATAAAGACTTCTGCTAAATTAGCAAACTGTAGTCAAACTTTGCTCTAGAAAAATACTTATTTGTCAAGACTCTTACATCTCCCTTGGTTTAAATGAATACATTCCTTAGTCTTTTGCCTCTGAAGTACCTGAGGATTGGAATTGATGAGATGAGAAATTTTATGATTTCTTAGGGGTTTTCTTTGTGCCTACCTCATGACATGAAAGTATGCTGGCTGCCATTACTACCAGTTTGCAGTGTTTTAAGAGTATATGGAACTACAAAGAGAATACAGAAGGAAAGGACTTCAGACAAATCACAGGCTTTCCAGAAAGCTGGAGTGATATTGTTATTTCCAAGAACTGTCTGGTTTTGACTTACAGTGATCTTAAAGGTGTTTCATCTAGGCACCTGATAACTAGCAACCTAGTAAATGTTAAGTTGTGGGAAAGGACAAGGAACAACTGAAGTAAGTGAGAAATGTGGGATTACAACTGAACTGCTCATCGTGATTCTAGCTGAAGCCTCCCCCTTTCCTGTCTTTTCTTGCTTTTAGGCACCTGGCATTGAAGCCTTGTTCCCATGTTCATAGTTGTTTAGAATTCTTTGGGATGATAACACAATTTGTTGTGCTATCCAAACATGGAATTTTACAAACAGGGCTTATTGTTTGGGTTTTTGTTATTTTGGGGGTAGGTGTTATTATTTGGGAACTTCTCTTTCAGCTGTCCCTTTGCAGAAAATAACACTGGTTTAGAATAAACACTTTCTTACAGTTCTCTATTCTCATTTCTGTGTTCACAAAACTACTGGTCATTGTGACTTTTTTGCTGGAATAGACAAAAATTTGGCTTTATTGGTTGCTTGATAGTGTCTTTACAAAAAAAGAATTGATTTGGCACCCCCTCAACGTTCCCCTCCCCTGCCTAGTGTGACAGCTCTGTATGAATTACTCATGGGTTTTGGACAGCATGGCTTCAAAATCAGTCCATTCTAAAGAATGATTATTTGCACATCACATACCTTGTGGAGACCAGGTTTTGTTATGAAAAAAAATTGGGCGAAAAATGGAAATATATATCCAGTGAGACACACAAGTTTTTTCTGAGTGTTGGTACTTAAAGCAGATATTGATTTTACAAATTTTCTGTTCAGCATCTGGGACCTTCATGTGCCTGGCCCACTATGTCAGTCCACTTACTGGGCCACTTATGGGGAAGCCCAGAGGAAATTTATCAGAGATGTTACTTTTTGTTCAGACTGTTGCTTTTTCATTAAAAAAAACCAAAACACAATGAACCTCATGTGGCTGAGAGGATATTATAGTATATTGTTTTTGCTTTCAGGCACTTAGGATGACCTTAAACTCCAAGCTGCAAGTGAGTAGCTTGATTTTCTGCTTAGCTAATGCCTGGCATTTGGATGAGACTGTATAAAAGCAAAATGTGTAGAACAGTCTGAATTTAAACTAGAGTTCAGGAAAAAGTTAATATCGAGGTATGAATGCAAAACTAGACATAGTGTGTTCATTAGGTTTGCATGAATCTGTCATCTTGAGACTAAATATACGATTCCTTTGWTTTTTTTTAATTTTATTTTTATCAGCGATGAAGTAGGTTAGATAGGTCATTTGTGGAGAAAATGTGAAGGACTTGAAAGGGTTATAGACCTGTTTTTTAGAAGTAACAGTGAATGAGAATGTTCAGTAATAGGAACAGTTGGGGGGTGGAAGGACAGATAATACAGTGATAAAACATGTATCTGACAAAACTGAGTAACTGATCTTTAGTCTAGCTTTGTTTAGCATGAGGCATTTCTCAGTTGTTTGCTTAAACTGCAAAAGCCATACTTTGTTTAGTTTATTAAGCAGCAGTGTGTYCTCTAGATCTCAAAAATCAGTCTGTGGTTGAATGTAATCCGAGTGGTTCTTTTTCTGGATTATGGAGATAGGCTAGAACTTCTAGTAGCCTATGGAGATAGRCTAGACCTACTTCTAGTAGGTCTTTCTTTTCCCCTTCTTGTTTAACACAATTATCTAGCTCTCAGAAAATGAGAAATATGGCYTTTTAAAATGTGTTCTAATGTGCTTTTTAGAGGAAAAGAAAAAGTTTTGGATGGTGTGCGTTTTTTTTTTCCTTCACTAAGCATGACCTTAAGGACCATAGTTAGTGAAGTAAATGACTACCTCAGTAACTGTAGGATCATCTTCTACTACAGTTTGCTTTCTGGTAAGTCTTCCTCACTCCTTGAAATGAACAAGAGATTAGAGTTGCCTGGTTCAAGAGGGGAAGAACTGGACGAAATATGTCTTTCAGCTCCTTCTTTACCCGGTCTCAAAAATATCCCTTCCACATTCTTATTAATACCTTCTATTAACTTTGAGAGGTGCCAGGTTTGGTTGTTTTGTTTTTGTTTTTGTTTTTCTTTGAAAACTTTGGTCATGTGAATGTTACTCTTATTTAATTGTTTGGAATTTCTGTACTCCACATAACACCAAAAGTTTACTTATACCCAGAGATATATTTGATATTTTTCTACTAGATTGTTATAAAGAGTACTTGTAAAGAGATTTTTAGTCTTGAATTCTGTGAATGCTAGAACTATTTTTTTCAGCTTGTTCTTATACTGTTACTCTAGACTTTTTAATTAACAATAAGTTAGTCTTTCATCAGCAATCAGCCYTACAAATGGACCCACAAGACAGACACGTGATCATTTGGTATCCGTTGTCCAGAAAGCATTTGAAACGTAATTGCATTTAGTCTTTAAGACTAGCTTTGCACAGTCAGTGTTTTGGGATTGCTTAAATTTAGGGCTTTAGCTTAAAGTCTACTGTATTTAGATTTGGAGAACACTTTGCCATTATCTAGTAACCATAGCTAATTGGTGACTAGCTTCTAAACAGCAGTAAAATTGTTTCATTTATACTAGTAAGAATGAGGATGTATTTCACTTCTTGGAACAAAAGTAAAATCACCAGAGAAAGATGTTTATTTTAGCTTCATCACTACACTGTCTAAACTGTGCTTATGGTGCAAAGGAATGAAATTGCAGTACTTGAGGGTTTGTGCTTTCTTGGAAGTGAGGGGGTTTTATAGGGTATATGAACGAAATACAGAATAGACATTCATTCATGACCAGTCTGGAGTTACGTAATTTCTCTAAGGGTAGAGATGAAGATATTTCTGTTGAATTAAATGTTTAAGACTTAGTAGCAGTTCAGAAGAGACAAACTCAAAATCAGTCAAGTGGATGAAACATGCTGTGATCAGAACATGGCTTCATATGGCACTTCTGTTAAGTTCATGTAGGTAGGCTGGCTTACACTGTTAAATGTCTCCCTTTCTCATGTAACTGAGAAAAGCAGCTCTATTTCCTTTAGGTTTATAGATAAAATTCTTTTTGGAATTGTGAGAAGTAGTTTACTTAACAAAGTATCCAGTTCTAGCCTTTTTTTTTTTTAAGCTTTTTGTTTCAAGCTTTTTCTTAAATGTCTTTTGGTTGGTCCAGAAGCTTGCTTTTTAGCTTGGTCTTTATAAGTCTTCAAAGAATTCATTTTCTTTCTCTTCCTTTGTTCTTTCTTCTAAAAGGAAATGTGGTTGTTGGTTAGAACATTGCAGTTTGTTAGCTGTGTGCTTCCTCCTCGAGGAGTTTGTGTCCTGCCTTTTCTGCCCTGAAAATGTACAGGCCTGTAAATCTTACTGTGAGTTGTTTGGGAGAATATAGGGCCCTTGTGCCTCAAGTGATTGGATATTGCAGAGCCAGTAACACCTGCTTCCCAAGTATACCCTATGTAAGAGCATGCTATTTTTTTGCTCTTTTAATCAGTTTGGATTTCTGTCTGTGTCAATACTCCTGTTCAAGTTTTRAAGGAAATTTCATTCAGGGCAGTCCAGTCTCCTCTATTCTGTGAGTCAGATACTGGTTTGGGGGCACTTGATGGTGCACTTTGGCCACTGAGTTGTGTAATTTTATTATGAGTTTAAAAAAAAAAGAAGAAAGCGAAGCTGTTAATTTCCATAATCACTTAATTCATACTGAGGTTTTCAGTACAACTGTCATAGAGGGTATTGTTTTGTCAGGAAAATTATTTTAAAGTGGTTGTGGCTGTGTTGCATATCTTCACTTTTTTTTCTCTAGCAAGCCTAGAGAATCATTCCTCTTTTAGCAAGCATCTGATTGCTTTCTARACTGTTTTTCATTTATCTCTTGAAGATCTGTCTTGTATGCTTGATATGTGGTATTGATTTGAAATTTAAATTGAATTGAATCTTTATATTTGCGTATCTGTTTCTGAGCTCATAATGCCTATTATGTTAGATAGTATTTCAGCAAATGTAATTCTGTGTGTTTGATAAGAGATGCAATTTACATATGTTCTGAGTTGAAGATGAAYTAAGTGGGGTTGCTAATGCAATTTTAAACTAGCCCTGAGTCCTCCAACTCCTGTTGCCAGGGTATAAGTTTTTACTTACCTTAAGCATATTCATTCTGTGTCTTGTCTCATTTAAGAGAAACATTGAGGCATTATTTTTATGATACTYAGTTCAAATTATTTTCCTATTTCACGTACATTAACAAGTTATTTCTATATTCATTTACAGATAGTTGCATTTGGCATAATCTCTGTATAAAAGCATTCATAGAGCTGTAGACACAACATCAAACGAGCATTTATACAATATGTTTCCTAGGCAGGACTATTTCAGGTAACTGTTTCCTGTCAGAATCCTCTCTTCCTTTTTAATGTTAAGCAGGGGAACCCTGAAGACTATTTTAATATTAAGCTAAAAATTATTTCKCATCTCTTAAGGAAATCTTTGGTTGTTGTAGGCATTGGTGGTTTTCTTGTGATTTCAGTGTAGTGGCTGTAAAGAAGCCTCCCTGTGAAGGGATTGAAAGATTTGTCTGATGGTAATTATAATAACTAGACCCACATCTTGGGATCTTCCACCTTAGATTGCATCTATTTTTTTTTTTTCCTTCCCCTCCCCTCACTTCAGCAGTCTTTTCCATTTCCCACTTTAATGAAATCCACCACTGAAACCCACACCTTCCTGCACCAGCCTATATGGAACAGCAGCAACTGAAAGGAGGATGATAAACTGATGGGAAGGAAAGTAGAGTGAAGTACAACAGGTTGTACAAACTTTAGTAGAAGGGATTCAAATCCACTCTTGCTACAACCATGGGGTATAAAAGATCCTAACTCTTTGTATTTTGCACTTACTTAATGTAGGTGTTAATGCCTTCCTCACCCATTTTAAAATTACAGAAACAAAATGTGTTTTTTATCTCCCCTTTTTGTATTAGTTTGTATTCATAACATAACATGCAAAAGAGGCACCTTGTAGTAGAGTGCAGCTAATGAAAACTCACTGCAAAAAGTTTCATTGAATACTGTACTAATAGTCAAATTTTACGGATAGCTTCATGGTATGTCTTTAAGTTGACATTTTCATTTTTGTTTAAAATTCTGCAGGTAATCTTTATTTTAAAGATGCAGGCGATTTTATTACATTGATTCCTAGTATAAATTTTTTCACTTGACCATATGTCTTACCTTTCCATGCTTTTATTCAAAAGGACATCTGGTAATGATGGTAGTTAACAGACTTAATTGACCATGGGTACACATCGCAAGTATCTTATTTGTGGGTTGGTGGTTTGACTTTTTTTTTTTTAAGAGTATATTTTTAATTACCAATTGTTCTCAACAAGATTACAATTTATAGAGCCCTATTGCAGAAATGGAAACTCAGAAGTGTTAAAATGRAGTTTATTCCATAGTTCTGACACACATTTGAAGTCATGAGAGGAGCCTGTAGCACTAGTGCATATAGGTTGTAATAGTGTGTACCAGCCTGCTTTGTTCTTGGCTTAGAACTTGCCCTTTTTCCTTTTTTTTTTTTTAATAGCATTCTCCCCTGCTCTCTTGTTAGATATGTGGTCTAACCTTTTCCAGGAGGGAAAGGTATTAGAGATTCTCTTCTACTGGAAATAATGAGAAACAGTGAACTCCTGGAAAGAAGGAATGTTATCTAATAGAATCTGGACAGCTAGAAGGTGGGGATTGTGTGGAAGTACCTCATGGAATTCATTGGAGAGGTTTTTTTAAGCTCCCGCTGAAGTATAAGCTTCTGGTTATGGGGAGAAGACATAATGACTGCTTGTCCCATTTTTAATCCATTAGTTAGAGCAGACCAATAAATGGGGGGGGGGGAAGGTTTTGCTTTGCTTATGGGAAAGTAAACCCARACTAGCCTATCATCTTCTGTAGGGTGACAGCCTCCAGGATAGGAGTTACAGAAGCTAATAAAAGCCAAAAAGAAGTATTTGATATGTTCACGACTCTTTATAATGTCTGGSTGTGTGACTTTTAGGAAAACTACAAAAATTTTCTAAGGGGCAYTACTATAACAGTAGTTCATTGCCCAGTTCTCTTTTTCCCTTGGATGCTGCTTTATTTCCTGTTTGGGGTTAGCTGCAGCTTGTTGCTGATCTTAGTGATTAAAAAAATACTCCTAAGTTCTCTGCAGTGATGTACGTGAATGCCAAATCCAGGTTCTCTGCAGTGATGTATGTGAATGCCAAATCCAGCCATAACAGTCGTTAGATACACAACACTAGGAAAACGTGTGTGTACRTGTGTGTAAGGAGACTACTTAAAAGATTATTCTGACATTAATGTAATCTGTATAATGTGTCCAAAAATTAAAAACTATTCTCTTTGGCAGCATTCAAAGTACAGACTCTGCAATGAATGTATTGTGCACATAGGTGTTCACCTAGGTGGAATTCATTATATGATCAAAAAAAAAAGGAATTTTCTTCTCTAACATCCTGCCAAAGAAGTCTTTACCATGAAGAATAAAGCTCCCATTGCAGACCAGGTGAAAGAATAGGTGAAACCTCAGTGAAAGTATCAAGAGCCTCCCAGAATTGTGTGTTTTGTATTTATTTTCTTAGGGTTATTATAGACTAGTCTGTTTGGAGCTAATTGGGCAACACGTGTGAGATGGTGCAGCATTATCTAGATCAAAAGAACTGTGAAGCCATAGCCTGGGGTAGAATGACAGGAATAGCTGGCTTGTGTACTAATGTAAGAAGGTAACTGTTGAATAGAGAAGAGAGCCAGCAGTTACATCGAACCTGCCATGCACAAGAAGAAAACAGGTGTTCCAAGAGCTGCCATCTTCAGCTAAAGGAAAAATGCTTATTTGTGTTTGTTTTTTTCCTATGATCCTGCTGGTCAGGGATGAGAGCCGAGATGCRTGGAGTGTGCGCCACTGCCATTTGCAGCCAGTAAAAGTGGAGGCTTTAGAGACGGAGCACAGAGGTAGCAGAAGAGGGGAATAACAAGCAAAGGAAAGATTTAGATTTAGACCTGTCTTTTTATAAATGTATATAAACAAAATACATATAAAAATATCTTTTGGTACTGAGACTGCTGCAGTCTGTGACAGGTCTAAATCTTCCAATGCTTGTTGTTTGTTATTTATTATTTCCTATGCTTGCTATATTATAGAAATGTGTGTTTGTGTATGTATATCTGCCTGTGCATATATTTTATATATTTTTTTTTTAACCTTGTAGCTTAAAAATATAGGGTCCTTGTCTCCTGTTGGTTGGGAATGATAGCCTCCCAAGATCCCACCTCCCCTCTCTGGAGCCCCCAAATTAAAAACACTGCTCCATTTGCCTTCCAGCCTTAGTTGGTATGCAGAATTCTTCAGAGTGGTCGCTAGAGAAGTACAGAAGGGGGATTATCATTCTGCAGTAGTACTGCTGAGCACTGTGGTAATGCTACAGATGGGGTAGTGATAGCAGTTTCTCACAAGCAAGAAAATKATAGACCCCTGGTCTGGATACTGATTTTGGAAGTATGATAATTAGCATATCATAATAACTGGCTTTTTTCCTACCCCTCTGTTCAGAAAATGTTTTTCTTCCTTATTTGGGTTCTGATAGCGGTTATGTGCCAGTCCCGAAAATTATCATGGCATTCATACTGCTGATGACAACTGCGTTTATCTGCTGGCACTGTGAACTAACCTAGTGATGTTTTGGGGTTTTTTTTTTTAAGCTGTGTTCACAATGCCAAACTGAAGAAATAAAAATGTTTAGAAAGGAAATGAATACCTTTACAGTACGAACATTTTTGTCCTACTTCTGTCACATCAARATTTCTTTTAGTGTGGTACAAACTTTCATTTTGAGAGTAGTCTGTCTGTTAATGGCAAACGTGATTAAAATCTGTACAGCCATTTTATAGCACATTCACAGCTTCAGAAGGCTTTTGCATCAGTTGCTTGTGAATTGCTAATGAGGAGCTCAGTGTAGGCTCTGCGCATTTTGGTGGCTGTGCGTGGTGACTGGCTGGGTGTCACTGACAGTACKGCGCCCAGCTGTTGATTTTCTATTGTCTCAGAGGCTTCAGTGAGTGCCTCAACACACTGCTTCAGCGCGGACCTACGGACGCCGAGTGATCAGCTAAGCATGTCTGTGCAGTACGCTCTCTAAAGGCACACGCAGAGCCTTGTATGAGATATTATGGAAAGCACGTCTTCAGTAACTGCATAATGAAGCAAAATGCCAATATGATGCAGGTAGGTGAGTTCTGAAATAGGGTATTTAAACACTGTCTGAAAGGAGAAGAATAAAATGTCTGTCGACAAATTGCAGTTTGCATTAGATTTTCCTTTTTTTTCCACAAAAGCCATTTTAGGCCTAATCAATTAACAGAGATCATTAGCATCCCTAAATCTCTCCTTTCTTTCAACACTGACTTCAAAAAGACTTTTTCTTATATCATCTCCTTTAATAATGGCATTCTTGCTAATTTTTATTTCCTGGATATTCTACTTGTGCTAGGATTGGAAAACCTTGATAAATATCTCTGCTAAAACAAGACAATTTCCCTTGGTGGCAAAAATGGGGAAGATTTTTTTTAAAGTGTTACTGTTATCTCCATTCTTATGAAGAACTGAGATTAAACTTTTTATAAAGCTAAGTTTTGAACGGAAATACAGATTTCAAATCAAGATAAGAGTATTTACAGTATGCTCCATGAAAATGTTTTTTCCTATGCAGAGGGTTGATGGCTCTCTTTTGTACTGTGGACCAAATCTCCTTTTGTTGAGATAACAGGTAGTTTTGTGTGGCTGTTGAAAATCATGACACTTGATTCTGTGAAGATCAATGGTCACTTACATTTTTTTCAAGTTTCTGCACTTTCAAAGCAGGCATCAGAACTGCTATGGCTTTGTTACAGACTGAGCAAAAAATACACTGCTAAAAGATTAACGTTTGTTAGGTAGACAGTTTTAAAATTCTGATTTGTTGTTACATGATGTTTATAATTAACAGGTTTTTAAGCTACCAAATTATGTACATATCTATCTTGTTGATGTGATGTGGTATTTTGTGAAGCTGTGGAAACTATACATAGGTGAGGGTATTGATAGTGGCCCRTGGAATGGCCCATGTTGCATTTCTCTTGTTGTTTGCTGTGGTGKTTTTTTATCTGTATTTTACTTTATGCAGGGAGAGACCATAATGGTATGGTAATTCACAAAGTTAGTGATTCTTGTTAATAGGGGGAAAGAAAATGCCTATTGTATTTGAAGCTTTTGCTTCATAACTTTTTTTGAAAACCAAGCCTATTTCATAATCTTTAGTATCTGGGGACCTAAACAGAATCTTTAGTCTGGTTTGGTAACTGTAGGAGTCTATTCCTACCACCTGCTGTTGAAATTTGTGTGTCTATTTTAGAGACGCTTTTTTTCTTCTTCTTGGCAGTGGAAATACCAAAGAAAAAATGTAGACTTATATATTCTTAGAATAAAACCTGAATTCTGTATAAAAAATTGTTAGTTGCTGTGTGCAGTTCTGAATGGCTGTTTTCTAAATGAAATGAAGTTTTGTATCTTTTAAGAAAGCTGCTGTTTGAAGGATATCCACTGAAAATAGTTGCAGRGGATACTTCAGTTTATTTACTTAAAATATCTAGGGGTAAAAAAATCAATCTTTGACTATTTTGAGGTTTTAGTTTGCTACATCTGAGGGCATGTACTTTATTTGATGTTACGTGTTTTCTGCATGTACTTTATTTTTTACATATTTTCTGTTAAGTGTTTTGAGTAGCAATATGATTTCTTTGCTACATCTGAACTGAAAATGTTTATGTACTCTTACTTCTGTCTTGTTTCTAATATACTAATATTAACGCTGAGCTGAAAAGACTCCTGAAGATGCCTTTGRTGTCTTTAAATTTATATTTGGTAATATGAAACAAATTTTTTAGGTTTTTTKATTGTTTTTTTTAATCAACCTTAAACAGCTCAGGTTATACTTACACTTTTATTGTGCTATAAAACCTCTATGACATTTAGTAAGCATTGATAACAGCATAAAGTGAAAACCAGTTATTTTTTCACAAGCTAGTAACTTTATTTCCAACGGACACAGGAAAAGCATATTGTGACTATTCCATTTTATGGTCTTAACAGTACAAATCTAGTGTCAGGGAATGATCTAATAACAGGTGATTGTTCTTCATGTTTTAAGACTTGTTTTTAATAAGACGACTAAATATTTCTATTTGATAGTTCAAAACAGGTAGATGCTTCAGTTTTGGGTCCTTGATCTGAGTGACTTTATGACCTAAAGGTATTAAATAGATACGCAAGTGTATTTTACAGTGATGCAGAGTATTGTGCTATGTGGTATTACGGAGTGTGTGTCATGGAATTGTTGGAGGCTTTCTAAATATATAGTTGAAAATGAGTGAAAATTTTATGGAAGTTATGCAAGATGACAAAAGGATGGTGGGTGAGCATGCGTTGTAAACAAAATAAGGATAGAAAGAGAAGAGTTGGGGATTGCTTGAAAGATTAAATGGCTAGAAGCTGGGGGAGGGTGCTGGTGTGGGGACACGGATACAGAACTGTATGTACATCTGCTGTAGAGCTCCCAGAGTAGAAGCAGCTTAAGAGACAGGAGGAGTTTTTCTGCTGTCAGTTAGGTTTCTCTGAATGATGCAAGCTAAGCCAACAAAATCTTCCGTCAGCATAGTTGTTTCTACAGAGCTTTTGCTGGTACAGCAATGTCATGTGAGAAGGGCATTCATTTTTCACTTCCTAAGCCAACAGAACTATGCTAGCAAAAACTAAAGATATGTCATGTTGTATTTCATAAGCATTTGTAAATAGTCCTTTCCTCATGCCTTTAGACAGGCATATTTTTTTGAATGGCTTAGCCATTCAACATACGTATTTTCCACTAACCTAATGCTTTGCTATTTCTGAAGTATGTCATTTTTGAAAGGTTAATGCTGTAACAGTGTTCAGGCTAAAATGGCTTTTGTCTGCCAATGTATGTTACCCTGTGCAGATGCTTGCCAGTGAGACAATGATGTAAAAAATAGTTTTTAGTTAAGTGTCTTGAAGTCTGTTTCAGAAGTTATTTTCTTTCCCTGTCTCTCCCTCTTCAGCTAAAAAAAAAAAAAAAAAAGGTGAAAACAGATCCTAATGAGCTACAACTTTAAATAGTGTATAAACCATTTAAGATTATTTTAGTTATCCTAATGAGAGTGCACTAGCCACAGAGTTGTGTTTTATAATATGCATATGCTAGCCGAGTCAGTTTTCATCCAACACAGATTGTTCAATGCTAGAACTGTAATTTCATCAGAAACCCTGCATCTGTTGAAACAAGTGGACTGAACATTCCTGGTCTGTCAGGAGGACTTTTGTTGTTCTTCATGTTGTGTAATTCCCCTAGCCAAAACCTGGATTGTAGTGGAATCTTTTTCTTAGGTAGTACCCTAGTATGCCAAGCCTTTCCTTTCCTAAAATGGTTAAATTGTCTGCAATTTTTTTTTTTTAAATTTAAAGTGCGTATTTTGGCACCATATGAAAGGAAAAAAACCAGAAGCCTGCTAGATTTAATAGTAAGCTGGAAGCACCTTAGCAGAACCCCTTTGTCATGTTACATTGTACCAGGGGCTACATTCTGAGGACTGTTTCATTTGCCATGAGGAAACCAGACAAAGTTGTTTACTTCCTTTGATGTACCCTGCTCTGATTGTTTGTATCCTATAAGTCCAAAGTGAAGTTCAAGAAGAGAACTACTAAGAGAATGGTAGTGCTCTGTGCAGAATGGAATGGTTGACCCTCCTGAGGAGCCAGCGCTCCAGATTACTCTGAATAAGCACTGTATAGTGCCAGTGTGTTTTCAGCCTMTCAGTGTACATTTAAAGTCTTCTAGAACAGAATTTTTGAGTTTGTGGATAACAAGTGCCAACAACAAACTCCTGCTGACCTCCATAAGTACTTTAATACTGTAGTTTCCTATCAATATGTAGAATAAAGATCGATCTAGTCTTGCTGGTTGTTAAATTTCTTATTCTCATGTATGGAACTATATTCCTGAAGGAATTATCTTGTTATTCTTTGTCATTGTCAACTAAGTGTTTCTAGTGTATTCGGTAGTGGACTCACAGGAGAAGTTGAGGCAGGGTTGAAGAGCCTTAGATTATTGTTCTGAATTTAAAATATAAAAAAGGGGGAGGGATAGTCACTAATAGTATGTCTTGGCTTCTCACATGCCTATTACTGTGAAAGGTGTCCTCTTTAAAAGCCTGTCAACTATCTTATGAACAATGGTAGTGTCCTAGCTTATAGCCTGAGTGTGACAAAGAGGGGCATTATATTGGGTTTTTTTAAATTGTTTGAGAGATTGTAGTATGCAAAACTCARTAAAGAAAAGTAGGTCTTCAAGTATAATGAACTACAAGACTGAGGGCAAGTTTCAATTTTTGTTTCTGATATGCAGCATTACTGTTGTGCATATAATATAGTGCTGGTAACCTGTACCTGTCCGAAGTGTGTATAGGCTTGAAGTAGATGTTTGACATACATGTCTGGTGAATCTTGCTGCCGTGCTTTAAGACAATGTCTCTTTCTGTCTTTCCTTCCTCTCTCAAGGCTGTTGACTTTGCACTGAAGTCAGTGGATGGGAAGGTAGTACGATGGCGCCTTGGTCACACAAGTGCAAAGCCCCATACCTTGGTGTATGCAGTCAGTGACAGTCTGTGTGAGCTTAGATACCAGGCCAAGCTGGAGTGATTGAGGTGTAAACGCGTTCTCTTCTGCCAACTTCTGCTGTTGTAGTAGTACCTCTGACAGAGCGACAGGACAGATAAATAAGAGAGCAGATTACTTTGTATAACCAGTGCAGCAAGATTAACTAGAGCATACCTGTAAGAGCCTTTTATCGGGTTCACAATTGTGGGATTTTTCCCTCTGTCTTCTGAATTTCTTTTGGAGGGAATTTTCTCAAGAAAGTCTGCAAATGTCTTCTGGTAAATTTGGCGCTATTTCAGTCCAGTTAATTTTTAATGATGTCTACACTCAGTAGGTAGTAGGACATAACTTGTATGGACAGTGGGACGCATCCAGTCCTTAATTAATTTTGGAAGAGGTAGAGTAACTGCACATTATGCTTTTGTACTCCAATTTATCATCATATTGTTTCGTTGAAAATCTGGTTACTAAATAGCTTGGTAAATTGAATCACATAAAAAGTATGTCCTGATGCTAATGTAGTAAATAGCATTCAGTTGTTAACTGATCAATGTATAACTTTAAAACCTGTGTAGATGGTATCGTTGGGAAAAGCATAAATCTTTAAGTGTATTTAAGTCAATGCAGCATGGATTCATTTGTACAGCATTTTTCAGTATGTAAATGTAAACAAGATTAGGGAGTTTTTTTGCTTCATGCTTCAAAAATGGACAAGTTTCTTATTTAAATGCAATGTTATTAATAAGATCAGACCTGCACAATATCATAGTTCAATAGGGAGGCCAGGATTCTTTGCTCCCTACTTAGTTGTTTAATGGGTCTCAAACTTTAGATATAAGGTAACATGCAGAAAGCATGTGCAAACAGTTACATGTGTGTTGGCTTTTTTGGAAAAAAGAAACAGCTGCCTCTGTATAATTCCAGTTTCGATGTCTCATAATTGTACAGAGCTGCTTAGAATTTTCTATTAAATGAATGGTAATCTTAAGGTCAGCTGCTACATTTTTGTAAAAGCTGTGTGGTAGATTTTAAAAGTCTTTGAATCCCTGGGCCACAGAGGTAAGTAAGGCACTAATTGAGAGAGGGAGAGCGAAACTTTGTTTGCAGACCCTGGCTTATGGCTCTCAGAGCATCTGTGAGCGTTGCTTGGTCTGTTCGTGGGCAGAATTGTTGCTCCCTCTGGAATCTTCCCTTGCTCTCCAAGTCAGGATTTTTAAGGTTGTGTGGGGTTTTTGTTCTTCATTCTCCCTTTCTCTCCTTTATTGCCTGAGGCAGTTTCCTCCAGTCCTTTTCCCACCCCTCCCCTAAGGAAAGTTTCCCTGAAGGGACTAATCTGTTCCAAATATAGGTGCCTGTCAGCTTGTCCATCTTCTGTCTCAGGATTCATCTACAGGCTCTCAGTTAATAGATACTTATTTTATTTTTTTCCCAAAAAAAGTATTAATCTGCACCTTCACATAGCTTTATTTTAATTAGGCTGGTGCTGTTGAAGAGTGTCCTTAATTGACTACTGGGACAGAGCTGATATAAAAGTCACCACTGCAAAAAGAAGGAGGTACAGCTGTTTTTCTGTCCCTCTTGTTGCTTACTTCATGCTGGCTAGTGCTCATATAAACTGCTTGTGCACCACCATAGCTCAGTAGCCCAGCAGCCCAGCAAAATCTACCCTAGCAAAAGAGCTTTATGGTTCTCTGTCACTTCTTGTTGAATCACATTGTGGAAAAGTTCAGCAAACACCAGAACTGATGCGAAGGTGGAGGTGGGACCGCACTTCGTGAGCATGGGGCAGAGGCTCCAGGGAGAGAAAGAAGCAGCAAGACCTCCCCTTTTTGACAGCAGTGAGTTCTCTGTTGATTTAGCTGTCTGAGGCATTGGTCTAACTTGCCAAAATTAATTGCTTCTGAGAACTGTGTGTAGATAGTGGTCCTCAAGAACTAAGCAGTAGCTGGATGCAGTATTTCTTTTTGTTATATCCATAGTTTTTGTTAATGTAAGAATGAGATAATTTTGCTCGATATCTTTCTGCTTAAGGCATAAACATTTTCCCCTTTCATCCTAACAAAGAAACTTATGTCAGTTTTTGTGAGTGTTTTTGGTTGGTTAGGTGGTTGGTGTTTGTCCTAATCACAGGAACACTGAGGTTATGATGCTAATATAAATATGTTTATATTGTGTTTAAATGTTTCCTAAAATAATTCAGGTGAAAAATAGCTGGAAAAGCTCTTGTTGTGGCCGGTCTTCCATACAAGAGTCTTCAAACATTTTTTTTTTTTCCTAAGGAAGGTCCTCACCTTTCTCAAAAAAAAAAAAATAAAAATTAGCGCTTCCACATCCAAGGAAGGCTTGTATCACCAACATGCTAGGGGTAAGGCAAGACTCTGTTCCCAGAGACTTTGCTGTACTTACAAATCAGTTCTTCCACTTAAGCTGTGGAGGGAGTTGCTGCTCGAAGCTGTTATGTAAGTTATGGTAAGAGGCCAGTGTTTGTTGTTTTCATTTTTTTTTCTTCTCATGCAGCTGCTTCTGTAACAGAGGTTTTGAAATAACATGGATCCTATACAAAGCTCAGGTCTGCCAGAGGAAAAACAGGTGGATTTGTAGATTCCCTTTAAGTAGACAGTACAGCTTCTGATGAGGACAATACACTAGTCTAGTCTTTTTGTAGTAAAGGTAATTGTTGTTCAGTGCAGAGCATCTTTTATGCATTTTTTTCCCTTCCTGACACTTCCTCTTTAGGGAAGATTATCCTATCCTGCTTCAGGGAGAATAGAAGTAAGTAAACCCAACGTTGATTCTTCTCAGTTTAATGGAATACAGCATAAATAGTATAGTGATTCCTCTGGGCATGTGTACCTGCATAAAGGAGTCTCTTTTAAGTAGAGGAATGTCAGCTCTGTGACTCCGAGCTAGGAGAATTAAGAAATAAAATGTAGTGAAAGCAAACCAAGAGCAAAAATGTGTAATTGTAGATATCTTTCATTAGAGTAATATAGCCCGTTCTCAACTCTATCGCTGCTGTTTTGAGCACATTTGCAGCCTCTTCACTTAATTTGATTGTGAAGATGGTTCTTGTAGTTGTGAATGGAGGAATCCTGATTGCTGGTCAGAAGTCTTCTGTATTACATCTGATGTTCATCTTCCCTAGCATTGCTTTTCTGAAAGACATGAAAGATTTTGGAACTATCAAGTCTTTTAGAAATGCTTACAGGAAATCTAGAGGTACCAGAGAGAATCAGTTTCTGTCTGTATCTCTTCTCACATTTAGCATATGGAAACTATATAGCAAATGTAACAAAGCTATACAAATTTTTCACATGTATGTGAAAAGCTGGGGCAAATACCAGACTTTCTTACTGCCTGTCTCTGTGCCTTAATGTTTACTTCCCCCCTGCCCCCAGCTGCTTCGTAGTCCTGTATCTCACCTGTCTTTCCTGAGGTTGCTGGCCTTCTGGTGCTGGGGTAGACAACTCAACTACTGCTGCTTCCCGCGTTAAATTTCAATACATTGATTGTTTTTGCTTTCTTTTCTTTAAACTTTAATAAAATTTAACATAGATATACAGTACAGCAAGTATGGCTTTCTGTGTACTGTTTCACATAAACGTGGTCTGGTTTCAGGGAGAGTACAGGCGGATAATTAAGTTTCAGCCTTTAGTGCTCGGACAGTAAAGTTAAAGCAGCTTCTGAAGAGAAGTACAGCTTTACATGTAACTAGAAGAAATGTTGAGTGCTGAGACAAGGTGCTGCATACAGTCTGGAGATTTCTGAATGACTTGCAACAAGCCTCACGGGGAATTAAGCACTGGCTGATTTTGACTGTCAGGTTAGGGGGTAAACTACTTATAATCATAAAAATGAGCTAGGTGGATATTGTCCACAACAAGGAATACTCTTAGACCTGTGCAAGAATTCTGTTGAAATACCTGGTGAACAGAAGCCTGCTTAAGAAATAAATTTTCATTTTACCTCTCCACTGACAGTGTGTCCACTTTGCATGTTGAATGTAGATTTTTTTAACCCCACCTTCCTAATCCAATTTCCTGCCCTGAATGTGATTGATACCAGTTATTTTGACAGCAATGATATCAATAATAGCTTTAACAAAGAACAAAAAAATCACCTTCTGTCTTTTACCTTCTTTTTAAAAGAAAAAGAATCGATTTCTTCTGTCACGGGCAGAGCAAAGCTTCCTATCTACATTGCCAACAAGGAGGAGATAGAAGTCTTGATGCCTATTAGAGAAATTGGATTAAGTTGAGTAGATCCTGTTCCCAGAAATATCCTCACTCGTTACAAGTCAATTTAGCAGGTTTGCATATGATGATTTTCAAGTCAGAACCTGAAACAAAGGACCTAGTGGTTTTCCATGCATCATGATTCTGGAGGCTTCTGTCATAGAACTCAGCAATGGCTTTGCTTGATATCTTTTTTTACCACTTGTCCTCTGGGTTGTGCAAAAGAAAGCAATGAGGGCACAGCATTGACAGTTTTTATGTTCTTCTGACTGAAAAGCATATGCCTACATAGTACTAGACTTCCATTTCACAGCTGATAATAACAGTTTTCCCTCTGAAAAGGGGCACACTCAGAATACTTCTCTATACAAAGTGGTTGCGACTCTTCAGAAAGAGGATTAATAGAATTGAGGATGAATGGCGGTGGTATAGTGTTACCAATATGATGAAGAAGGGGAAGAGCATACATTTCAACAGTAAGTGTTTAGATGGGGACAGCAATCCCAAAGGTTAAAGAAGATAAATATGACATGTTATGCTCCACTCTTACATACAAGTCCTTGTACTTCCTGTGTGTTAAAGTAGGTGCCTATTGTTGTCACCTATAAAAGATACTAAAATTGGAAGGCTTTTTCATGAGACCTGTTGCTAGCTGTTTAAATTTTTAAGTGCAAACCCAGGTAATGTTCTACCCCTAATATTCAGTCCTTTCAACTGTTTGGATAATTTTAGGGCCGAGGTATCTTATTAAAATCTGCTAACCTATATTGGTCTATATTGCTACCCAGTCTGTGGCCAGTGTTGGGATTTGGTGTAAATCGACTTAATCAGTTTGCTCACTAGAACCTATTTTCTCTCCAAACAGTAGAGTAAGTCCTAAGGTTTACCTTCTCGCTTTCTTCTCCTTTTTCCTGTCCTGCATGGGACACAAGAAATTAACATCCAAATATATAGGGAGGTGAAAGAGGTGGAATGCATAAGGATGGACTGTGATCTGTGTCCCCCCCCCCTCAGTCTGCAGCATATAAAATTCTTTAAGTCTTTTTTAATCCAAACTGTGCAAGTTTAGAAACTAGAACCAAATTATCGCAGCTATGAAAATTGTCTGAATTAGAGAAAATTTCAGGGATGGAATGTTATCCAAGTACTGGAAACTCACTATTGTGGGTCACAAACACAAGGTTGCATTACCAATTTCAATGAATCTATGGCTGTTATTACTCAAAAAACAAAAATATTTTTTTCACGTAAGCAAAGATTCATCTTTCTATTAGGTGTGTTTTGCTGTTAATCTGAAGCACAGGGTTTGTCATTTACTCATGGCTGTGCATATAGTGATTCCAGTTGACTCAAAATAGCTACATTCTATAAAACCAAAAAATATGTATTATTTCGTGTGAATTGAAACTACACGGCTTTTCCTCAATTCTGTCCCTTTTACTGTAGGTTATGTAGCACAAAATATGCAGGCTTTAAGTTTATCTGCAGGTGAAAAATCTGTTCATAACAATTTATAAGCAGATTTGCAGTTTGGTTGTTGTAGAAAATATAAGGACTTCTTGTGCATCAGTTTTCTGGATTGGCATAGGCAAGAAAATGTTTGCAGCATGAGTTTTGCTAACTGAGTATGCTGATAGTGTTTTAGACAGTGTTGCAGAGGGACAGGAGCTCTTAGTGAATTTGATAGAATTRAAGAAAAAACTTCAAGGTGTTGATTACAGTTACTACATTTGTGACTTGTGTAGGGAGTAGCAATTAAATTACACTTAATTTCTATTTCTCTAAATACAATACAAATCATATGTCAGTCAACAAAAACATGTAGCATCTCTATTCAAATCTTGTTTACAGTAAAGGTTGTTACTCTGAGCTTCTTTGTAAGTCTTAAATCACCATCTGGATTGTCTGGAAAAACAAACTTAACAACCAAAGAGTACTGCATATCCTTTGTTGCATTTCTGCACCTTTTTATTTCCAATTTGTTCTTTCATCTATAATCCTTTCCCCTCCATTAGATTCAGTGAATAGGGTCTTTTACAGGTCTGAAGCATAGCCCATCTTTTATCTTTCTTTTCCATACTTCTTTGCAGCAAGATTTATTAAGTCAAAATATCTATAGTATCTCATATCTCCTATCAAACTGTATGTTTCTTCAGATCTAGAAAAGTAATTGTAGCCAGGCTTTAATCTCGCCTGCAAGGAAACCTGGAAGTCTGTGGGCCATTGTGCTGCTGTTTCGTGCCATCGCAGTCTTCTCAGTCATACCGAGGGAGTAGTTCAGCACGATGCGTTCTCAGAGTTGTAACTATTTATGATGAATTAACATACCTTAGCACTTAAGGAAGAGGCGTTAAACGCTACACACTGTATAAATGATAATTTAAAATTCTTCTTACCCAAATCTCTTTTGGAGGGTTTATTTGGGGGTAAGGGGGAAATATATTATTCTTCATTCTTCGTGTGCGTGTATCTTCTGAAGTGTTGCTTTCTGCTGTTTTTACAGTTGTTGTTTTCCAGGAGGGGATCAAGAGATTGCAGTATCTTTCTGTGTATACAAAACAATTTGAATACAAGCTGGTGATACTGTTGTGGAATGTAGAGAATATAAAGCATTTGCTTTCTTTTGTTTCACTGTAAATCCTACTTCCCATCTTCAGTTCTGCAGGTTTTTCTTGAAACAGGATATGGCTTTTTTCTCGTGTAAAGTCAGTGTTATATTTAGCTAGTTTTCTGTTACATTATTTTATATTAAACTCTTTGTTGTATTATTACATTGACAAAACATTAAAACTGATAAAAGGCTAGGCACTGTCACAGCCTGACCTTGTAATTTTGATATTAATTGCTTTCTAGTGACCTCACACTGCAGAGTGCTAAATGCTTTCAAATTCGTTCATCTAAGATGCAACTTGTTGGAGACGTTGAGATCTTGGACAGCTTGTCTTTCCATCCTTTCTTCCTGCATGTAGTACAATTCTTCATTTTGAAAGGGAACAGTTTAGTGCAGGTTCTTCACCTACATTGATTAAAATCGTGTTTATAAGCATGGTGTAAATGTCTCATTTCTTAATTTCACTTCAAACAATTCTGGTTTTCGCTTGTTTGTTTGTTTTCCTGAAACAATTCTAATTATGATGTTACTCACATGGAAATTAAGTAGCTCAACTGAGGTGACAGAAGGTATTCTTGATGTCTATTGTCATTTATACTGGTTTTAATAAGCCTCTGACTAGTCATGAGAAAAGTGTTTGGGGAATGCAATGCAGAGATCCTTTTCAGCTATTTTATTTCAGTGTATCTTTCACAGGTTTGAAAGATAGTTATTTGTGTTCTTTGCTTTAGGATATTTTTGCTAGGTTCATAGGTTACATTTTGTTTGCTGTTAGATGTCTGTTGTTGCCTGCCACTTCAAATGCATGCTTCTTTGTGGGTGGTGATATTACTTCTCAGGAAAGCAAACCTGAAAAAGAGGGAAGATGGAACATTCAGTTTTGTAGAAATTTGTAAATCCTCATTCAAGGGCARTTACTTTGTTGAAGTAAAATAAAATTGTCTTCTGAAATTCAAGTTGCCTAAAATATGTGTTATGTATTATGCTTGTAGATTATTAACTATGACAAAGAGAAAAATGATGATACTAACAGGGATTTGTGAGCTTTCATGGCCTATTACTCTTCCACACCTGCTGGGCTGCTTATTTCAAACTGTCTTTTCAGACTCTTCTGGAAGATACCTGCTTGTTTATAGAAACAGAGTTTCACTTGGAATGCCAACAAAATGTTTATTATGACTACTTGTTAACTCTGTAATACAGAAATGTCTTAGAAGTCTAATGAAAAATATCATTACTGCTAGATAAAATGCAAGTAGAATGAATAGATAGGACAAATGTTGATTTCTTCTGTGTTTTTTTTTTTTTCTTGAAATGACTGTTTAAGTTTTTGGGTATCATCATATTCCCTCTCCCCTCCCACCCCAAATAAAAGTATTATGTATTTCCTTTGTTGATTTTTAGGCATTCGAAAGGGATGTTCTTGCTGATTCAAGACAACATAGTTCTGTCCAGGACTCTACACTGGGGATAAGGACATGGGACTCCTCCTGCCAGATTCCAGATGGTTCATTACAACTGACATCTTGGTTGACAACTGTGAAAAGGAACTTTGGATTATTTTATTTTATTTTTGTGGGAGACCACAATCCCCAAACTGTAGGATATATCAGGTACTAAATCAGATACTTATTTAGACTTTTCCATAATGTTATTTGATTGTTACTTGTTTTCTAAGAAGAACTTTAAGCATTGAAATCTTATTCTTTCTTTTAAGAAATGTAAAATTCTTGGTTTTACCTCTTGCACTGTAGCTGAGTAATGACAAGAAGTTGTAGTTCTTATTTCTTAGGGAAAATTGGGATGGTTCTGTTGTAGCTTTAATCATTAGAGTTATCTTCATATAGTATTTAAAATTATTATTATAAACTATTATTATAAATTATAATTACTGATAATGATTGTTATTATCCTAATTACCAAAGCTGTTTGTTTCTTTCTTTCTTTGTTGCTTTTGAGAGAGTGCTTATTTTATTAAGACTAGCTTTGCTACATTTAGTAGGCAAGATAGTTCCTGCATTTAGAACTTGTCCAGTTATTATCTGGCAACTAGGAAACTTAAGTTTTAATGAAATTTATGAATCTTTGCACACTTGGTGCATTATGATTCATGTATTTACTTTCAACCCTTTTAAAATAAATCTATATATAGTTCTCTTTTCCTTTCAAATGAGAAAAGCTTCTCTCGTTTCTGTTGGAACCTAGTTTGATTTGGAGAATGTGAATGTTCAGGTGTTTTATTTTAAAATGCAGAAGGGAAAATCTGCAAGAGGTAGTTATCCTGTAGTGTAGCTCTTAGTTCTCATTTGTATAGATGTCTGTTATTATAAACCTCTTGATAAAAGTGGCTAAAAAGAAAATGATCACTCGCTCCYTCTGATACAAGACAGGAAAAAAAAATCATAACAGGAGGGGGAATCCTTTTTGCGGCAAAATCATGTTTATTTTGGGTAGCTGTTTAGGTATGTAATTTTTTTAAATTAATTAAACATTACTCAGTGATCCACCTTTTCTTTGTCCTAAAGGTTCCATATTTCTTGTAGAATTTTAAAGTAACCTTTTCTAATGAGGATGTCTGATATTCTTACTGTAAAAGATGAAACTGATGCAATGAAGGGTTCAGAAGCTGAATTTAAAGATACAGACCCAGTTGAAAACCTTATAAAATCAGGAAGTCAGGAGCAGATTCAAGCAGAAAAGGATGAAAATTGTCCTGATAGCAAAAACAATATGCCGGTAAGAATCTTTTCACTTTATTTTTCACCAGTATATCATGTTAAATAAGTCTCTGTCGTCTTGTTCTCCCTTTCTCATGATCCTCTTACGTGTTTCTTTGGTACAGGTCAGGAAAACTTGACCGGTGTTAGGGAAACAAGTAGGATGATTATTGCTTCCTCTCTCCTCCTTTGCCCCAATTCTCTGTTTATATTCATGTAAATGAGAGTCAGTCATTTTTAATTGTTTGAAGTAGATGAGCAGTTTGCATGGGAACCAGACAATTTGTCCATATTTGTGTTTTCCTGAGTGCACATGTGAAGTTGAGTCTTTTCATTGTAGCAGAACGAGGGGAAAAACTCGGCACTCAAGCTGTCTTTTGCTGTTGCTGGACCCTGACTGAGTTTCAGAGGCTGGGTTGTGTTAAGAGTACACTATGTAGTAATAGTGTGGTTTGATCAAAACACTAAAATGTTGAGTGTTGCTTGTATGAACAAAGCTACAGCACAGCTCAGCATGTCTGCCCTGCRTAGGGGTGACCAATCTAGGGCTCTTGAGCTATGTGCAGCATACAGGTGGCTCAGGTGTAACTTTTACAGCAGAGCTGTACAGCATAAGGTTGAAGTAATCAGATGCAGGTAATCCAAATCCCCAGGTATCGGAGGAATCAAGTCAGCAGAGTTCTTGAGGCCAGCAGGTCTGCGTCCTGCCCTAGCCACCAGCAGAAGGTCTAGCCTCTTTCTYCCTACATCGATGGTGGAGTGAGCTGGTGAGCTACCATCCCATCTTGGCTGCTAACCAGTACTCCCCGTGCCTTCCCTTTTCCTCCGTTCTTTGCCGCTCGACAATTTTGGTACATGATTTATTAGGTAGGAAAGCTTAGGCAGTCCTCATGCATACACTGAAGAGCTGATGCATATAAATGAATGGCCTTTGCAAGGTGGGAGATGTACCTATAAAGAAATTGTGGCATCAGATTCCAAGTGAGAAAGAGAGAGGGGAAATAGTATGAAAATATCTTGTGTTAAAGGAGAACACGTGAATAAGGATGGGTTAAGAATTTATGGCAGCAGATTTAATACCTCTGAGGTTCACTTGTGCAGTTAGTGTCCTGAAAGATGGGTCTCTCTCACATGGCGCAAACTAGCTAACTCCTGACTGAGGCTGCCCGCTTGGTCATTGAAGACTGTCTTACATGAGGTGAGGAGTTAAGGAAAGCAACTGAAATTTTCTGGCACAACCTAGAAAACAGGGCAAACTTCTAAGAGAAAACACAGAAGCTTGTGTTAGACAAAACCKAGTTTTCTATAGGAATTTTGTGTTTGTGGATTAACAATAAACAATTTTCTAATAAAAACCCTGATTGGGCTATGGGGTATGGCAGTATCCTCTTGTGGGTTGCAAAAACGGGGTAGTAGCTTAGTAGATTATTGTTATTGAGAATTGAGTAAAAGGTTCTTTTGGGAGTAGTTTTGTTCAAGACTAACAATTCAGTATTCCACTGAGTGAAGTAAGCTCTATCTGCTATGTTAAATTGCTTCCAGATAAATCTTGTAGACCACTGTGATAACAATACAGTCTTACACTTTAATATCTGCTGGCTTTATTAAGGCTGGCATCAGTGTAAATAGATAATTTTATGGAAAAAAAAATCCTTAAAATGAAGTATTTCTTTGCAACATATGAGAATTAACTGCTACTGAAAAGCTGGTAGATGTTTTAGCTGAGCTGATATTTTCTTTAATCAATGGAATATACCAGTAATAAGCCTTAAAAATTAATTTAAGGTTTATTTGGTTTCACACAGTTCAGTAACTTGGAAAAATCTCATTCATGTTTTCTTATTCAACAAATTTTAGTGTGGAAACTTCTGTGAGACTCAAGTGGCAAATCTGCCTTCCTGCAAACAAGTGTTGCTGTATAGTCAACAGAGAAATTAATCTGTTGGTGCTGTCCATGGCTGTGGGGTTTGGCAAGGGGGTTGGTTGCTCAGTTTTGTTCTTGTACAGGAGTAATAGCTGGTGGCTGAAATCATTCTCTAGCATACGCACAATGAACTGAACAACAGTGTAATGAAGGCTTTTTGATGGAGACAGCTTTACTGTTGTCTTCATTTAGTGTTGATGTGAGTGTTGTGTTCAGGAGTCTCCATCAGAATCAGAACATTGCTGTTACATGAGTAGTGCAATTAAAAACTGAGTTTGTAGGCTGAGGATGTTGATTTCCATAGTGGTAGGAAGACAGTCAATTACAAAGTGGAACCTTGCTAATGTAAGCCCTTTGCAACAATTGAAGTCAGTAGAAGTTAATGTCACTTGTACTGTGGTAGCTGCTAGTGCAAATAATATGTATGTCATATATTTGAGGCTTTTTCATTGAAAGCATGCCTTATGCTAAAACACAAAACAAAAATTTTGGCCTGTCCATAGTAGACAAAACTTCTGGGAATGGTAGAGGAGTCAACAAGTTTTTAACTAGTGGATGATTAAATAGTTTGACTAGTGAAATTTCACTGGATATACTGCTTTTCATTAAGTGCAGGTTAAATGTTACTGCAGTGGTGGGGAAAAAGAGCAAAGGATTTGCTGAGAAATGTTAGAGGAGATTATCAGAAGCTTGCTGGAATTTGTTGCGTTCTTTTGTTTACTAACTGAGTATATCAGAGAATGGGTTGGGGGGTGGGAGTTGTATGGGGTTTGGTTTTGGCTTTCCTAGCTAGTAGATAATTGCTTAATAGGTTTCATACCTATTGACAAACTACAATAATATTCCTGAGCACAGTTATCACTTGATTTCTAAGTTGCTATTTAACTTCTTTACAGTAAGAAGTAAGAAACAGGCTATGATCTTTCCTCTGTCTAAACCTATCATGGTTTCAATTCAGGTATGTTTCTGGATTGTCACAGTTCCAGAAACTGGTGATTATATTTTGAAATCTAATTTTGGCTCTAAATTCCAGATTATTTTGAGATGACGTGCATTAGTAACCTATTTGCTGTTGTGTACACTGTTAGAGGTGCAATGTGAATGAGAAAAATATCTTACTAGAGTACATGGCTAGCACTCCCAATTTCTTTAAGCAGTGCAAGAGTAGTATAATTGATATAGAGATTATTAGGGAAGATTTTTGAACTGTCATATTTTGAAGTGAACATCAAGTAACATTTAAATGGGACTGGAAATAAGAGGCACTCATGTGAGAAGTACTTTTACAAGAAGTCCTGTGCATATCAGCACTGTGGTAGTTTTTGCGATCAAAAAGATTTTGGTTCACCAGTCAACTGTTGTCTCCCACCTGTTAATCTTATCCAGGTCAGGTGACAAGATACTAATTCTGAATTAGCTAGAATACAGGTCTGAGGTTTGTTGCCTTTGTCACTGGGTGATGGGACAGGCAATACTTCATCCACTATAAGGACTGCTGTTACAAAGTTAACGTGTCAGGAAATATTGACAAAAAATTAAATAAAGAGCCTAGACTTATCTTAGAGGATAGAGCCTTTTATTCACTATTAGGAAGATTTAAATTTTTTTYAAAACCAAAAAATATTTAAAATCTCCATAACAATTCATGTTGGCTTGTGTGTAATCCAGAAAAGGAGGTTTGTTCTTATTCTGTAATCCATGCATTATGGGGTTTGGGGGGAAGAAGAATGTTAGTCTTAAATACTGTTATCTCTGCACTGAAAAATAACCATTAATCAGTAGATATAAGATCCTTGATGGGACCTCTACTGCCAAGGCAGTAAAAGACTGAGAGAAAGAAAGCTGCATATCACTACGTATCAGGAAAACCACTTGCAGGCTGTGGAGAGTAAAACCAAAATACCACCAACAAAAAAAGTCTCACGGAAGGACGGAGGCTGGCGTGTGAATGCGGGGTGATACGGGCAAGGCAAATGTTGTGCTGAGTATAATTCTGGTTTGGATTTATGCTAATTAAGCAGATATCCCTGTCCTTTGGAGGAATTACATTAATTTTTTTACTTAGCAACTAGACATCTCTCTTTCTGCAAGTTTCCTCCCCTAGCCCAAACCTTTGTTTTCTCTCTCTGTTCCACTCTTGAGCTCTCTGAAGCCTTTCTTTGCCTCCTCCCCAGCTGTTTTGGTCTTGTCAAGATTTGCCTGTCTTTGTCTCCAAAATATGTGACTTCATAGATAAATGATTGGGCAGATTCTGTTTAGTTACTTTTGAACTGTTGAAAATGCCTCTGTGTCCAACGGTGAAACTATTTTTCCATCAGTCACCCTCTACTGTGTCATGGAAAATTGCTGTCACTACTCACTAATACAGGACAGCAAGTAACCATAGATCACACTGTTCTTTACTTCAGTATTACAAAGCTGTCTGTGGTGGTTAGGACTGTAGCCCTTAACTGGATTTAAAATTGAGACCTAATTTAGAAGAAAGGTGAAAAACTGAATGTTCTTAGAACACTCTTTGTTCAGGTCTGTCATGTCATGCCTGTCCTCTGAAATGTCCAAACGGTACTTCAGAAATAGATAAGTACCTTCTCACAAAACTTTTCACACTGTGAAGTTTGCCATCTTGTGCCTGACCTGTTTTTATCAAACTTGTTTAAACAGCACAGTGATGATAGAGGAAGGCGTGTAACAGCTTCAGATCTTTACTTTGTATTTAATATACGTGATCTGTGGAGGTAATCAGGAAAAAATAAAATAGGCAAATACTCCTACTGAAAGCCTGGATATACATGACTATGTGTGTTTGGTAAACTCTAGCTTAATTCCCTTTTTATTTTGTAGTTGGAAATGAAGCATAGTAGTTGGTCTTAAAAATTGTTGTTTTTTTTTTTTTCTTAAAGACAAAAACCTAATCATTATTTTCATTATGCAATTGTTTGGAATACTTGCTTTTAAACATTGTCTTGAAATCATGCCCATAATGATTTTAAATGAGGCATAAATTTATTTTTAATCTTGCTATCATTAACACAGCGTTTTCTCAAGTTAGTAAAAGTCTTTGAGCTGCAGATATGAAGAAATTGCTTCATTTGCACTCACTAAGGATTACATATTCTAAAGTAGCTATAAACTGTTTTTCACAAATGGGAAACATAAAGATGCTCTGTAGGAACAAAACTTAGTAAATGCAGAGAAATTAGGGCAGAACTAGAATTCATGGACCTGAAGAGAGAGAAAATGTGCATTAACAGCTACGACATGCATTGAGTATCTATTGTCCTGGAATTCCAGTGGAAATGTGGTTATCTTCAGTTGGTGTGGTTTTGCCTGAGAAAGGAACTGTGCCCAATCATCTTCAAGTTTTATGAGTGCAGTTACTGTTGATATCACAGGACTCTGGGTTTTGTATTTCCAGGAACAGACCTCACATCATAGGCCTTTTCTCACATTAGCTGTCCCTGCAGTCCGGCCATACCAGATTTCTTCCAGTGCTTCTTACCTGTCAAGTGTGTGGTGCTTATTCCTCACAGTTACAGCTGGATGTGGGGGCTTGTATTTCAGGTTTTGACATCCTTAAAGTCCTGCAGGAAAGCAAGGAGTCCACGCCTATSAAAGGATTGTTTTACAAGGCAGTTGTTTCTAGATAACAAGTCTTAATATGAGGGGTGGGATGATACTTATGTGTAACTTTGAGGTTTGAGTCAATTCAGTCAAGGGAGAATCTCCCTCCTCCAGTGGCCGCCTAGCTCTCACCCATGTTATTGGTGTTGGTTTGGTCCCTAAAAATTGTCAGGTGCTCATGAAATTGAGCATCATGGTGTTCAAATACCTTGGTTTACTACCCTGAATATCGTATATTGGTTTGATTAACTTATTTCCCGTAGGTTGCCAACACCTATCTTTAGAAAAATCTTTAAATGCAGCATAATTGACAGTGTCAGTTGGGTTGGTTTTCCAACCTGGAAACAGAACTGTAATTCTGCAAGAAAAATGGAAGATGAGCTACAACACACGTATAACACTTAAAGGAAGGTACCATCAAACTTGTCCTATTGTGATTGAAATAAAAAAACACATTAATTTTAAACATTCTTACAAAGAATTCAGATTTGATACTAGATCATTTCAGTTTCAATATCTCAATTTTGAGGCATTTGCTTCACTTTATCTGGCATGAACAAACATACTTAAGTTTTGGCTGCAACAGATTCCTGAGACTTTATTGAGGTAAGGTGAGGAGGAGGTACATGCTTTGTACAGATCTTAATTAAATTTAATTATTATATGGTTCCCGCTTCCCAGCAACAATCTCTTCTCTGTTTTTTTTTTTTTTTTAAATCACTCTTAAAAATAATTGAAATATGTATGTCTTATCTAATTAGTGAGCAGTAACTTATGTGTAGAGTATGTCTTATGTCCTGTATAACTAAGTTGATTGCCTGCCTCCCCTCTCTAACGCGGTGGGTCTGGGGTGTTTGCTTCCGTATACTCTTTTCAATTACATACTGGCTTCAAAGCTTCCAAAATTTTGCAAAAGGTAAACAATTGCCCAAATGTAGATTCTTTTGCCTGTTGTTTTGACAGTGGACTGAGGACTCCACTGGCAGTGCTGACTTGATTTTAAGTTTACGCTACTCGATTTGAACCCACCTAACATAATTGATGCTGGAGTAATTGATATAAGGCTGGGAAATCATCCAGTTCTTGAAAGTTTAGTAGCTTGGTATAATAGAAACTTTGCCAGGGATATGCGGAGTGCCAGCTTTCAGTATGCAATGTATGCTTTCAGCATAGCTGATTGAAAGAAAAAAATATTTTGCAGGTAACAGCAAAACTCCAAGTCTCTGTATTGTTCCAGGTATGAGAACATTTGAACTGTCTTTGCTGCTCAAAATCTCAGCAAGCTTCCTTTAAAAAACTGATGATGAGTTCAGTTAGTTTTCAGTGCTGCTATTTAAAATCCTGTTATATAGTGAAATGAGCTCCCCTTCTGCAGCTCTTCAGCTAAGCTGGCGCAACATCCAAAAAGGACATTTGGGACTTGAGGGAAATGAGAGAAATAGCGGTTCTTCTGCCTTTACGTGATACAACCCTTTAGTATAGGTTAGGTGTTCTTTTCAGCAACATGTATGTCCTGCTAAGAAATTAAGGCACTTGATAGACATCTGCTYCTATGAGCCTAGGGCAAGGAGGGATGTCTTCGTGTAGTTTTCAAACGGAGTTTTTATTTAGTTTCCTTCTGAAAGGATACCCTTTTCATAAAGGGGGAAATATTGTCCATTAAACAGCATTTGAAATTATATTACCAATGTTCCTTTTTCCTTACAGATATTACGCCTGTGCTCAGTAAAACCAGTTCTGTTAAAGGCTTGTCTATTCATCAGTTTTAGTTCTACAGTGAAACCAATACTTAAATTATGTTATACCACTGTAAGTGCTTCTATTCCTGTGTAACTGTCACAGAGCATTGAAGTTAGTTTTAACTATGCAGTTAAGAAATTGTTAAACACTTTCATTGATTCAAATGTGCCTTTCAACCATGCATACTGTAGCAAAATTCTGGTAATGCTCTTTTTTAAAAGAAACAATAGTAATAGAAGAAGGGCTCTGTGAGGAGAAAGAGCATATTAATGCATAGTAATTTACTAAATCAAAGAGGGAAAAGAAACAGTAGCCCATTTTAAAGTCCACTTTCATAGCTCCTATGATGAAAGAAAAAAAAMCATATGTTTTAACCTGCTTATGATAGGTCATCATCTGTTCCCCTGGTAGAGGCAATGCTTCCCCCCATGCCCCCTTCCCTTTTCTTTACTTCATATCATTTTTCCAGGTAGCTTTCAGGAATAGGAAGAAAATGTATAAAAACCGTGTCATGTTGCCAAGGAAATTAGGACATGAGAATTTAAAATGTAGGAGCTGGCTGAGAGAGTAAACTGCTTGGATCTTACTGAACAAGAATAATGCTTGCTTCCTGTTAAATTCCAATATCTATTGTTGATAAATGAAGAAGAGAAATCAAGGAGAAGCGCAGTGACAATGGGAGAGCATATAATCCTTCAGCCAAAAGCACCTGCTGTTCCTTTCACAGATTTGACCATCATGTCAGTAATAACTGTTAAAGCTTTCTCTTATACAGACTTTTGTATTAATAAAATTGTACTATAAAGTTTAATATAAACCTTTTCTGTTGTGCCTATCATTCAGCGGCCAGTGCAGTCTTTTGGACAGACAGCAAAAAGGTCGAAGGTACAGTAGACTTGTGTGCTGGCATGCTAAGGAAGCCCTTCATGCTTGATGAAGCTTTGTTACTTTGTGAAAAGTGCCTTTAGTTTTATTTTTTGGCATTGAAGCTTTGTTTTATTCTGTTGGATTTTTGTCTTGCCTAGTTGTCTGCTTTTGTGGTTTGCCTTCATATTTTTGGTGGCTTTTTATTGTTATGGAGAGAAACACTTTCCCAAAGATTTTATTTACTTTTCATTAGATGTGCTCTATTGTGCTGACAGTGCCTTCAAAAGCTGCAATTGCTTGGGTATTTTCTTCCTAAAGGAAACTATTTATTCTATTGAAAATATTAAAAATGCAGTTTTCAGCCATTTTGTTTTACATAAAATGAATGGAGAAATAACGGCTTATCGTATATTTATATATTTTTTTATAAGCCATAGTTTTTAATTTTACATACTTTCCTTTAGTCAAATACAAAGTTAAAGTTAGTTCGGAGCCTTGCTGTATGTGAAGAATATCCACCACCTCCCACAGCTGAAATATCACAGGACCTCCAGGTAAAAATCACGTTACTGAAGTTTCTGAAACAATTTGAAGTAACTTACTGTTCAAAAGAAAATCTTTTGGGTACTCTTTAAATATGCAGACACTGTATGATTTTAACTTTTTTTTAATACAGCTTTACTAGAGGTGGTAATATCACATGAAGAATTTGCTGGTTTGTTTATCTGAACTACAATGGTTAATATCTGGGCAACAGGAAGAGGGGGTTTGTTAGTCATTTTAACTTTCTAGTGTTACAGTGCACTTGAGGCAGTCTTAAACTGCTTAAGTGCTGTCTACCATCAGTAAGACAGAAAAATGATGATTAACATGCAGCATAATTTATTGGCTTTTTATATTAGAAAATTTAAACAGTTGTAAGTTCTGGTGTTTTAACTGAATTCCTGCATATTAGTCATAATTGCTAATAGTTCTATTAACACATGCCTGCGGTATGTCTGAAGACTAATCTATTAAGATGATATAACACACTTAAAGAAGTTCCTAAATGCTGGACAAAATATTTAAAAATACTTTAGAGAATTTAAAACAAAATCTAGCTTTCCTGACTTTACCTTCATACCAGTCTGTATTTTTAGAGCAAAATACTATTAGTGGTTTTAGTTCTACGTATGAATGAAGTTCTGATGCTGGAGTGCACATCCTCTGGGGCACAGGTCTCCTATGACCCTCTGTAACAACTCATATAGGCAATTTCTTCACCCGTTTTGCTTTCTTTCCCAAAGAATCTTTGGGAAYGGCATGGAAGAGTTCTTCTGTAAGCACTAATCGGCTGCTGGCCGCCTCAAGCCCCACACTCTGAAGCATGATGTGTACGCATTAATTGTGCTTGGGACGTGTGGGAGGTCCAGTGGCTAGGTGAAGTGAGAGACTGTCTTGCACAGCCCTCTCTGGCAGCATGAGAATAACCTCTGTGATTGCTTCCCCTTGCTGGAAAAGTCGTTGCTCTGTTGTATCGGTGATTGCAACTGAAAAATGGCTTCCAGTTTTGTGTCCATACTTAAAACGGATTTTAAGAGTTAAGAAGAATAAAATTCAGGATAAAGTTGCTGATAATACATGAAGAATCCCAGTTTTTAGTGGTTAGAAGGTGTTAGCCTTGGTAGGATGAAAAATGTACTTACTCAGCTAGAAACTGGTGTGAGTTTTGGGATAACTCTGTAGTCTTGCCCGTGACTGTTTATCAGTCACACCTTCCACACTAGTGTGTACAGCAGCTCTTAGCAAGGTCAAACTCGTAGGCACATGCAGGTGCAGAAGTCACTTAGCAAGTCTGCTTCTCCTCGGAAGGCTATAATGAAAGAGGTTGRCAGACCAAATTGTCTCAAGCAGATCAATTTATGTTCTGATATACTTGTTTATTTTTTCTTGAGCAATTGCAACATGAAAAAAGATACTCTTCCTTAGTGAGAAACCTAGGTAAGAGGTCACAAATTTTTAAGCCTTAATTGTTAAAAAGCGCTGGCAGCCCTTTACTAAAAGGTGCTATGAAAGTATAAGCTTATCAATTTATTGCAGGAGGAAGAACATAACTGATTTATTTGATCTTTTATCTTTGTAAATACACTAACTCTTTATTCTATTGCTGTCCTTTGTCTAAATATTAGATATTGGGGTTGTACTGATTCTGTATGCTCTAATACAAAGTACAAATGCTAGCAAAGGATGATCCATTTCAGGTCTTTTTAAGGAAGGGCTGTTTCATATGAATGACAGTTGTTATTATGGGTAACAAGTAAGTAAACCTTCAATAGACTGAACTTTTTCTTCTTTAGCAAAATAAAACAACCCAAAGGAAGGGGGGGTGGTGGGAGAAGACCAGGGTCTCTAAGGTTAGTTTATACTGACTTGTGTAAATTCAGGTTGTTGTTGGTTTGAGAGATTGCTGGTAAAAAGCCAGGTAAAGGGTGTAGGGTCTTTGARTAATATTCTGTAATGTTTCCTGATTCACCTTTTTCTCAAGTGTTTTAAGCTGCAGAAATTTATCAGGTTTTGATGGTTTTGGGGGTTTTGCTTTTTGTTTGGCTTTTTCTTGTTTAATCACGATTTGGTGACAATTTCTTCTGCTACAATGAGGACTTCGGATAGGTGATCTGAGGTACAGTGAAGAGTCTGTTAAATCAGTGTGCCAGCAGGACCCGCTACAAACAGGGTGGGATTAAAAGAATTTTAGGGAATAAAAGTTAAAAGATTTTTCGGCAGCTTTCCAGTCAAGTAGGTCATATTTAATTAGATGCTACAGTTTTTATAGCATGAAATCACAAGAAAGTGCCCTTTGGTACACAGTTCTGCTGTATCACACTTTGAAGTAGAATTGGTGGTAGTAGAAGAACTGGTTGTTCAGATGGCTATTCCTTTTTTAGCTCTCATTGGGAAAAGTAGTATGAAAATGATTACTTGCTGAAATCCTTTGACTAAACTATTGCTGTATGCTTTTACTTCGGATGAGTTTAGAATATGTAGTTAATCAATTTTCTAGTGAAGGAAAATCAGACTATGAAAATTTCATTAATTTACAGATAGTTTTGCAGGGTATTATTGTAAAATGGAGAATAACATACTGGTGGATCCAAGTCAGAAATAATTTCTTAATAAGACATAAATATGTTTGTTTCTTTTTTTTTTTTCAAACAACTGTTATTGCAGCTACTAGGTGAACAGTAAGTGTAATGCACTTTGTAGTGGCAAATAAATCACTCATTTGAATTATATTCAGGTTTATGAGGTGAGGAATGCAAAGATTTGTTTTGCATTCTTTAAGGTTTGTAGCCAAGTGAATTCTCAAGACTTAGAGAAAATAATTATACAAAAGAGTTCATTATTAGTGATTGGTAATGATGTTTATCAGACTTAGTTATAGATAATCTCATAAAAACTGAGAAGTCTTCACACTTGTAATGCTGTTTTGCAGGGTGTTCATGAATTAATAAGTTCAATTAGAACATTTAATGTGGGGAAAAATCATAATGAAAGGGAGAGCTGTTAAAACTATCAGCTAAACTTTTTTTCTTATTTGAAAATGTTGTTACTCCAAAAATGCGTATTGAAACTAGTTTTTAACCATAACCTCGTTAGTATAGGGTTCCCATTGCCCAGCTCTGAAGGGACCAAGGTAAAAAGAGCAGTTTGTGCTCGGGCAGGGAGGAGCATTACTGCAGGTTGTGCAAGGATGTGTTTGTGTGTGAAACGGTCTTTAGCCTTGGTGAATCCCGTCTATATTTAACTCTGGCTAGCTTACATGAGTGAGATCAAGTCTGTGGAATGACAGGCAAGGAAAAGCTTAGAGCAGGTGCCTGGATATGGGTGAGAATGGGTTTGAAGGAGGAGTGAGGGCTTGCATGGGAAAGGATTAGGTGCGGGACAGAAGAGTGATAGGCAAGAATGGATGAGGGGCAGGTTCTTTGGGTTGGGAAGGATCGGATGTTCTTGGGTGGGGGGGCGACAGCACCAACTCAGTTGGCATCTGGGGGACCAAAACTGACGTTTGAGGGAGTTCGAGATAAAAGGTAATGGGGGAGTCTCACTCTTGCAGGATTTTGCCACTCATCCTCTTGGAGTCATTCAGACACATGGTGTCTCCATTTCCCCCTACCTCTGTTTTTGCTGTCTGAAATATGTTAGTCCTTCGCTGACAATCTTGTTAAAGAGTAAAAAGGCATGAAAAACAAATTACAATCTTCCACTATTTCGGGGACCATTATGTCACTATAATTTCAAAGGGAAGCTCTTTTTTGCTGTATTTGGAAACAGGTTTTATGATAGTTCACTTACTTGTATAAAAACATGGATTTTGAAATGATTACACACAAAGTTACTCTGTCAGAATATACGGGAAGTTAAGAATCTAAGCCCTGATGACAGTAAGGTTTGCAAATTTTGGCTTGATATATTGTRCTGTAAATATTTCCCTTTTTTGTGGAACTGGGAATGCTGGTCTGTCTTAGATTGAAATGTTTTTTTTTTTTTTCTTCTTAGTATAAATCAAATTAAAACTTGAAACAAACTTCTATAGTCAAGAACTGTTAAGAACGGGGGGAAAAAGCATCGTGGATGATGCATTACTTAAAAATTTAGAAGTTGTATAAAATTTATACATCTGAAAAACTGGAATATTTTCATATGTGTATCAAATAAGATACTTTGGATTAATTTTGAAATAGCATTCAGGGCCTGGAAATGTATGTAAATTCTAAAATGTGTATGGTACTTTCTATGCCTTCTCTATAGTTTTTGATTTACTGATGATTTCATTTTGTGGTCGCATAAAGTACATGTGGGATCAGGAAGGATATGAAGGCAATTATTTTCCTTGTTACTTCTTTACTTTGCAGGTAATATAGTACAAAAGAGTTCTCCTGCAGGTATTGTTTGAAATAATTTCCGTGATGACTGATTTTTACTTTTGACAGGAGAAAATTCAGATCCAGTTGTCACAGTCTTTTGAAAAAGAAGAAAAGCCTGCAAAAGATGAAATGGAAAAGGAAAAATCCAGTGATAAACTGTCCAGAAAAATGTTATCAAGAGGTTTGCTATCTGTCATTTGTGCTTTTAAATGTACTGTGTAGATAAAGAATATTTAGAGAAAATACAGTTTGCTTCCAGGTCATCATTGCATAAACATTGCGCTTTTTTTAGCAATGAAGCAAATAGATCAGACATCTTTGAGTTGGAGAAGGAACTGGTCCCAGAGGATACCGTGCTTTCGAGGCTTCATCAAACACATTACTCCAGCAAATGCCTTTCCTTTCTCACCTGTCTAGCTATGCAGACCAGCATAAAAGCAATTGTGTTGCCTCAGTTGTGTCCGAGTGTTCTTTGGAAAAATGACTTTACTAGTCAGTAGAAGTTATTATCTTATTCCTAGACATTGTTACAGGATTTGTGAAACAAGTGAGAATGACAACTACCTTTGTACTTTTTCTGATCTTTATTCAACAGAAGTCAATGTTCTTGTTTGTTTRTTTATTTTACTTTTGATACTATCTGGAATTTTTTTATGAAATTTTGGAGCAAGGGTGGAACTACATAAATAAAAAAGACAACTATTATGTTTTCACTTTAATATTCCTGCATTCTGGATTGAAGGTCTATTCAAGTTGGCAAATCATTGTACAGCTCTTGCTTTAAATAAAGGATCCAGAATGTTTACCTGAACACCCTAGATCAACCAGTGTGTAGGGGAAACATCTTTAAAGCTAGAATTCTTTTTGAGACAGGTAGCACTTGTCCATCTTGTGTCCCTCAATTCCATAAGGCCTTCCTCATGTGACATTTCAGTGCATCTTGTCCCACCTGGCAGCCAGGTATTTGTGAAGTAAAAAGCACTGGGATGGAGAACTTAACTGCTTTGAAATGATGCCTTAAAAACAATTGGGTGTTCTTTCAGAGCCAACTTGCTTAACCTTTGAAGTACATGCCCACCTTCTAAAATTAAGAAAAAAAAACCAAACCCCACCCCCCCCTAAAAAAAATACCCAACATACTAGGTAATGATGAGTTGAGGGCAAAGTAACAAAATGCCTAAGGTAGAGGTAGCTGTTCTAAATTCACCGAATATCTCCTCTGGAGGCTAATTACTTCCCAATTTAGGATGTGCCAAAATAGAAAATGAAAATCAGTCTTCTAGTAATTATAACTAAATTATTGCTCACTTGCAAATTAAGAAAATTAAAGTAAATAATTATTCAATCTTAAAGTTGTTTTACCAGGCGTTACCCCCCCGCCCAATCAAAAGTAATCCCAAATCATAAATGCTCAAACTTGCTTAGTTTCATTTGTACTCTTTTAATAATATATGGGCAGGATTGATAGCGTAGTAAGTTCTGCAGATGAAGGAACGCACTATCATTCTTCTTTAGGGAACTAGAGATTCCCTGTCCTCAGGTGGACTTGGATTTCCTCTAGGAAAAATTTAGGTCTCGTTTTTGAAGGTYGGACACTTTGGTCACCCAGTTTCCCACTATGCCAAGAGGCTGCTCTGCCAGCACTGTTGCTTCTAATGAAAAAGCCTGCATAGATTCTGCCTCCACCGAATCCTACCCTTCTTTGTGCAGTAGTCCCCTTGTTGCCACTAGAAGCTAATTTGCGATGACTGCTCTCCGTACTGACTACAAAAAGACCTGGAACAGCTAGGACCTAGGCGTAAGTTTGAGCTGTGCCTAACTTGAGACTAGGTTAACACATAAGTAGTTCTTGGAAGAAATCTAGTTCCAGAAGTATTGTTAAAACATCTATAGCTTCGAATTCTAAGACCTGGAACTCTGGAAGGTGCTCATGTAAGGGGAGATTTGGTGTTAAATCATTTCTTTCAGTGACAGATTTTAGAGAACAAATACTTGTTTGAATACTTTGTTTCACTGAAACCAGAAGGGAGGCAAAAGGTTGTGAGACTTCTTTTTGAAAACTTCTAAGCATTATGAAAACAAAGCCCAACAGAACAAGGATTTTTAATAATACAAAATAACATTTGTGAAGGTTAAACTGTTACATTCTGAATTACAGTATTTCTTCGGGCAACATCCAGTAATTCTGTAGATCAGCTRCTGGTCCACAGAAGTATACAACAGTGCAGTGTAATTATTGAGAAAACTTGGAAGGTTGATGGAAATCAAGTGACTCAAGGTGATATACTGCTTCAAAATATATAGCAATTTGTTAATAGATTGGCAGTTATTGAAGCTTTTGCTTCTGTATTACACTTGAATTAGGGGATTGATGATGTTTTKGGGTTTTCTGTTTTGTTTTTTACTTGTGCGCCTTTTCCYTGGAAACTGGAAGTGTTTAATTTTGGGAATAACATGCCCAATAATTATATAGGATTGATCCTTAAATAGTACGTTCAGCAATAATTGGAAAAAAATAGTATTTATTCAAAGTGTAATTTTGCTCTCTTCCGCCTCACCCTTAGATTCCAGCCAAGAGTATACAGATTCCACTGGTATAGATCTTCATGAATTTTTAGTAAATACATTAAAAAACAATCCCAGGTAAGTATCAGTAATGTCAACTTTCTGTTTTTCTTTCTTGTTGCCTGAGGTGTCACACCACCTGGTTTTTTTGTTGTTTTTTTCCCCCCCCCTTCTTAAATGTCTAACACTACAAGTCAGTTATTTAGGATTTTGTTGCGCAGGCTATCTGAAACACCAATCCASTGTAATTTGTGTGTTATATGAACAGAAGTTCAGGACATAGAAATGGTTTAAATGCTTTTAATGTTTAATAGGCAAATAATGAGTTCTGTCTATGTGCACTTCTCTCCCTGAAGGGACTCTAATACTATGTCTCTTGTACTCTCTTAGCATCTGCTTGTTAGAGACCAAACTGCCTCCTCTTACTTTAATCTGCCTTRCACTGAATTTATAGACAAAGGAATTTTTTTTTAAGCCGTACCGTATAACCATAGTTAGAGATATACATCTTCACTCTGYACAACAGAAACCAAATCTGACTTAATTCAAGTCCATCATTTTTTAGCAACAGAGTTGACATGGTTCTGTTGCTTTGAGGTTTGCAGTATGTTCCTGTCTATCTTGTTTGTTCTTTTCCTCAATGGGGCTTCATACTAGGTCTGGCTATACGTACAAGGCAAGAAATTAACTCGGTGGAATTGTGCTGCTGTCGCAAAAGCTATTCCACTGCTGTTCGTTATTCATTCATATTATAGTTGTGATTTCCAATGTGATAATTTATTGAGATTCCATTTTATTGGCAAAAAATGTAAAATGAGCTATAATAAGGGGCCAACAACATCTTGTCCTACAGAGTAAAATCAGAAAGGATRGACCTCTGCTAGACTCTTACGTTGTTCCTATTTGAAGTCATAAAGCATCACAATGAAAATAAGAAATTGTAGGTGAAGGTCTGCTGTGGGTTTACATGCGCAGTAACTGGGAAGCTTGGTTATCCGCTATGCGCAAATTATGAACTGTGCGACAGTTAATTTCATTACATGTTAATGATTTATTGGAACTGGCTTAAGCATTTTTGAGACTAATGTTCATTTCTATCACCTTGAGTTTTAGCTTTTTTGTAGTCTCTTAATACCTCATCACATTGCAATGTGTGCCAGCTTTTAACCACTCGGTTGTTGGTATGTTGTAGTAGTGCCTCCTCTGTCCCACTGTATCTCAATGATCCTGTGATGTGCTTGACAATCTGAGGGCCAGTTCAGGCCTCTGCAAATCTTACTACCCATGCGAACCAACAAGAAACAACCTAGTCACTGCTTTTCCTTCTTCTTGAGACTGTCTTGTCAATGACTGTACTTTCTGTTGAGCCTACTGGGCAGGGATTACTTGAAAGATCTTTGTATTCTGATTTCTGGGATGAGAACGGCATGTTTCACTAGGCGGGTTCAATACTATATAGCTYAGTGAAAAATGAACACTTTGTCCTAAAAATACTGTATTTGACACCTGCTGGTCCTGTTTACCGTCTGCCATCATCCCTTGGTCACAGATCTTATCTATGTTTTCTTAAGATGAATACAACTGCAGTTATTTGAGTGTCTCATATGTGAGTTGCTGTGTTTTTATTTTCAGGGACAGAATGATGCTGCTGAAATTAGAACAGGAAATTTTAGATTTCATTGGTAATAATGAGTAAGTACTGTACTCTTATAGGAAAAAAGAATTCAAGAGTATTCCTGTTTATTTAATAAAGCTACTATTCCTTTCTTCCAGAGTTCCAAGAAAAAAGTTTCCCCCAATGACATCTTACCATAGAATGCTGTTGCACAGGGTAGCTGCTTACTTTGGATTAGAGCACAACGTGGACCAGAGTGGGAAATCAGTCATAGTAAATAAAACTAGCAATACAAGAATGTAAGTGTAAAAAGTCTTGAAAAAACTTTTTGATGCATAGATTTAACATCTGGGATATATTATGCAATGATGCTGCATCTGTAGCACCAGGGGTCTATCTACTCATTGGGAACCACGCGTCAAGGAGGAGTAGTTGCAAGATCTTTGCTGTTCACATTCCAGTGCTGCTTTGGGGGGAGAAAAGGATGTTATCTGTAAATTAAGAATTTTTGTTGCTTTTTTCGCAGATATGCATCGCTAACTTTGTTTYCATGAAATATTAATTTATATCAACTATTTATCTGTTTAAAGATTTACACCAATAAAGGGTACAAAGTACATTCTTTGTTTCTTTTGGAACGCAGAGCCAGCCCTAAACTTAGAACAGGGTCATTTCTGATCTGGTGAAGGGAGGGGACAAGACTTGCACAACTTWGGCTTTTGTACTGTAAAAATCTACTGGGAAAATTCAGGCATTGAAGTCTTTTGTTGGAATAATGTTGTTTACAGATCTCACATGGCCTTATAAAATAAACGTAGCAGGGAAGACAGACATCTCATCAGTGGAAGTGTCAACCAGGTTAACAAATCATGGCATGCTACTTTTACTGTGAGGACTGGGGACTTTTTGGAGAAACCACTAGGCAAATCCATATTACAAAAAAAGTAGCATTGGGGCCACAGCMACTCCAAAACCATGCGTATTTGATGTTTTCATTCAAAGGACCCAGCTGTTCTCTCTGTCCTCTGCGCTTGCTCTGTCTCCTCATTCTCTCTCAGAAAGACRAAGGACTGATGTGTTGGTATATTTATGCCACCTGGTTTCTAGTTTTAACTTTAAAAAAAAAAMAMAMCACACCATAAAAAAAATTGTGTCAGRCAAATGCTTTAAGTGCTCTATGATTTGAACGTGAAAATAAGAGTTTACAGCGCCTGCATCCTAATCCCGGTCTCTGTGTACACACTCTGTAGCTTTGGGAGAAAAAAAATCTAATTATCCACCCTAATTTTAGAGTCAGTAGAACAGAGATAATATGCCACACTGAAATTTCACTTAAGTAAACAATTTCCTCCTCAAAAGTTTCTAGAAAAACATATAGAGCCTAAATATATGTTAAACAACTTAAGTATTCATTTATGTGTTTTTGCTTTGGCTATACATTCTCTATCTAAATTGACTTATAAAGCCATACATTTCAAATGTGTTGCCTTTGCATCTACCAGCATCTCTAGACTGAAGCTTCAGTCTAGCACTTCARGTGTGGAATAAGAACTATTAAAAGATGATTTCTTCATTTTTATGCATTTTTTTCTAGACCATACTTAAATAGCTTATGGCCTCTGGAAGCCCCCTATAGGTGTAGTTACTAATTAGCAGGCATTTCACCTAACCTGCAGACATTAAGATTCTTAACGTTTTCAGTATTCTTATTTTAAATCGCTTTGGATATAAAATAAGAATTTAGAAAGAAAACCTTGGAGATCTGCTCCATGTTGAATAAAACCAAACTTACCTTTTCCTCATAGGCAGATTCCCGGCTCCATCGCTGATCAGTGATGTTACTGACATCAACAACCCAGTGCATACTGGGACGTCTCAGTGGAGTGGGAAGTTGGTGATTGCAGGGCAGTAAATTCAGGGACCTTTAAAAGAAAGAGGTAAGACAGTCTAAAGGTTCTCTGAAATGCCTGCTAATTATGTTTGGGCATCCAGTAACTAATAGTTAGGTTTGGCTGTTTTATAGAAAAAGATCTCCTGATTATACAGATGTCCTGGGTAATGAATAAAGAAAAAGAAATAGAGAAGAGTATACATATGTTTTGTCTTTTATTAGACAAATATTTCCTGACTGTCTGAGAACTTCTCTTACAGTAGTAGTAGTTTTATTGTCTAGGTACTTGGTATCYACTTTTAATAACAAGAGTTTGCCAAATATCTAATTTTCTTTCACAAAGTAGATAAAATACCAAAACAATATATATATATAATCTGTTGCTTCATCCTCTCACTGTGATCTTGTGAAGCTCTTGCTTGCCCGCATTGTACTGTTCTTCTTCTCTTGCTTATTTCTACTTAATTTTGTTTTAGAAGTTTGTAAGTTTCAATGCTTTCTCCTCTATCTTCTTATCTTCTGTTTTCCCTTGAAATGAATTCTGAGGTATTACAGCTCTAGCAGAAAGCACCTGTCTTCACTTCCATGCATGCCCAATATCCATTGCATGGCACCAGTCTGGATTCAGGAGCACTTCTGATTCCCCAAGGGCATGTGGTTTGCTTGCCACCTTAATTGGAAATTGAAGCAAAAGCTTTGAAGGAGGAAGAGATTTTAAAAGCAGGTTTGTTATGCCTCAGGAACAGGACTTGTCAGGGGTACACATCATCTTACGGTCTTCATACTTTTTCCATTGCCAGGACAACCAAAATCTATCACTTCAAGTAGAATATTAAGTATATTTAACATTAATCTTGAGTATATTTCAGTTTGTTCCACTGTGTATAGTATATGTTTACAAAACCATAAATCTTTTCYTTCTAACAACTTTTCACAGACCTGACCAAAAGTTTTGTGAGCATATAAAGGATGAGAAAAGTGATGATTTCCAGAAGCGGTATATCCTTAAAAGAGATAACTCTAGTTTAGACAAAGATGACAACCAGGTAAAATACATATGGATTTTTATTTCCTTCCACTTGCTGTATTTGACTATGTATTTATACTCTTTTCCTGTAGAAGTTGACACTGTGTCACTTAATTTAGATGAGAATACGATTAAAAGATGACAGAAGAAGTAAATCCATAGAAGAACGTGAAGAAGAATATCAGAGGGCTAGAGAAAGAATATTTGCACAAGATGTATGTATCAAAGAAAATCTTATGGTGTTTTGTATGAATACTTCACACACATACATGCATATGTGGTTTTTGTTAAAAGATACTTCTTTCTAGAAAATTTTCTGTTTCTGAAGGGGACTGAGCAGATAAAAATAATTAGTGTGGCCTGAGTGAGTTTTAAATGATATTGAAGTTACGGAGAAATCTTCTGTTTTCTCTAATCACTGCTGTGCGAAACTTCAAGAATTATTTTGGTGCATTATCTAGCATTACCTGTTTACCAATGCATTATTTTGCCCCTTACTGAAATTTAAGTTCCAGAGTTTTGGTACTGCAATCATTTCAGTTGTTGCTCAGAGCAATAGTTAGTTTTAAAAAACAGAAAAACAAACAAACAAACAAACAACAAACAAAAAACCCCAACCAAACCAAACCCCACCCAAAACCCCAAAACCAAACCAAAATATCAAATACATCTTACGACTGGTCACAGTAAAATGATTTGAAGTCMCATATGTGAAATTTCAGTCAGAAATCTACAGGTCTAGTCTCTCTTGACTKGAGTTATCAAGCAGGACAACATTGTAAACTATATTCAATCACAAGTAGTAATTATATTTAATTATACTGAGTGAAACAGAACAATTACGTCTTCGAAAATAGGTATTACTTCTAATAATCCACTTTCTCTGACATTTGTCTGTAGCTTTTACACATCCAAAACCAGATTCTTGTTCTGAAGAAAGAATAATGAGCTCTAAGAGGCTAATTTGCTATATCCAAATATTTTCCAAAAGCCTTTTTTTTGTTCACCTTAGAACAAAAAGAATGGACTTTTGGATATAAAATTACCTTTTCCTTTTGCATACTCATTTACCATGTATTGTACCCTTAGAAGCTTTGTGCCAAATATGAGAAGTCACAGTCAAGTACAACATAATTGAAGTTTGTAATAGCCTTTTTGATTGTACATTCTGTCTGCCTTTTAGCATATGTGTACTTGTACCCAAAGAATTCAGTACTAATAATTCAGAAATTATTGCAGTAGCCAGTGTCATCTTCTACTTCMCACTTTCAAGCAGAAGACAAGGGAACTCAGGTGGTGTTAACAGACTTGTGAAGTCACACATCAGCTGGAAGTTACGTAAGGCAGCGAAGGCCCAACTTCAGAAAAATACCAATATAAACAAAACAGTCAGCATTGTAACTATTCTAACGCTAACTTTTATTTCTTGCAGAYGGGCCTTTTTATATTGTGGAGTTTTTTCCCCATAAGTTATACACCAAAGAGGTTAAGTTTTCAGGCAGCTTAATATAAAGAGGATGTAAAAGTCCATGTATAATACAAAAGACTCCAAATTGCGGCATGTTTTGTAACTGCACTGTAGTAGGGGTTCTAGATGCCATTCATATTAATTTCTACACTTCTTTGCCCCTCAGTCCCTGTGTTCCCAAGAGAATTATTTCACTGATAAAAGGTAAGAAAATTTGTGGTCTAATTCTGTTTCATTTTCCTATTTTCTTAATAAATATTAAGCTATCTTATTAAAATGTCAACAGAATCCAGGAGGAAGAAACTAATAGTACACAACAAAGACGACAGATACTTAGGTATTTGATGCTTTCTTTAAAAAAAAATAAAATCCCAAAGTATTCTGCATGCATTTCACCTTTTCTTTTCTTTTTTTTTTTCTTTTTCTTATCTCTTATTTTGCAATTGATGCTTATGCTAAAAGTTTAGTTTATAACTTACAGAATCAATAAGGAAACATCAGGGAGATCAGCCAACAGCCATCAGAGCAGTACTGAGAATGAGCTGAAGTATTGTGAACCCCGTCCCTGGAGCAGCACCGACTCCGATAGCTCCATCCGCAGCCTGAAGCCAGCTGTAACGAAAGCCAGCAGCTTCAGTGGGATATCGGTTCTGACAAGAGGAGATAGCTCTGGAAGCAGCAAAAGCACAGGCAGGCTGTCTAAGACAGGTATAATAAAATCTGTACAAATACATAGTTACGTAGCAGTGAAGTACCTGATGGTTGGATACTTGATGCGTATTGCAGATGCGTACATGTGTAGAGGCCTCGGTCTCGTAGGTGCTCCGTGCATACAGCTCCCTCTGGATGCAGCGGGTGCTGCATGCATAGAATAACTACAGACCTAGCCCTACAGTGCACAGCTGTCTTGGAGAGYGAGAATTCAGGTAACAAATTAAATGAAGACTTTTTGATTTTGGACGCGGCATTTTAAAGCGCATTATAGATGGCTTTAAGCTAAATGCATTTCATCTCATACAAAGGATTTGGAGACATTTATCAACATAAGTACTTTATTCAAAATAAAAATTTAGAGTTCAACTCTTTAGTTTCAGTGTGGCAAAGCTGCATTGTGCAGTCTTAGGAAGCCGTGCACTGCTATCCTACTAACTAGGAAAAAACAGCATTAAAGCTGTTAGTTATATTTGTTGTGTTATCTTTCAGTGCCATTGTTAAATTTAAATTAATATGGCTAAAAAGCTTACTTAATTTTTATCTTGCTGAAAAATCAGATCAGTGGAACAAAGTGTACTGTTTGATGTTAAGATTCAGAAATGGGGGGGGAAATACTCATTTTATAGAATTCTGGGTTTCAAAGGTGTGTTAGCTTGTAATTAATGTCAAAACAACAAAGTCTCAGAAAATATGGATATAAATCTTCTATGGGTCAAAAATGAAATTCAGTAAATAATTGTATTCCAAATGCCAACGTAATTTGATCCAATAGATAACCTTGGTTGTGCAGAATTTTGAGGCTTGTAATACATGGGTGGGTTATGGATGCACTACTTYAGAATTTGAAGTAGAACTGTAAAAAAGCAGAATATTATTGTTTGCCTGTGTTATGCTTGGCTTTGATGTTATTTATGAAACTCGTTTCTGATGAGGATCTGTTTAAATTTTYTGCTTTCCCTTAAACCACCACTACCTTATATCACCACACATATATATTAATGCAGTAAAATAGTTACAAATTCTGTTTGTCCATTGTATACTTGTATAAAAAAAATACATTCCAAGATACTTCTGCATATGCTGTAAAATTGTGCCATCATATTGAGTTACTTCATTTAGCAATGTAGTAATACTATTTGGCACAGCTTGAAAAGAAACTACAACCTGACAATAGTGTRTATATAAAATACATTCTTAGAAATCTTTGTTTTCTAAATTGCAAGAACATAAATGGATTCTTAAAATTTCGTGGGAAACTTTATTTTGGCATTCTGAGAGTTAACATTCAAAGTTCAGAATGCCTATCTTGATGGTTGTTGCATCACTGCAGTTATAGGTTGTGGTGATTTTGCATGTGTTGATTGGTTTTGTTTGTTCATTTTGATCAAGGATATAATTGGCTTTAATTATGATGGCTTCATCCTAATTTCTCTACATAATCTAGAAGTGGATACACTTGTAAACAAACCTAATCAAAGTAACTGGTCAGGTGAAGATGGTTTACGGAGCTGGGATATGCTATTTTGCCCAGTTTACAATTAATAGCTTTGTATTTCACTTCATCTAGCAATAGAAAAAAGGTTAATAGTCAGCATCAGCAAAAGATTCAAGCTATACTATCTTTTCATACACACAAGTAAAAGGCTTACAATTAGAAATTTTTATGAAGGACTGCAAAGTAACTTCAAACAGTAGATAAATTTCGTCACAGCCCTTTTTGAGTCTTGCTTTCTCTTCTAGATTGTATAGAGGCTGCTAATGAASAGTTCTTAAATTTCAACTACTATATTCTCTCCCCAAGTATTGCAAGTATCATAGCAAAGACTTAATAAAAAGTATGATAAACTGTATACCTAGAGATCTAGGAACAGTGCAGTTCTACAGACCTCTCCATATTGGACTTTTGGAATATCGCTTTTAGCTGCATGCGTTGGCTTTCAGAAAGCTGAGAGTCTGGTTCTCCACTGCCTTGCAATGTTTATAGTCATTCATATCTGTAAAATGATTATTGCTTTCAATCAGCTATTTCATACTCCTTTTGAACTTTGAATTGTTGCATAAAACTAGGTTAAAGCTACCATATTACCATAATTTTTTCCAGCTGTATTCTTGATTTCAGTCTGAAAATTGTCAGAGGAGGAAAAAAATAGTTTTGGGTTTTTTAGTATTGTGCAATTTGTCCAGCAGTGAGTCAGAGAAGATGTCTGACATCTACTAGTAAAAAAAAAAAAAAAAAAAAAAAGTCATTGCTTGCACGCAGGCTATGTCTACAGAACATGTGAATTTAGCTCGTGTATCTGAAGGGACATTGGGCCCACTGCACCTGCATTACCCCATGGCCTGCACGTATGCAATAGCGTAGGCCGTGTGTTCATCACTTGGGTGTATCCAGTTGATGCATGTGCATGCATCATTTTGGAATAAGTGAACATTTTGGAATAAATGAATTGCAGATGAACTGAACATTAACACATGTGCATATGTGCAGGCATGTGTTTTCTGTCCAGAAGATCAGAGCTAGATATGAAAGCCTCACTTTACAGTGCAAAGCAGTGCGGAATTGACCCTTGGTTCACAGAAGGAATCTTGTAACGGTRTTCCAGGGGAGATGAAGGGGGAGTTCATTGAAAAGGCCACTGTTTAATAATGTACTTAACGCTGACCTTTAAGGGTAAGCATTTACAAGTGTATATTTTAAGTGAGCATGATGTTTCTGTCTCTAGGTAAAAACAATTTCTCATTACTCCTTTCCTAGGTTCAGAGTCTTCTAGTAGTGTAGGGTCATCCACGGGTTCTCTTTCTCACACCCAGCAGCCTCTTCCAGTGCCAGCTCTAAGCCAGCCTTCTCATGGCACGCCTGCCGTCTAYCCAACTGTCAGCACTAGTAACTCTCTTTCCTTTGATGGTGGCATAAGCGGGCAAGTGGCACCTACTAGCACTAGCTTCTTTTTGCTTCCCTTGGAAGCGGCAGGCATACCGCCTGGCAGTGTTCTGATCAACCCTCAAACAGGTTGGTACATGCTTGTGGATGTTTTTGTTACAATTGAGAACTTGGAGAAAAATGCACGAGTGTTTACATAAGACTGAATGTCAGTATTGTCCTTTCTTTGTCTCTTTMTTTTTTTTTCTGTGGTTGTGTTTGTTCAGTGCATTTAATTTAAAAAAAAAAAAAAAGCATGATTCTGGGATCAAAGGAATAAGTAAACTCTATTTTCTTTAGTAGAGTTTTAACTTATATGTAAAATTTTAATGAATGACTTGCACAAAGTATGAAAATCCTATGATTTATTATCCAGAACACAGAATAACTTTTAATTGTTTCAGCTTTTTTCAGGAGAGGGAAAAGTCTTTCTCAGTGCTATTATAAAACAGTTTCAGTGAGGGGAGAGAGTCTGAAGTATTCRTATTGACTTGAGAAAATTTATCATCCTTCATTTTGTTTGTCACAACATATTCTTGTTTCTATACTCATGACACTGACTTAAYACAAGTGAAAGAAATAAGCATGAGATTACATGCTATTTCTAAACTTCTGTTTTTCGGTTTAAAACAGGATGAAATCAATGTTGGCRTAATTGGCCAATACTGATATTTTCAGTAAGTAGTAGGAAATTGATACTTCRTAATGTAGATGTAGATGGAAGGAGATGTGTAACTATTTGTCTGGATTGAATTACTCGTTAGCRTTCTCTGGGCAAACTTTTACTTTATTGTAGAAGTAAATAAATCTGGAAGAATTTAATTTACCTTTTATGCAACACATTGTAATCTTTGGAAAATGATTATAGCTTAATTTTAGTTTAAAGATTTGTTTTCCTTGTAGAAAAGGAAATACTTCRGGATGTATATCCCATCATTCTATATTATGTTTGACTATAACTGCATGTGATGTTTTAAACTAAATTTTTCTCATTGAGGTTGTTAAAATGATCAGTTATTAAATTATTTCTCTTCTATAATTAAAAGGTTTAACATCGAAATAGATACATTTCTCTTTTTTCCTTAATATAAATTAATTGCTGTTGTATACAAAATTTGAGATTCTTTTTTTAATTAATGATTCTGCATATTGATATGCTGCTTAGGGTTTCTATTAAATGTGCCTTATTGTATAAACGAATAGTTTAAGCCAACCCTGCTAAAAATTGGTTACAAATGACTAGCTGTAGCATCTAATTTTCGCAGATAGCCACTGGATTTGGAGGAGGATGTACTTGCCATTTTAGATCTACGTTCTGCACAACAGCACTGTTGACTTAGTTTTTCTAGCTCTAATGTGATAGTTGTACATCTAYATGAATTTTCCATTGTGTGTGTTGACCATCTGAAGACAAATATGATGATTAGTGAACAAGTTTTGCTAGAAAAAAAAGCGGGTTTAGTGTTTGTATACACTAGAGTACTTTGTACTCTACATTAAATGAGAAGAATGTTGGCTGACATTTTTCATATTATGAGTTTCTAGCATGATTGTGCTAAAATCTTCAGCGTTACTCTACAGCAAAACATATTGCAGGCACTGAAATGATACCATCAGCCTGAAAGTGGTTTCACATAAAACATGATACAGTTTTTTCATTTAAAAAATAGCAGGTTTTGAGTCATCTTTGTTTCAGTTACGTGCTTGTCAACATTTTGCATGTGATTAGTTTCACTTTCTTCCTCCTGTACTGTTGGTCATTTTCCCTGTTACATCGATGGGACTTCCACATAGCAACAGGGAGGGGCAGAGAAACAAATGTGATTGTAAAAGTTTTTCATCTGAAAGCATCTTGTACTTGCACCCCCCTCAGAAAAGGCAGCAGAATTGTAGACTTGACTGTGTTTGATACTCATTAAAATTAGCTTGATTTCCAAATTGTGATTCTTCCTATGTTTTATCCATTTTTTAGTGTATTYAAACCAGTCATTAATAGTCTTCCATAACAGAGGATTATGTTAATATCTAATGAGTGTCTGATAGAAGGTAAACTACKCTTCCAGAACAAGGAATATCTAGGTTCAGATAAAATTTCAACTTACAATGTACTTGAATTGTCATACTCTGTAATTGCTCATCTGGCTTTATTGTTCCAAATGACAGTCAGAGTTCAAAAAACATAGATTAGTTTCTCAACGCTTCTGACAGAGGATCTCGTGACCTTAGGTCAACAGTCATTCTTCTCAGCTGAAGACATTAATTAGGAAAAGGCAGTTCTTGTTCAGCCACTACAGGAAACAAGTTAAGCTCCAGTGATTACCAGAAAGTGGTAGAAGGAAATAAGAAAAGCTRACTCCCTTTTTATGTGAACATTCCCGATTCTTGAGCATTAAAGAGAAACCCATTAAGCTAAATTGAATATAGCRAGTTTGTTCATGCTTCCTGTCTCTCTCTTGCATTAATTGCCTCAGTCCTCTCTTCAGTAACTTTTACACTTTTATGTTGGCCAGTTGCATTTAAATATGAGGGGATGAAAAATGCTCTGAAGGAGCATTAGACTACTTTGACAGGACCCTGGCTAGGGTGCAAAGGCTTTCGTCTCAGTTTATACCTTTCTGGAAAGAATCTCAGGCAAGAAAATATTCGTATCAGAAGAGAGAAAAATTTASATCAGTATTTGGACCTTAAGCATAAAAATAAGCCAAAGCAAGACAGATACCTTTAAGCAGCTAGAYGCAGGCCCTTGCTAGCTGATCTGTTGTTCCTTTGATTTGTTTTGTTTTTTCCCAACCCAGGCACCAAAATAAATCAGTTTGTTTATAATTTACTTTTAAGTAGTTTATTTTTTAATTCTTTTTCATTGGTCCACTGCTGTAATATTGAAGTTGCAAATTTTAAAATAGGAGAATAGTACTACATTATTTCATTTGAAAGCTAAAAGCCAATTCATCTATGAATAGGGGAAGAGAGTCCTTTAACAGTAATCTCATTAGCAGTTATGGGAGTACCATTGCAGCTATTGCTTTATATATGTTTTTAAAAATATTTGCCTGTAAGCTCTCCTGTGTTCTGATTGGTGTTCAAACTGATTARAGGAGATTCATTTAGTTGCCTTTTAAAAGGTCCTTAAAATAGTATTTTTAGTATGGTTTTCTTTTGTTACTGCTGCCGTTCTCAATCCACTTTATTAAAAAGAGTTTTCAAGACAAGCAGGATACAGCAAATATTTATCTGTGTTCACTAAGTGAAGACTGGGGTATCTTTGTTTACCTTAAATGTTGTGTTTTTTAACTGCATGTAGTTTGTCAAATGAGGCCTGTTAGTCATTGCTATTATAAATGTAGTTGTGGGGATTTGGCATAAATCTGTCATATAAAACAGTATGACTTCACTTATTTTCAAATTTTATTATTTTATTCAGTTTGTCTACTGTAAATATGTTTGCTGTTATTTTCTCCAAACTGAGATGCTGCTGCTGGCTGTCATTGGGTTGTGTTTGTTCTCTTTCAACTTTTCAGGTCAGCCATTCCTKAATCCAGATGGCACTCCAGTTGTGTACAATCCTCCTATGCCTCAGCAACCTGTTAGGACCCAAGTGCCTGGACCTCCACAACAGCCACCTCTTCCCGCACCACCTCAGCAACAGCCAGCAGCTAATCACATCCTCTCACAGGTGCACATGTCAAACACATGGTGTTCGTATTGGTGACTGATACTGTCATATTGCTGTCTGGTAACAAGGGATCAGCAGGTTTGTCCTGTCGAAGCATATGTTAAGAAGTAATAGCTACACAGCTATGGGTAACTGGACTTTTTCCCCCACAGTCCTCAGAACTATCAGTTCTGCTAATAACTGAACATGGTAGGCAGCCTTTTCTCAAAAATATAGAAAATATTTTAGTATGAAAATATAACAAGCCTAGATTGCTCTGGGAAAGAGGTCCTGCCTTCATCCTTAGTCCCACTGTGTGGTTACCCCTGGCATTAACAGTAATACAGTCAGCAATCTGGGAAGAGAGTTAATCCAAGTGAAATTTTTGTCTCCTTGTCTTAAGGTTATTTTTCAGCCAGATGAGTTCTTGGGCAGTACTGCACCAGCAGTACTCGTGGCACAGAAGAGGTAGCTTAGGACTGGTAGAGTATGAACGCCTCTTTAGTAGCACTTTGGCTTACTCTACTCACAAAACTGCATGCTGAAGAACAGGATATATTTTATCCTTCTTGTCTTGTACAAGAGGAATTTAGTAAAATAGGCCAGATTAAAGATGACCTCAGCCCTCGAAGAAGAAAAGAAAAGCAAAAGTGTGTATAGGCAGGAGAAGGGAGGGTTCTACCTCTTTTTACAGCAGCTATTTCAGGCACCAAGCTACTGGCTATAGTCTCCTGTGGTATTTTCAAATCATTCTCAAATTTTATGGAAAAGTTATTTATAGAACTTCATCTATGCCTTTATCCTTGTTCATTTTCCCTGGCTTAAATCTTCTGTCCAGGATACCTGCGTATGCCGCAGTAGAGATGGTCTGTTTTGAAAAAGACTCATTTGTACTTTTCCTCCCTATCTAGTTTMCGGAAGTGTGTATGTGGTATTTGCAGTTTTCTTCACAAATTCTTTACTATTCCTATGATTGCCTTCTCAATGGATACTGGAGTTGAACCTGCCTGAAATATTATCAGCAGTGATACCGCTCTGATGTTCAAATAACCACAATCTAGAGAAAATATTTTGGTATTGTTGAATAAGTGAAAGTAATACGTTTTAATCTGTGGTTAGTAGTAAATTCATTCTGTCTTTAGATGCTTTGAAACGACTTGTATTTAGAAGGCATGTGTAGTTTTTACCTTGTAATTTAAAAAAAAAAAATCTCTAAAAGAAACAGTAAATGTTAAATAGAAGCAATTTGCTGACTTATCGCTAATATAATGTATAACAAATAAAGCAAATGTATTTCTGCAGGGAGACTGAGATATTGAAAATTCCTTCTGTTTTAATTCTGTGCAGTCTTGAGCTTAAAAAAAGAAGTATCCATTCCCTTTCTGGTAATGGAGCATAGTTGTTTTTTTCTATTACAAGACACTTTGATTTTGTTTTCACTTCTCTTACTCTGATGTTAACCATGTTTATAAACCTGTTATTTCTTCAGCCTATGCGGCCTCTGCAGCCTTCTTCCCAGCCTGTTCAGTACTCTGCAGTCTCTTACCCACCCCCGCTCCTGCCAGTCTCCTCTACACAGCAATATTCTGTGGTATTATATCTTCTGTTCATCTCCTCTCGGCATGGGTTAATCTTTAGTGGATGCTGACCTTTGCTTGGTTGTTTGTAAGTGGTGTGTGATACCAGTGTAATGACTGGCTAGCTTTTCAGTCACAGTAAAATATTGCYTGAGTGGGGGAAAATAGTTCCTGAGATTTTAACGTGTTTATTTCAAGTTCAGCAGAAATGTATACAATTAAGGCTATATCTATATATCTCTATATTTATATATATATTACTTCCCTTTGTAGAAGAACAGCTTTTCAATGCTATTGTTTTGTTAGCCAGTCAGTACCTTTTTATGTCTCTGGATTAACCTCTTTCCATCCTTTCTTGTTTCTTTGTCTGCTCTTTCWTCTGCTGAACCCTAATACATTTGGAGGGATCAGCTGTGCTGGTTTTTTGAGGTTACCTTCTTCTAGCCTCTTAACACTCCTACTTCACTAGCATCCCTTGTTTAATAAATAGAAGCTGGAAATGAAATATCTCAGTCTTTTGTGTTTAAAAAACAAAACAAACAAACAAAAAGCCACACACAAATTGAAACTGAAACCTAGTAAAGGAGAAGAATCTGAACTAGAGTCCAAATCAAAAATTGAGGCTTCCCAACTCTCCATGCTGCTCTGCTACTCTAATGAATACATGTTTGTGCTGGGTTTATGTGGCGTGGTTTTGGTAGCGGGGGGAGGGCTGCAGGGGTGGCTTCTGCRAGAAGAGACCAGGAGCTGCCCCCATGTCAGACAGAGCCAATTTCAGGCGGCTGCAAGACTGACCCTGCGCTGCCCAAAGCCGAGTCAGTCATTGACACTGGTGGTGTCTCTGTAATAATGTATTTGAGAAAGGGTAAAAAGCACTGTGCAGCACCTGTGAGGGAGGGGAGTGAGAAACCACTCTGCAGACACCAAGGTCAGAAGAAGGAAAGGGAGGAGGTGCTCCAGATGCTGGAGCAGAGATTCCCCTGCAGCCTGTGGAGAAGACCATAGTGAAGCAGGTTCTCCCCCTGCAGCCCATGGAGGACCATGGTGGATGTTATCCACCTGCAGCCCGTGGAGGACCCCACACCAGAGCAGGTAGAGATGCCGTGAAGGAAGCTGCAGCCTGTGGAGGGCAGGAGCAGGCTCCTGGCAGGACCTGTGGCCCCGTGGAGAGAGRAGCCCACGCTGGAGCAGGTTTGCTGGCAGGACTTGTGACCCCGTGGGGGATTCACACTGGAGCAGTCCATTCCTGAAGGACTGCACCCCGTGGAAGGGACCCACGCTGGAGCAGTTTGTGAAGAACTGCAGCCCGTGGGCTGTATCCCGTGGGTGGGACCCCACACTGGAGCAGGGGAAGAGAGTGAGGAGGAAGGAGCGGCAGAGACGAAGTGCTGTGAATCGATCACAACCCCCATTCCCCATCCCYCTGTGACACCTGGGGGAGGAGGTAGAAGAGTTGGGAGTGAAGTTGAGCCTGGGAAGAATCATGGGGGTTGGGGGAAGCTGGTTTTAGTTTTGTTTTTATTTCTCACTATCCTATTGTGTTATTAATTGGCAATAAATTAAATTAATCATCCCCAACTGGGTCTGTTTTGCCCATGATGGTAATTGGTGAGCGATCTCCCCATCCTTTTCTTGACCCATGAGCTTTTCATCTTATTTTTTCACCCTGTATTGCTAAGGATGGGGGAGTGAGAAAGCAGCTTGGTGGGCACCTCGGAGCCAGCCAAGGTGAACCTTCCACAATGTTATGCAATAGCTATTTTAGTATGTATTCAGAGTTTTTATGTTGTTRTTATTTTCAATATTAAATCAGAAATGTCTTACAATAGATACAGATTTATCTGAATTCAATACCCTGCATATAATTAAAACTATATTCTTAGTTATCTGTGCTTTAGGCATACAATTCTAAGAGGAATTGCACTTCATGGAGGGTGTTTTGTTATTAGCAATGTTGTTTCTCATGTTATTTTAGAATTTGAACACGTGAGCTGCAGTCAGTATAACTTACCTCCTTAGTAATGAAACAAGAATGGTTAATTAACCAATGTGAGCTTCCTATGCGAGTTTAGCGTATGATTAAATTGCTGTTAGTAGCAGCTAGTTCAGGTGTGATTCGCGATCATTGTTAGGCATATGGTGGTTAAAGCAGAGAATGAAACTTGTTCCAGGTTCATAATAGTTTCAAAGCATTTCACATTCAGGAAATGGGTTCAAATACTAAAGTGTGCTGGCATTTTCAAAAATTTAGTCCTGCTGGTGGTAATTTAGGTAACAKAGTGAAAAGGATTGATGGTCTTGGTTCATAATCTAAATGCAACACATCTGTAGTTGGTACCAGGAAAGATTGGTTTATGCAGTTATTGGTAATACCATGTTTCAGTGGTTAATCATGCTTGTACTACGCATATCACYGTAGGAAAAACTCACCAGATCAGAATTTACTCATACTGGTAGTGTAACAGAAATAAATGTGTATTGCTTGGGTTTATCCTTTGGACATTTTTAGAGGTAACAGTAGCTCATAMTTAAATATCAGTATCTCCTTTCTAAACTAGGTGTTATGAAAAGCAGAATGTAAAATCCAATGTAGAAAAGCATTATAGTTGCRTTAAAAGGCATCATTAAGAATGAAATGCCAAAGGCAAAGTTAGATTGTTATCTTATGAAAATAGGGCTTTTTAAGCTGTAAAGKTGTTCTAAATAAAGCTTTAGGTGTAAATTCATATTTCCAGTGGTAATTAAGARTATCTTTAGTCTTGGAACTATAAAATTTCATCATGAAATGTGAACGTAGCTAATCAGTAAAAGACGGAACTTGCACTTACTCTTCTGTGATTAACTCCTATCTTCTTCAGGATGATCTAAGAGAGGATCAGGTGGTCTTAAAATATTTTTAATGTTCCTCCATGTTTGGAGAGTCCCCTTTTGAAGTGTGAACCAAATCTTCCTGTTTAGCAAAAAAATACGAGTGGTCACTTCTAATTTCCAGGATGTTGGTAATTTGATGCTGAATTGCTCGTAAAGAAAAGGAGCTTGGGGCTACAGTAATASAAGTTTCAAATTTCACAGGACTCCTGCAGTGCTTAGTGCAATCAGTATCATAGTTTCAGATATTAATAAAATACAGATTGTAGGTAACCACTAGAATACATTTTTTGCAGCTGTTACTTAACTTCAGGCTCAAAAAAATTAATCCTTGCATATAGAATAATACCAAGTTAGAGGAATGTTTCTTGTTGTTCAGAATTAGAGCCTCATTAACGAGCTCTTAAAACCAAAAATTACTTTAGCAATACTAATGCCTTCTGCTGTTTTTACTGGGGTTAGATATTTTCACTCAGGCTTTGGAGTCCAATCAGAAAATGTTAGTGACACAAATTCTGACTTTATTTTTTTGACAATTCTTACAATAAGTAGATAGAGGCAGATGTAATCAAAAAATAGAATATTTGCAGTGAAATGAGTGAAGTCTCTGAATGTGGATGTTCTTTCCTGCTGTCAGCCCTGAAGATAATTTACTACAATGCTCCACCTTGTTCTTTCCTGTTGTTCTTTGGCTGATGTTGCTAATGCACAGTAATTTGAGACATGCATATCTGAAACTGACTGAGATATTTGGCTAGTTTATTCTTTTTTTTCCTTGAATGTACATTTGTGAATGTAATTCTTCCTTTTTTTAATTATTACAGCAAGACAACCTAGGATCACAATTTAGCCATATGAGTCTTGCCCGCCAGCCACCTGCTGATCCAGCTGAACCTCACACTGCCATGTTCCAGTCCACTGTGGTCCTCCAGCCCCCGCAGCAGTCCGGTTATATCATCGCAGCTGCTCCACCACCACCACCCCCCTCTGGCCAACCYGTTTCTGCTCCAGGCTACTCGACATCTGGCCACCCTGTCAACCAGCAAGTGCTCCAGCAGCAGGGATATATGCAGCAACCTGTGCCACAGGTACAACGGCTCGGTTTCCATCCTCCCAAAAGCTGTATTTAAAAACTGATCATGCTGTTCTATTAATGAGCTTTTTATATGGTGTGGGGATCCCTTTCAGTTGCAGCTGTGTGCATTTATTCTGGGGTTGGGTTTTTTTCTGGTTTACGTGCTTTGAAGTGAATGACTTCRGTTTACTTGCGGAGGAATAATCACCCAGGTATTTACCTGGAGCTGGTAAAACTCATGTTCTGCCTAGTTCTCTAGTGTCTCAGATGTTTCTTTGTGGAAATTGGGAATTGTTATTTCTACAGGGAAAATAAAAGAAATCGTAGAAGAAGGAAGAGGGAATTTATGTAGTGTACGTATTTTTTATTGCTAAACCATTTAACTCATTTGCACCTTTTTAATAAGTTTTGCATCTTTTATCATGTGATTCTTTTGGYATTTAGATGTCTGCCTTCTATAAGCTTGCTGGTAGTGAATGTCTTTAACTGTTATTTGTTTTTAGATGCCAGCTTGTTATTGTACCCCCAATCAGTATCCACACTCCAGTCAACAATACCGACCTGTTTCTGTCCATTACAGCACACAGCAAAACCAACCCTTGGCACAGCCTGGACAGCAGACAGGTTTGTTGAACTTTTTCAGCATTTCATTAGAATGCCTTGTGCACGTTTTCTCCTAGTTTTGATTTTTAAACTTATTCTGCTGTATAATTTCAAATAAAGTAAAAGTTCATATATGGGATACAAAGTGTAACTAAGCTGAGGTGGAAAAATCTGAGTCAGTTGTTCATGAAACTTGAGATTTGAGCCATTACTATGAGTGGCTCATGGTGTAACTTTAATTACAGGATAATTTTTTTTTTTTTTTAGTTTAGAACTGAATAATTTAAAAAACTTGTAACTTGTTACTAACTTTTTAGTAACTTGCAAAGAAAGATGAATTAGTACCTTTAAATGAGGTAACATTGCAGAGATATACCTTAACTGAAAGTCCTAAACAAAAGATACTGATTTTAGATGTTGTKGCCTGAAAAGTCTGCTATGCAGAAGATACTGGTGATGCTGTTTTGATTTGTCTTTCTGTCCTATGATTAAAAGTATCTGGCTATTGAATAGAATATATAATGGGACTTAAGTGGTTAGAATTAGTTCTCTGCTCCTCCTATTTCTAAGTAAAGACTTTTCTACTGTTTCTGAGTTACCTTTCTATGAATGTTATCAAGCTATATTTGTCTCCTTTCTTTCCTATCGTCTTTTTTTCCTTAGAAATTGTAACTGTAGCTACCATTATTCTAATAATCTGCACTTAAAAATATTGTTATGACTTCTTCAATAAGATTTGGATTCCTGAAACAAATTTACTTCTGAGCAACACTTCTGACTCACAGTCAAAACTTTCAGAAGTAGCTAGTGATGTTTGGAGGCAGAGATCCTTAAAAAACGGGCTTTTCTACCATGTCTTAGTTGAATATGTTAGACTTARTGTCCTTTTGAGTCTCCTTCAGGAAGAACGATTTTTTAATTCCTCCCCCCCGCCCCCAACTATGTGTTGCTCTACAGAAATAGGATGAAAGATCAGCTTTTACAAATATTAACTGGATTTCTTTATAGCTGTTCTATGAAGTAGCCTGTAAGCGGGATGGCTCCCTCTTCCGCAGTTCTTCTAGGAAGTGCTCCAATAGCAGCAAAACTTCAAGTTGTTATTCAGGGTTCAGTTCACAAATTTAGGCCGGATTATTTCATTACAGAATCATCAAGATGTGATGCCCACTTATGGTAGGGTTGTCAGATCATTTTAAAATACTGTTAATACCTGCTTACTGCAGAATAGATCACTCTTCAGAAGTGAAAGTATACAGACATTTTTTCAAAGGAAAGCAAATTACTTGTTTTTGCAACTTGTTTTATSCATTGTTGTTAAGGATGTGTTATCCAACTGTATTACACAACCTGCTTTCCTTTCTCAGAATTTTTAATACCTAGACTACTTAATAGCAAAAAGTCTGAGGCTCGGCTGGGGTTACTTCCCCATTTACGGGGACACCCTATGTGAATAGCACGCAAACTCTCTAAATCTGAGAGAGCCCAGTGTATTTATGTAGCTAAACAAAACAATCTGAATTTGAAAGCATGGGGTGATGGTGCATCAGCACCAAGATGCAAAGGAAGGAATCGGTTACTATTAGGTAAGTAAGTTTCTTTCCTGTCTGTTTTTAGCTCTTCACATTTTAACTGAATTTCRCAGCCTGTAATGTGGACAGGGTGAAAAGCATCAGCAGCTAAAATCTCCGTGTCCTAGAAGMAAGCAAGCTGTGCAGACAGCTACTTTACTGCTTTGATAATGTACCTTGTGCCTGTAACCCTGACATCAAGGGGTCATGTTTAAGTAGTGAAGAGGTACTCCAGCCAATAATTSCATTCAGTCCTGTTTGGTTACTTGGTATTTACTAGCACTAGTGGTAGAGAGAAGTATTGTACTAGCAACTGCATAATTAGTGTTTAACTCAAAATCTCCAAATTGCTACCTAGCCATTGCTGGCTCTCATTTACTGCTTTATAGCAGTAAAATTTGAATCAGCATTCTAGAGACAGAAGGTTCCACGTCGTGTTTTCTGTTCTGTAAACTGCTTATGAGGTGGTGTATTTTGAAATTCTCTCTCTTGTAGATTTATTTTAAACCTTAAATCTTTGTATTAAGTTAACRCAAAGCTACATTCAAAATGTTTGATGCTTATTAGCAACGGCTGGTTTTGAGACAAAAGGCAGCATGTTACTTGCCTAATATAGCAATGYGTCTGGTCAAAAAATGAGAATTAACAAATCTTGTATTACATAAAAGCCGTGGGTTTTATTCATCTTATAAAGTGGTTACTAACTATGAAATAATTTTCCAAACAGAAATTTAGATAAAGATGACAGCTTCTGAGAGCATGGCAACTGAAGCCACTTTTGGTTTAATATTATGGAGTGGGCTGACTTTATTTATGAGCTGTTGGATTCGGGGCCGTAACACTGTCTGAGAGGTTTACATTTCTCACAGTGAACCGGTCTCTTTTTCAGCTGCTTCCTGGCTTCCTTTTTAAAGGGGTTTCAGGTGAAATATTTGAGGGGTTCACTTTCAACAAAAACACTTTGGTTGTCCAAAAGATGTTGGGAGAAGAAAACTCTTTAAGAAAAAAGGCACTTCTGATTGCCATGATAATGAGGGCCCAGTTACCATGAGACCTAACTACAGGCTGATAAGTTAACTTTTCTTATATTACCAGTGATTTCTTTTTCATTATGTAAATATTACGAAACGTGCTTCTTTTTTTATCTACTGTTTCAGACTATTTCTGTGTAATGAGAGAGTCTGCTATGGCAGGTGTGGGTTTTCTGCTGAGTGCTGCATTTCTGTCAGACCACTCTCTATGCAGAGGTGAAATTGTGAAGCTAAAAATAGCGCATTCTTTGGAACGCTGTGGGGAACCTTCTTGGCAGTCAATTTATATTGTTCCAGTTCTCTCTGCTTGCAAAATTCATCATGTCTGTCTCTGGAAGTGCCAGAAAAAGACGAAAAATATTTACAGCTACATTGCAATTTCTGGGAAATGAGGGGTTTAGATTGCAGATGTATTGATTGGATCTGTCATATACTGCAACTTCACATTCTGCTGCTTTTTAGGTGTCATAGATCATTTTGTGACAAAGWACATTTAAGCATTTTGTTTACTACAGATATGAGATGGATTTTTGTGCACAGTTCAAACTTAAGAGTTACTAAAAATTCTAATTACTAATCCTGATTCGAGCATGCATTGTTCTGAAGTTTTGTATAGTACTCTGAAAATATTTATAGTGTGTTGTGTGTTTCTAATGAATAGCTCTCTTGGTTTTAACAAACTGAGCCCTTTAATTTCTGAAGCAATATTTGATTATATTAACAGTCTTTTTTTAGTCTTCATTGTTGCGATTTCTATAGAGACAGCCAGATGAGGCTGTTAATTCACAATGTTCATTGTACCCTGTATGTATGTAATCAATGAACATTGATGGGTTTTGTTTACCAATAAAGTGTTTTGTGTTAACTGAATAATTATTTTCAAAACAGACCATGCAATTTTTTAAACACAGTTTAAAAAGAAATCCAAGTGATTTTTTGCAGCTATATTTGCTTTATTATAATTCCATACCAAGGTAGGGAGCATGGGGAATGTCAAGGTCAGTAGAATGTGAGTGCGTCCAAGTTAAATACAGACTCTTCTTGCCGTCAGTGCATCTTGACAAGCCCAGTTTTGTTATTCTGGAGCAATAACTGGCTTTGTCTCAGAAACACTGATAGTTATGGTTTTTTGCTGATGTGGTAAGTAGCACATACCTGTATAATAGAATACGACAAAAAGAACTTTGTGTTCTGCGTGTGTTTTGATCATGGTAGCAGTTACCTACTATATGCTTTTAAAAAAAAAAAAAGAAAGCAGGAATTAAGGTTGGACCTAATAAATGGACAGATTTCCTGTTTGGCACTCATGCTTGGGGGTTTTTTTTGTTATTTTGGTTTTTTTGGGGTGGCGTTTTTAGGCCATTTCTGAAAGATAGCAGAGGGATACCAGTTTAAGCAATAATAAATTCTTGTAGAGGCAGTGTAGAGGGGTGAATATGAAAATCTTTCCTTTTTTTCCCCCAAGATAACTTTGACTATAAAATGTCTTCCACTGTATAAGAACGTGGGTTTTACCTGGAAGATCTTTTTTCAGTTCCCAGTTGTTTTTAGCATTACAGGTTTCAGTAGAAATTGCCCTTTTTAAAAAGATTTGCACAGATGCCTTACACACATTTTCTTCACGTGTGAWTTAGTTTTGAATCATAATCAAGATAGTCTCATCCCTAGGGTACCTGAGGTACTAGTAGAATTTAGCATAACTAGAATTTAAAAAACTAAAGTATCTAGAATGGCCTTGTTCATAATAATAGGCAATTAATTGGTTTTGGTATTATCTAGCATGCTTTGTTCAAATGCTTTCAGCTTTCACATATCAAATCAAGGTGTTAATGCATGTAACTCACTGGAGTTTAAATAACTCACACAAGCATGTGAGAGCAGCATTGCAAATAGCATGTATAGTATTTCATGCTGGATCCAAATGAATAAATCTGTTAACTTTAATCTTGGCTTCTTTTTATATGCATGGTAAGTTCAACTTTCATGAAGTTGCCAGATTTAAAAAGCCATTGGAAAATGCTACACATRCATTTTCACATAGGCAACTGTGTATAAAATGTGTTCATTATGATTTCAAAATAAGATTTAAATGTATAATTTCAGGTTACCAGGTTTTGCCTAACCAGCAGCAAAACTACCAGGGTTTAGTTGGAGTTCAGCAGTCTCAGAATCAAAATCTAGTCAGTGGCCAACACAACAATGTTGGGAATCAAATTCAAGGTGTGATTGTTCCATATCCTTCAGTGCCATCTTATCAGGTAGGTAATTTATTYATAACTTTCCAATCACTTTTCCATGTGTTTGAGTGATTTTTTTAATTATTATCATTAATTTTTTTTAAGTGTACTGCTTTGTAAATGGTAGAAAGCTGCAAGCGGGTGTCAAAGGTGACTTTAGGGACAGAAATTAAAAAACAAACAAAAAAAACCACAATTGGAGWGAGAAGAAAATCTGTCACATGTGTACAAGTTCTAGTCCTGTTGAATGCCAAGTGCTGTGTTAACTGCGATTCAGAGGATGGGGAAGAAAAAGCTCATAAGATTTTCCTCCCCACCACCCCACTTTGTATTGTAGAGAAAATCTCTTTTGTTAATTTATGGAGTCCCTTGGAAACAACATTTCCATTTTGGGGGAAGAAGATAAAAAGTTTTTTTAATAAAGCACTATTATTTCAACTACTGTTATCACTAGTTTTCTGGGTTTAGAGAACTCCAGCAGATCTTTCAGTTTCTGTTTGTTTGGGGTTTTTTTGTTTGGGTTTGTTTTTTTTTTTTTTTTAATTCTTATATAAACTAGGTGATGGTCAAGGGGCAGAAAGAAACATTGTCAGCAGAAGAAAATCTTAATGTGTTCTCAATTTTAGGTTTCRGTGCCTCAAGCTTCCCAAGCAGTGCCCCAGCAGACATATCAACAGCCTGTTATAATTCCCAGTCAGTCAAATCAAGGATTGCCCACAACAGGAATGCCAGTTTACTACAGTGTCATTCCATCAGGTCAACAGAATAATTTAAGGTGAGTTTTAACTCAGTWATTTGATTTCTCAGTAACTAGGCTTAATTGCCTTGTAGCAACTGACAGGATCTGCTATAGTATTGCATATATTAAAATGTATTTTAAAGGCAGACTTACAGACACTTTATKATCTATTTATTTTTGCTCTTATGCAATTAACTGAAACAACCAGTACTGCTTTAMTTGGGATGTACTTGTTAGACTGGGAAATGTTTCCATATCACTTTCAGCAATACTTTACTACAGTTCCACGTCTTAAGTTTTCTGCATTCCTTTTCTTATAYATGAAGCACCAGTGTGTTCAGTAGCAATGCCTTTTTGCAGTGACATTGAAGATGACGATCCACATTCACTGGTTTTGTCAAAGATACTACTTCAATAAGGTGTAGAGAAAGAGAATTTGAATCCCCGAAGAACACTTGACTTTCTTCCTTATTTGGAGCTTTGTCTGGAAGGAGCTCAGCTTACTTCGTCTGTGTAGCTAACACGGCCTGCTGACACAAAGCTGGCTATGAAACAAGTATAGGAACTTTTTCCTATGCTCAGGGTTTGATAAATAATGTTTTTTTTACAGCAAACTGGTCTACATGTACAGACCTCCCTGTGTATACATCTGTGTCCCCAACACAATTTGAGTATTTGTGAGAGAACAGATAGGCAGATACCCAAAAGAATTCATTAGGATTAATGCTTGTTACAAATTCTGCTTTCTCTAGTTTTTTGAACTTACAAATATGCATCATTTAAAAATACCTTGCTTGCAGCTTTTAAACAAGCAGCAACAGTATGAAGCTTGCTTCATCCTTTTGTGAGCCCAGAGACACAAATAGTATTTGTGTCATCACTGCATGGCTTCATCTACTTAAATCTGAATACTTGTTCTTTGTATCTGAAGGTTCTTTTTATCCTTTTCTTCTGTAGTTATATTTGAGGTTCAATGAAGTCATAGGTAGATATAATCCCAGACTTTTTTTGAATTAAGTTTTGTTGCTTCATCTTTTGCGTCATTTAGAATGTCCCTTTCTTTTGAACAGGGAAACATTTGTTTGGAGTTCAGAGCCAGACTCAACTAATGACAGCATCTTGCTTTTATCAGAATAGTTATGTTGCAGCACTTTGACAAGGAAAGCAGAATATTGTTCTGCAGGAACTGAATAGTCTCAAACCTACAGGTCACTATTGAAAACTATAACCAGTAGACAGATGAGAAGCTGTGTGAAAGTACACATCCCATGCAGATATAAAACCATCTRGTTTAGTTTTCACTGAGTTTTGTCTGCTTTAATGGAAGGGAATCTTTAAATTAAAATTATATAATTGAACTGTGGGACAAAGGATGGAACAAACTTCTTGTGACGGCATAGGTAAAAATGGTAAGTCCAACAGGATTACACCTACTTTTTTCCCACAATTTGAAGTAATAACTTTTTTCTCTCATTCCCTCAGAAAGTTTACTTTACCTGTTAGTACAGAAATGAAGTACAAGATTCTATAGGCACCATTCTGATTATGGTCCACCAACTTGATGTTCTGGCTCTGGCAGTATGATCAGTTAGTGGTAYGGTAGAATTTGCCTATGTCTGTTACTTACCTGTTTTTCCCCTGAATGCCCTGAAAAATACCTGGCATAAATAAACTTTTAAAGTTATCCTTTTCCTACATATTACAAACAAATGAAAGGTGGTTTATTTCCTTGAGTCATCTCCCATGACTAGTTATTTTTCCTTTTCCCCACACCCTATTTGGTAAAGCCATGGAAAGGTGATGATGGCTTTAAGCTGTGTCACTTTACACTGAAGCACAGGTGGGCTCCTTTGGTGCGCTGAGTAAGCTGGCTCAGCTGCATGGGGCCAGCCTCCAGCTGAGGGACTGCATCTGAAATCCTCCGGGCAGGTTCCTGTGGTGATCATTTAACTGAGACCTAATTCTGGCTAACTGGGCAAGACARCAAATTGTCTTTTTATTATTATTCTACATGTCTTTATACCGATACAATACTACCGACACAAAAATAGTATATCAAAATAGGTGAATTAGTACAGCTTCTTAATGTACGCAGGGCACAAGTTTTTGCCAAGGAAGAGATGTGAAACTTCAGTCTTATGAAGAATGAGTATATTCGGGGGTAGATGAGAATATTATTGATTTTAAAATTAACAAAATCTCAGTGATTTGCAGTACACGTAGACAGCAAATGCAGCAGTCATGATTAAATAAATGTGTAGCATAAATGCCTGTTAGTCATATTCTTTTTTTATTATTATTATTATTACAGTTCATCAGTAGGATATTTGCAGCCTCCTGGATCAGAGCAGATACAGTTTCCTAGAACATCATCACCGTGCAACTCACAGCAGCTTCAAGGACAGCAGTGTGCAGGTTGGGGGAATAAAGTTTTTACTGAAAGACTTCAAAAATGTCTAGGTGTTATTGTGCTGGGTGATTGGATATTTGCTATTAAAGGTTTGATTTAGAATTGAGTATTGTATTATATTTCCTTCTGTGTTGCATTTTTGAAGTTATATTGGAGGCAGATTAACTTGACATCTCAATCTGTTTATCATTGAAAGTTCTCAAGTTATTTTCTTAGAATTCAGTAACGTACATCATAATGCCTTGCATGTCTGCTTGTGAGTTGAGACAGACATGGGAGCTATATATTCTCAGCAGAATGACTTTCATCTTTTCCTGAATAGCTACATGGGTCTGAAAAACTTGAGATTTGGGTTTACATTTGGTAGAACAAAAGCAAGGTACATTTTAGAAGCAGTATACTTGGCTCTTCTACTCAAGAAGCATTCTAGATTTCACTTAATGGAGTAGGAGTAGCGATTTTCTTAAGAGTTCCTGAGAAGACGATGAAAACCATAAGCATTCTGGGTTTGGACAGAGAGGAGAGGTAGCTTTTTGGCCTGCTGAAAAGCTAAATGAAATACTCCTAATCTGTGTGGGATGTTTTGGTTTTGTTTTTATGGTAGCCTTATTTTACTGCTTTTACTTTCGTAGTTTATAGCAACCATTCAAGTCAGAAGCCATCACCTCCTACATTATTGCCACCTTCATCAAAGTCAAAGCCACAACAGGCTGCTTCCATTGTGCACTACAGCATAGTGTCTCCATCCTCATCATGTAAAAGTTCGCCCACTGGTCTTTCCATCATGCAGCCAATAAAAGGTATATTTTATTGGGATTTTCATCTAAGCCATTCTGTCTAGAAATCAGATTTGTAAATTATCAGATTGATTTCATGGCTAACTACCAGAACAACTGCAACTTCAGTGCCATTTCTGCAAATACTTTTTTCGTAATTCTTCATCTGAATTGCTGTTACTGTAGCTTTAAAAAGGACAACTTGGAACTTAAGTGAAACAATAGCCAACTCCATGGGGGCAGCCTGGAGGCAGCCTTCAGCAGATAAGTGTCCCTTAGCAGAAGCACTTAAATCAGGTTCAGAATGTTTTGATCTACAAAATATTTGGGTAATTTTTAGAAGGTGTATAAATAGCAATCTCAATGGCTTGTGAAAGCAGCAGTGACATAGAGCTTGTTATATCCATGAAATGTTTATAAATGTTAATATCCAAACACTTAAAAACTCTGAATTTCCAACTGTAAAATTGATGGACTGGTCAGGAAATTAAGAGCACTAGGGTTAGCCTCCAAACAAGAGGTTATAGAACAATCCTGTGATCATACCACTACTGCCTCTATTTTACTAATAGGGAATTTGATACATGAGAGGTTTGGGTGGCCAAAAAGGGGTAATCTCAAATATTGCTATCTCAGTATTTTGCAAGGAAGCAATAGATTAAACAACTCTAGGTCAATGACCTAGATTTCACTATAGATGTGGTGTTTTCTTACGAACATTTATCTTTTAAGATATTTTAGAGCCTCTTTATTAGTAAATAGATAAAAAGCAGTTAAGCAGCAAGATAGCTGGATTAGCAGTGTACTTTAGTTTGTGGGCAGGTTTGGTTTTGTTTCCAATTTGCTTCAAGTTTGTTTGGCTCTAATTCTGGATGACTGTCATTTCAGGATGTCTAAAATCGGTCTCGCAATAGTTTGTTCCTCTGTCCTCATAATATATCCTGGTAGTGCTGGTTTTATGCAGTTTTGCAGGCCTGAGTCAAACGTGTTAAACTGCAAYTTAAAGAAGTTTGGGGAAGGGGGAAGCCCTCTAGGACGTATTTTGAGAGAATAAAGCGTGCATGTTAGCAWGTGATACTGAGATGATGAACAAGGCCACTGAGGTAAGGACAATGAGGACGTACGCAGACAAGCAGCAGAGTTCTGTTTCTTTTCATCTGAAAAAGTTACAGAGGACCAGACTGCAAATCTGGGAGGCCTTTCAAGGATTTCTTCTGGGTTTCCCTTCTAATGGGTTTTGACAGGTGATAAAGTGTCTGCAAACTGACTTATGTGTTTAATGACACTTCATTTCGTCAGCATGCTTGTTTAGGAAAAGAATCCCATTTATTTTCATTTACTGAAATGCTGTCAACTAGAAGTGTAGAAAGAACAAGTCTTTCTGGATGTACAAAGTTTTCTCTTTTGCAGTTTAAATAGCATTTTCAGATTGTGACACTTTTTTAGAAATGGTGCTTGGAAATGGTAGATGGTTTTGAAAGACAAGCATGTTTTTATTGGGTGTTCAGTTCTTACAGAACAAAGATAAGTCAAAAAACTTGTATGCTGAGTGCTACGGAATAAAAGACTAATATTATAAAACAGTAAGATGTATTTCTGTATCATTTATAATATTTATAAATATATGCATAAAATATTAACTGGAGAAGATTGTAGACTCCCTCTTTAAAGGTGGATGATTAAATGATGTTTAAACCATGTGTTTTAATCGTGGTTTCTGAGAAATGCTGTAAACAGTGGGTRGAGCAGAGAAGGAAACTGCAAACAACCATTTACAAGTAAACAGGACGTTCTATAAATTACCTGGGACAGAGCCAGGTCGAAGGGGGAAGACAGCTTCTCTCCCTCGGGCAGCCTCTCGTCACAACTGCTCATGTGAAACCTTGTGGAGCAGCACTGGCTGTTCAGCTGTTCTCCCCTGTCTTTGGCATTTCTCTAGCGAAGTGGTACAGGATGTGGGGATCCATCTGCAGTCTCTGCCCAGAAAAACGTTCATATATAAAACTTGTAATGAGGATAACTTTTCCTCAGACTAAAGATTGATTCCAGATCTTTCTGATGCATGCCAGCATATCAGAGAAAACAGTTTGAGTCTGTATTGCTGTATATCATGTAACACTAACTAGGTAACTTCTGTTTTCAAATAAAGCGTATTTTTGCTTAGTATCACATGTTCTTCAACACACTGCTCTGACAGTAACTACAGTGAATGTTGAATACTTTCAACTACTATTAAATAGAATGATTTCTTTCAAAAATATTCTCAATAATGAGTTTCAGTGGTTCCACTATCTCTTCTAGTTCTGGGAAGCCTTCTTTAAGTTAACTATTGCAGATTTATCTCATAGTGGAAATGCAGTACAGAAGATACTGCTCTAGTTTTCTAGAATTCAGCAGCTTATYTAGCAAAACATTCATTATGTTATTTCCCCCCCCCTTTTTTTTTTTAATTCATGTCTGTTCTGCTAAAATGAAAACTGAAATGTATGATGAACTAACTGTATCCTACTGATTTCTTGTCTTGTAGCAGTAGCACCACCACCAGGTGGGGGAGTAGTAATGATGCAGCTAAATATACCTAACAATCCTCAGCCTCGGAACCATTCACCTCCACAATGGAAACAGAATAAATATTACTGTGATCATCAAAGGGGGCAGAAGTCCACAGAACTTAGCACTTTAGACAGTGCTGCACAGGTATGAGGTTTTTGTTTTGTTTTCCAGGATGACTTAAAATTTGTGTAAATTGCATCTTCGCATGTTTTTTCAAAAGTTCTTTTTGGGGAATAAAAATCTGCTCTGATAATACTTAACATATAACTTCAGTCTAGGTGTTGTTTAGCTTGTTCAACTCGGTACTTTTTAAAACACTAACTTGTTGTTTATTCCAGTTGCAGCATAGTCCTCAATTAGGTAGTCCTGTCACCTCACCGGCCCAATCACCAGCACCAGCTCAGCTATCAAACATGAAGAACATCCGTCCCACATTAACACCTCTTTCTATTGTGTCCCAGTTTTCTAGACCTTTTGTCCCTGGACAAGGTATATTTTTAGTTAACTCAAATATGTGTATGTTTTCTATTTGAATGTTTTCAAATACAGGTTATATGAGGATTTTCTGACGAACTGTGGCTCACTGTAGTAGTAATGCTATTGAAGCAGGATCATCAAAATTATCCAGTCAAGCATCATGTAAAATTTCACCTTCTCTCTCTGCACTGATACCATCCCCTGTATTCTCAAAAGCTTTTGATCATCTTGTTATTGTGAGAGCTTCTATAACCCACTAGCTTTCTCCTATGTGAAATTCCCCATTTCAGCATTGAAAATATTAATGTTTTATATAATTTAGCTTCAAGTTTTAACCATAAATCAAGAACTTGTCACAAAGGATGTAATTTTAGAGCTACAAAGATAAAATAAATAATGTCGGACTAGCTGATCGTAGTACATTAGGTGGCCATATTATCTTTTGGGGAAAAGGATACAGAAATGCGACGTTGAGATGAATGTTCTGCCAGGCTCACTTATTAGTTGATGATGCACTGAATCAAGCCACTGCCTAAGCGAGAATTCTTCATTTCTTTGTAGAAAAACTAGCACATGGGACTAGAGCCTCTAGCTGATACTGTTGCTACTTCAATTAGTATTTCAGATACTACCCACCCAAAGACAGAAAAAGTTCCTTGTAGCAGAATTTCAGTCCTCTGCTGCCACACTAACAAAAACAGGAAATAGGGAGTTTTCATTGAGATGTGATAGTTGATAATGTTTAAAAACCAAATGATAAAAAAAAACTTCGTCAGTGAGCAGAGATTTCCTGGTATAATTCCCAAACTCAAAATTAATGGGTCTATTTTACAGAAGGATTTACTTTAAAGCAAAACTTACAGATATGTCTTCCTTATTGATAAAGAARACCTTATTTTCTTGTCTGTTTTATCTGTTGCATTATCTGTATGTCATTGCTTTGTATTCCAATGATGTTGTAAAAATTCCAGGTTGCCTGTTGTAAAGTATACCTCTCAACTTTCTTAATCTTCTATGATTACTAAAAACTTCTATTCCATTGTCCTTGTGGATCCTTGGAGCAAATAGGAATGTGAAGATGTACCTGGCACTAATCAGGGATATAATCATGAAAATTACTAAATTAGTACACTGAGAGGAGCTTTAGCCTTATTAAGCTCATTTTGAAATGAGAGGATTTAGATAAGACTGCAATGAAGAAAAACTTCTGGTATTATCCTTAAATGCAAGCAAGCTTGTACCTTTTCACCTTGTGATCAGTACATGACTGACTTACATTTATTTTATCATGCCAAATCTTATTTTAGTATCCTAGCCAAATACACTACTTTGTGCATCGTTATTCTGCTYTCTCTTCTGTGTGAGATATACATCGTAAGAGGAACTTGGAGGAAGATTTCATATAACAGAAAAACCCTTCTAATTACCTTTCTCTTTAAGGAGATGCCAGATACCCATTGCTTGGCCAACCCCTGCAATACAATCCACCATCTTTATTACGTGGACAAGTAACAAGCCAACAGGTATTAAAGAGAAAAATCTCCTGGCAACACTGAAAAAAAAAATTCAGGACTACCATTATAACCACCACGAATAGGGGAATATGTTACTGCATGAGAAAAGTAATTGAGTGGAAGTAATTTCCAGTAACGGTTTTATTCTGTGTTGATACTTCCCATTGTTCTTGTTTATTGTGTTAAAAAAAAAAAAAGTGAGAAACATTTTCCTGAAATTCAGCTTTAGGCACAGTGTAGATTATGGGTTCTTTCTTTTTTAAGCAATTCGCCAGCAGTTCCAAAAATCACAGGGAGAACGTTTGCTAAAAGGATTTTCTTTTATTTGAATAACAATTTAAAAAAATTAGAAAATATATGTGGGTATTTCTAAACAAAGAGTGGGTTTGTTTCTCATAAGAAAAACAAAACCAAAATATTAGTGGTAGCARAGCTGAAAAGTTTTGCCATCTATTTAATTTTTGGGACAGACACAGAGACCCCCTATCTCCACCTTGTTCAGTTCTACCCAAGATCAGCCAGAAGAGGTGATGGATTGGGGTGGGGGTGGTGTTCTTCCAAGGTGATTTTTTTTTTTTTATCATTTCCTCCCTTTTTTCTGAAGCCAAGGATTGAATGTGCCTGACTGCAGGATTGCTAAACTCCCAAGACTAAAATTGGACATGAAAATSGTTCTTCTGTACCATGGTAGTGCAGGTTATTTTCCAGACATTCCTCTGCACCATTTTTCAGTGAGCTAACCTAGAAATTTTAAGATACTGGTCCACTGTCATTAAAGTACATCATTTATGTCAATCTTTCCAGTGTCAGCCTGGAAACAGACATGGAAGCAGGGGAAAGAAACCAGCAAAGAAGGCTGCTTCAGCAGATCTTGGTGCAGGAGAACCAGGTATAGAATTGCTGGTTGACACAGTCCTCCAGAAAAATGAATTATGGTGATGGGCTGGGAATGTAACAAGAAAAGCACAGGTGAGAAAAGAGCCAGAATGAAGAGTAATTGGACAGAAATGGACATGGCAAACACTGGAAACATAAGGATGGAGAGGAAGACTTGATTAGGAGAGAGGGGAAGAGGGAGGTTAAATGAGCAAAGTGTAGTTTTGAAGGCTGGAGAAGAGACCAGAGCAGATCAGGATTGGACAGTACTAAAAGGAAAAGCAAGTTTGTCAGTTTACTGGACGTAAGTTCTATTATATTGTTACATTAAATATTGTTATATTAAATATACATACCCCTGCTTCCTTTTACTTGCATGAAATGTGAAATCAAACGTAAACCACAAATTAGTTTGTGCTGCTTTTTCCTTTTTTTTTCCCTTCTAATATAAATAAGCACATGGATTTGGGGGACATGTTAAGAGATCTACAGATTAGCTCCTTGGAGTTGGTAAAGATGTCATCCAAATAAAACCTGACATCATCTATCTTCATATCTTCACTGGAAAGAATTTTTGTTGCAAGTGTTACCTACTACCAACTCTGCAGAAAGTTACAGATAAATCAGTTTTTCCTAACAATTTACTGGARAGGATTTTTTGAGAGAAAACAGACTAGTTTTTTAGCACGGTGATGTGTGAAGAGTTAACAGGCAAAGCCAGTGAGATGCTATAGTGAGTTCTCAAACCTGCTGCAAAATTAGGTGTTGATTATTTTATTATTTGTCCCTCTCTCTTTTGAGGGCCCTCTTTGTATTCTCAGCTTTTATTTGTACGCTTGTAGCTGTAAGCAGTGCTAAATGTGACAACAAAAGGCTCTCTAGAATACCAGAAATGGATGCCTGTGTATTTGGTATCAGCCAACTGGAGATACAAGTATGAAATAACTCATTTTCCATTGTGTTTGTTGTATCATTAAGTACAATGACCAATTTAGATTCAMTGTTTTTCTTGTTTCAGTTGTGGGAAAAGTTCTAGAAATTACTGAACTGCCAGAAGGCATAACTCGTATGGAAGCCGAAAAACTATTTGGAGAACTTTTAAAAGTTGGTGCCAAGATTCGGTGGCTAAGGGATTCGCAGTGTCTACAAACACAGCAGCAGCACCATCGTCGTTACTGTGGCAGCGGAGACAGTAGCGTGAACACTGAGCCATCCAAACCTAGTGACTTGGCTTCCACTTACACGGTTCTAGCTACGTTCCCTACAATGTCAGCTGCTCAGAATGCATTGAAGAAACAAAGTAGTACCTCAGTGAACAAGTTCAGGCTGAGAACAAGCAAGAAGCACTACGACTTTCATGTTCTGGAAAGGGCTAGTTCTCAGTAGCAGTTACATCCGTGGACGCTCAGCCTTTACTACTTCCACGTCCTCCTCTCCTTGATTGGCTTGATGTTATGGGGTTTCTGTTCTCTTCATAGAGGCTCCTGGGATGTTTTGTCATATGATATTAGCCACTGAAGAATAAATAACCCAGTGATCCAGCAAGATGAAGAAAAAAAAATACAGCGTTAATCCCAGACAATAGCAAGGAATCATCTTTGAGACAGGCAGCTTTCTACAAGGAATGCTGTTGAAATGCCCCCTACTTTTATAGTAGTTTTGTTTTATATTTTTGAATTCTTGTATCAGATCCAAAGTTCTATTGTACAGCAAACGTTCATAAAAATCCATATTCAGATTTGTATTTTATAATCCCTTTTCGCAGCCAGCACACAGCTGTCCATTCCAAGGCAGGAACCTGAGGATTGATGGAGGGGAAAAGAGAACCATTTTCAAGGAATTACACTCATTTTCTAGCAAACTACCCCAAATCTTCAAGTTAACCTGTTCTTTGTCCCTTGTGTTTTTCTTTTCTTTTTTTTTTTTTTTTGAGAAAAAAATACATGTAATTTTAGTAACTAACTCCTTAGGTGGTCATTTTCTTTTGAGATTCATTCGAGTAATGTCAAAAGAAATTACAAGTAGCTTGTACCCTTGAAGGATTTGCTTCTGATCCAACAAGTTTAATAATTATTTAAAGGGGAGTATGAATAGGTTACAAAGAATGTTCACTGAATCACATTTTAATATTCTTTTTAGAAGTGTGAAGAAACTAAAATGTATCTTCACAAGTGACAAAATGTTTGCACTTTAATTGTGTTCCCACCAGTAYGGATCTCTTTCTCTTCCTTTTCACGCTAAGATAATTGTGTTTGATAAGTGCTGGAAACCTTTTTATGGTTTAAGTTTTCATCATTTGCAGATGCTCACTGGACATTAAAGATTCATTGCACATAAATGAAACAAACTTTTTTCAATTTGTGTAATTTGCAAGGCTGTACAATGTGTGCTGATGCAAGCCTTTCTCAGTTCAAGAAAATAAATGTTTACAAACACAAACTTTTTCAGTGCACTTGTTTAAACTTCTAGGAGTCTTCTGAAACCTGGATGAACACATAGCAATGGTTTGGATACCTTCAAATGTGAGAAAAGAACATAAAAATAACACAAATACTAGAACTTCTCAAAGAACCACTGTTTGCTGTTCCTCTTCCTGAAGCATTTATTTACGTTATCCTGCCCTTCATCATTGTTATATAGGGAAACATTTAAGTAAAAAGAGGGAGAAATTAATCAGACACCATAAGGGACTGCTCCTGGTGTTTTATTTTTTAGCACAGGCACTGATTTGCTCTAGCTGAGCAACTACTTGTTCCCTTCTTAGGGCTATCTCTTTGTAAAAGATGTAACTTCTGTAAGTGGAAACTCAAGGTAAACRTTATGTTTAAAAACACATTTTACAGAGGAAAAGTAAAGAATTTAGGTGCCTAAACCAGCATTAATTTTCATCTTGTATACAAAAAATYCTATCCCTGAACAACCAAACCTAAACACGTGAAGTGGCAAGAACAGTCCTATGCATGTTCAATTCTTAAATCCTTCACATGATGAATCAAAGTACTTGGAAGAAAACTRACCTGTCTGGGAATAATGTAGCCTAATAAATTAGGTATATGGGACTTGATGCTGCAAAATGCTGTAGCAACAGGTATTACGTGACTAAAGGTAAACTTACACTCAGATGCTCCCCTAAAACAGAGGGGAAAATGTTCAGCTTCAAGCCCCTAGCCAAAAGAYAAATCTACTTATCCCTSTCTGCTTTTCTAAAAGGGTGGTACTTCTGGCCATTGASGTTCTTATGCTACTACTTGACTGAATATACTACTTGAATGAGGGGAAATATTTCTTCCTCCTCAGGTTGGATTGCTGTAGTTTACTGCACCCAAGACCAAAGATGGTAAGAACTCCAGCTTATGCAGATTGTAATACTCCCCTCTTCTGAATAGGACAGAGATAACATGATTAACGCACAGGTTCCATCACTGCCTCTTGCCCACTTCCAGTGCTAGTTTAAGATCATGGTTTTAACCCTGTAAAAGTAGTTAACAGATTAAAGGTCTGTAACGACAGAGTCACAACCCAGAGAGGCAGCTGCCTCCTGTGGCTAACACATTCCAGGACAAGATTTTCCRTAGATGTAGAAGAGTAGTCAATAGCTGAGAGCTTACGTCCATTCTGAACCACCTAAGAACTAAATCTAACATCAAATCAAACCGTTTCCAAAGGATGCTGCATGATTTCCTCCATTTAATAAACTTTCCCCATAATAACCAAAAAGAAGAAAAYGTAATGAGAGAGGTAAGCACGGAGAACACAAGCAATCCAAACAAAAAGAGGGGAGGGATTGATTAGGACAAAGCCCAGCAAATATTTAATTCTCATCAAGTAAATTGTAAATTTGAGTGCAAATTTCCCTAGAAGAAAAAGTTAGAACATTTAATAAGCCAGTTGTATTCTAATCCTGAATCTGATACTTACCTGCGGTTACTGCAGGCAGGTCACCCTTTCTGAGTATGTTTTCCTCTGTGTTAAACAGGGGCATTTGATCTGGACGTGCCAATACGAGCCACACAGATACCATTAACAGGGCTTTGGAAGCGTCAAAGGCTTCTGATGTCTACAGTGGGCACAGAATTCAAATACCTCTGCTTTACAGTMTTGTTCATTCCTGATTTTGTGCCATTTCATACTGTGTCGAGTAAGTGAACAGGGTGTAAACCCATCTCACCAAGACCATTTGTACCTTCCTGGCTTTTACACTTCTGCCCCTTTTGGTTCCTTAAAACACACAAGCCTAGGGACCGTGTACAAAAACCCTGGCGCTAGATTTGTTCCATAGATTTGGATCATGTTCTAGAAACCAAATAAATGCATTTTATGGCGTGAAGTAGATGTTGTATGTAAAACTAGCATTATTATCAAGTGTTCTCAACATATCTTCTAGTACTCTAGTGTATTTCAGCTTCCTGTCATTTAACATTAAAGCCATTTTTAAAGCAAACAGTGGCAAAAGGAATTATGTGGGAACTTAAATTATATTGCAGTAATTTAATACATTTAATTTGGTTGGGAACATGTCTTGTAATTTTTAAAGCTGAGGAAAAAGCAGTGGAAGAATAACCAGAAAAGCCAAACAAATCTGTCTATTACCTACTCCACCAAAAGCTACTATTTCTTGATTTTAATTTTTAATTAATGCAGTTATATTACTGTGTAAAATGCATCCCTGACCTGTGAACAGATTCAATGTTATTTGTGATATTACAGTGAAAATGATAATTCAAAATTAAGAAGACAMATTTAAATTCTGGGAATACTCAAAACCACATGGCCATGAGGTTGGATTCAGGTAGATCATAACGGCACACCTGAGAACACTCACAGTCTCCACATGGCTGCCAAACTACAGCCTCACGTGCCTTATGTTTCAGTRAGACTGGGTTGGTATAAAGTGAAAYGTTGGTAATAGGTGTCTTGCATCTTACCTGAGACTCCTCCCTGGGCAAATTTAACCTATTATAATCTGAAATCCTTTTCTTTCACTCACACRCATACACTTAGAAGATGACATTAAAAGTGGTGGAAATCTACAAAGAAAGAAATCTGGCACTGTGGTGCCAGTACTGAAGTAGTACCGAAGACTAGTGCTTAGGTGTTCCTAACTGCAACCATCCCTAGTCCTACTGGCCTTTTGTAGAACACACATCATGTTTCAAGATCCAGGTGGTAGAGGACAGTGGTACATAGATGGGAGTTCAGTTCTGTCAAAGCGTGAGAATTGTTTAGCTTGATGAATCAAATAAGGTACTTCAATATGCARCATGCCTTTCACAGTAAGACCATTTTTTGTCTTGCATTATTCAAACAGCTGTATGCCCTTTTCCTATCTAGTAATGCAAGCCACTTCCCTCTCAAGGTGGAATAGTTATATTCTCATGCTATGACACTCATTTGTGCCTTAAAACTTCACATTTGACATGTTGTTTTGAGTTAATCTTGTACTAACTTGTTTGGATGTCTGAAAGGGAGTCATAATTAAAATTGCACCTAACTTCTTTCATAAAAATCTGGTTTAGCTCCATGACATATTTTTTCCCTAGAAAATTGGTGCGGGCTGTAATTTCCTGTATTTAGCCCTSAGGCAAAGAATTTTTATATGAAGTTTTGGAGAAAACTGATCAAACCACTTTTATGTTACAGGTCATGAAAAATTATTATAGCTGGAATTTTTATATATTTTCAGCTGAGAAAGGTCTTATTTCAATTCCTTCAATGTTTTGACAGCTCAATCTTCATGAAGGTTGATGTGCTGCCTGTATTTGATGTCCTGCTCCTATTCACATTTAAAACATTTTGGGTTTGGGTATTTTTGGCTATTGATGTCAACAAGCATAAGCTTAAAGTGCACAATGTCAATGTGACCTCATTTTGGAAGCCTTATTTCTCAGGTGTAGACCAGAACCCTTAGAAGGGCCTAATTTCCAAAACATGCTGAAAATTAAGTCCCTTTAAGTTCTCTTATTCTGGAACCTGAGAGCAACATCACTATTCACATCTGAACACTTCAGATGCAAGGTCCAGYGTAAATGAAGTTGCCTCTTGGCTGACTTGAAAATGTGTGCAGTTACGTTCTTATCACAGTATGTATGAGCCTCCTTTCAGTTCTATGTCTGCCTTGTGTGTTTAGGCTTGGAGGGCTGGACCTTGGACCTGACTGTTTGGCAGCCCTTATTAGCAAGSTTTATTTTTTATCCTGGTCGTAACTACCTGACGTTTTGCCATTTGTCAAAATTTGTCAGGTTGAAAGTGGATCTTGCTTAAGAGATGGTTAAGAAGCATTAAAATTTGGTCCAGGGCACAAACACTTTAGTGCTTGCAGCTTTTTTTCATTTTTCAGTCTTACTGGTAAAGCACACGAGCCTAGTCATTATATGGGATGCATGCAACTRTAATGAACTGTTTCTGCACTTCTGAAGAGAAACTTGAATGTCAGATAAGACTAGTGCTGTAAACCAAAGAGCTATATAGGAAAATCTGTATGTTGCTGATAGTTGTATGCTTTGAAAACTGGTATAAATTATAAAAATAAACTGTGCTGCTGTGGAGAATGCTTAACAGTGAGGTTTATTCTTAATTAAGTTCCCATGCCCCAGTTAACTGAGAATCTGAATTAGACAAAGGATTGATGATAAGATATCATGCTGACAGTAGTGAAATTTTTCAGACGCAGGTGCAACAGAGGTAGAAGGTATGCTAGAAGCTAGCTGCAATATGGACTAGCTTCAACCCTAAGTGATCAGTTACATTTGACTTCCCCAAATTACTTGACAGCTAACTTAAAAAAAAAAAAAAAAAGCAGCAATATTGCATATTATACTTTAATTACAGAGGACCTCGCTTTGAACCTGAGAGGGGAGACACTGGCACTCGGCTTCTTTCTAATATCTTAACTTTCGCACAAGTTGTAGGGTTCATAAGGGAGACTGGTATGCAGCACAGCCTCGCCCTTATAGTTTCCAAATTAGTTACTCTAAGAAACAGCATTATTAAGGGTGCTATGATAGTCTAGCACATTGATTTATACATACTAGGAAATACACCAGAACTTGTCTCCATGTTTACTCAAATTTGTTGCCTTTTTACTTGGCTTAAACTGATACTTTGATTTTTTAGTGAACCATTAATCAGTGTGAAGCAACAATGCAATTAAAGTAATTCACTAATAAAAATATTTTCCTTTTTAATCCAAGTAGATCTGTGCTGTTTTKGGGGGGGAAACTAATCTCTTAAAATGTAAATGACTGTCTTGCATTGTTTCCCATACTGATTGCTGAATTTGGGTTTGTGTGTTCATTTTAACAAACTAGCTGACATTTCCACAAGAGTAATAGATGTAATTTCAGTCAAATTTGGCTCCATATGTTCTGGAGAGTCTTAGACTTGCAGTAGCGAATGCTGTAGAGGTGGACTGAGGCTTCCTCAGACCTTACAAAATGTGATTACAAGCCATTGGGAAGCAGGCTGGATGTGGGAGAACCCTTTCAAAATGGTGTTAAAGGCAGGCTCAGGAAGTTACCCTGACCCATGTACAGTTTTCCTTGTCTCTCTGGTTCTTACCTGTGTACACACACACGTGTTTGAGATGGTGCAACCCACCCAACTTGAGATCTCTGTCCTGCCTTACATGTTCCCTATGTATAAARCAATTTGCCTAAGTCAGCCAGGGACTTGGCAGCACACCAGGGAACTGAATTCTGGGAAATGCTTCAGCTATCAAATTATTTTTTCTTCTCTCAATAGAACTTTCTACTTAACAGTTACCTCTCCCTTTTCTTAGCCCTACAAATTGAAGACCTCTCCCAGGGACACCCGCTCTAGGGGTTTTCAGTTTAATTATAGCAGCAGAGCCACATGCAACAGCAGCAACTTGGTGATCCTACAGTTAAAGAATTATACTTTTAAAATTGTAATTATTTGAGAATGCAATATAARTAGTTCCTGATGATGGAAAAGATTGTACACCCTCACAAAAGTTACCTATCCAGTCATTAGTAAGCCCTTCCACTTTTATGTTTAAACAAAATTTCTTCCTTGCTTGGAGTAGAAATTTTTGAAAATCGTATTTGCAAAATAATTTCCAAAAAATACGGTGTTCAACACTTCACTCACCCTTCTCATGCAACTCAGCTTTCAACTTAGGGTTTCAAATGAGGTGCAATAAATGCAAACTACAGCTGTTGGGAATGCCACGAGAGTTAGTGCGACACATCCAAATTCTTCATAAAGCTAAAGATACTAATACACATTACAACTAACCTCTTCCTCTATATGCACATGCATAACAGAAATGTCTTTTTGTTCGTCTCCAAAAAATTTGTAGTTTAATTTAATACCATCCAACCTTTGGCATTGTTCTTAAATCTGTTTTGTACCATGAAGAAAGTAAATAATAATAAAAAAAACCCCATATCAGCAGAAAGGCTATAGTGTTCTGACGGTTACTTCTTTAATAAACTTGCAGAAGCACAATATGTGTATGCAAAGCTTACCCAGTGAGCAGGATTACTGTGACAAGTTTTCCACATGCTGCATCTTGAGAGAGGTAAAACAATTTTTGTATATTGTTGTTAACATTGATTTGCCTCTTCTGACTATAGCTTTGTAGGTTTTTTAGTTGTCATTATCCAGTGACTTTTCTAATTAAACTCCAGGTTACACTAAGTACAACAGTGAAAAGCTTTCCAGGCTGAGAGACTGCGTATTTTTTGGCCTTCCAATGTTTGACAGTATCTACCTCAGCAAGTTACCCAGTATACATAGTTGCAGACCTAACTGTTTCAGAAAAACTTAAGTGCAGCTTTTTTTTTTTTTCCAAAATATTATCATCCGTGTTACCATAAGTCAGCATGATAAGAACTCTCCAAGACTCAGTTTGGAGTTTTAGAAAGCAGGCATTCTTCATTGCAGCCCCGGGCACACAGGGGATCACTCCTCCTAGKRTGCACGCCAAATCACTTAACTACAAGAGTTATATACAATTAAGGTATACATATTMATTACATTTCTGGGAAATAACCTACATATTCATGAACTCATTAACATATGTAAAAGTCTTTGACACATGCGCTTTTGTGTCCATAGGTGGTCTTCCAAGGTCCTCTGGTGGTCATCRATAGTCTTCCTCGCAGTCAGTCTTTACGCATGCTCCGTTTAGCCTTTGGCTTGATTCGCACAATTTTACTTGCACWAACTAGCTTATACTGGCATAACTTCTTTATCTACTTTACTCGAGATACAAAGCTAGCTTCCTTATCTATTTCASTCAAGACAGAAAGTTTCAAGGCCTTTTTTATCTATCGAATGTCCGACTTACCTTATTYGTAACGCGTCCCTAACTCCTCTGTATCATTTCAGCCAAAGAATCTCTCCAGTGTTCCTTTGTAGTCGGTATCATCAGAGCACTTGAAAGAAAGTGTCCTGCCCTCCTCACTGTGAAATGTCCATCAGAGACTGTCTGCCTTTGATGGCTGTGCCCCTGCCACGGCTGTGCTCTAAGTGCTGCAGTCACAGTCCCTCACGCAGCCTGGCTCACCAGGGAGCACGGAGGATGTCCTGGCCTCACCTCCCGCCATTCACAGAGGATCTGTGCACRCCAGACTCTCTACTTTTTGACATATTTAGCATGGATTTCTGTCAAACCGTTACCACCTGAATCATTTTTCCTCYCTGTCACACCCTTGACCTTCGCAGGCTGGATGCTGGGGCCAGAGTTAATTGCGGCCATCCTGACCTCACAGCCCCTCCCCGAGCCTGCCTCAGCCATTTCGCGGCGGGACACAGCTGCGGGGCGCGGCACTGCCGTGGCAACACGACAGGCACCAAGGCGTCAAGATGGCGCCCGGCCGAGGCGAATCTGCCGCCACCCCSCGTGTGGCCGAGGGCGGGCACGCGCCGCGCGCAGACGCCAATCAGAAGGCGACGTTAGGCCGCGGCCGCCGGCGCACGCGCGCGACCAGCCGTTGGTGCRGCGGCGCATGCGCCTGGCGGCGGCTAGCAGCACCCGGGGCCGGCGGCACCATGATGTGGTTCGGCGGCTCCATCCCGGCCGCCATCGCCGCCGCCAAGCAGCGGAGCTCCGTCTTCGTCGTGTTCGTGTCAGGTACGGCCCGGCCCGGCCCGGCCGGGGCGGGGGGGCGGTGCTGGGCGCCGGGTCCTGCCCGCCCCCGGCACTGTCACAGCGCCTGCGGCCGCGGTGCCGCCGGGTGCGGAGRGGGCCGGGAGCGGCCGCCGCTCAGGCAGGCCTCTGCGCTGCCGTGCCGTCCCTGAGGCCGGCCGGGACGGCCCCCAGGCWCTGGCGGCGCCCGCCTCGAGCGCAGTTCCCGGCCGCTGCCCCGCGGGGTGCCGCTACTCGCAGCCTTCCCCCTCCCCGTCGAGTGGGCCCAGCCTGCCCGCGGCCCTGTCAGCCRGCGCTGCTCGTTCGCTCGCCCCCGGGCGGAGCTTGCCGGAGGCTCCGCAGCGCCTCCGCCAGCTGTTGCTTCCCCGCCTCCCCCTCCCGCCGTGCAGTGATTTCTGCTGTGTCAGTACGAGTCCCTCCTGCCCGGCCCGGCCGTGCGTGGCCTGCTGTAGAGGTGTCCCAGCCCCCCACGCCCCTGTTACGGTGTATCGTGGCTTTACGCACTGCTCTAGGCAGTGAAATGAGTTGTTTCGATGTTTCTCTTTTCCCCTTCGTTATGTCCTTGCATAAGCTTGCATTCAGTTCTTACTGTTACAACTTCCTTAGCTGTTTGTGTACAGTGTCCTTTTTCTTTCGAGTTACCTATAGTGTTTGTTCTATAACTGGATGGTAGTTGAAACCTATAGAAACTCACATTGTCTTTGTCTACATTGCGTTTCTGTCTGGAGGAATGAGAATGGGTAAGGGGAAAGGAGGACATTAGACAGGCTCTTTAACTTTCTCCTTGTGTTTTTATGTATGCGTGTATGTTGTTTATTTTGTTTTTACTATTGCCTTAYGTGCTTGTGGCTTGAAGTTTTTCAGATGCTTCCTGAAAAAACAGCCACGCTAAACATGTGACTAGGGTTGTTCCCTAAAGAATTATTGAACCGTGGGATTCACTTAGCTTCAAGGAGAAGTTCACTCCCAAAGGGGATGTGAACAGAAAAGTAAAGCGCAGTTAAGTTCTGCTGTTGATGCAACTCTCCTTATACTTGGAGCAACAGCATTTTCTACTGGATAGTAAGCATACTGCTAGAAATCAAGATTTTCTCAGCCCACAACATGCTCTGTTAGTGTTGGAAGAAGGGATGGGGTAGTGTGTGCAGGCTTTAGGGCAGCATTTTAAAGCCCACGAATCATGRTGGCAGGCGGATGCTATGATGTGAAAGCCTTTTACCATTGGATTTTCTTATTTTTTTTATAATAATACTTTAGTGTGTTTACCTACAGCGCMTACCTGATAGCTCTCTGCCTTCATGGCCAGTAATGAGATGATCRTAGCATGTTGTACAAAATTAAATGGAAAGCCAAGTGGTTAACAAGAAACTTCCTGACACRGGTGTTTTGCAACACTTGACTTCTGCACCACTTGACATCTTCACCTGTGAAACATAACRTGCTGTGACTTGGTTAAAGGCTGATCTTCCCCCCAACTCCCTACTCAAGGTTAACAGTTTTCTACTAAATTTCTTAGATGTTTCAAATGCTCAATATTGGGTTTGCCTGGCAAGGTTTTGGTAGCAGGGGGGCTACAGGGGTGGCGTCTGTGAGAAGATGCCAGAAGCTTCCCCTATGTCCGACAGAGCCAATGCCAGCCGGTTCCGAGACGGACCCGCTGCTGGCCAAGGCCAAGCCCATCAGCGATGGTGGTAGCGCCTCTGAGATAACGTATTTAAGAAGGGGAAAAAAACCCCACACAACTGCAGCCGAAGAGAGGAGTGGCAATGTGTGAGAGGAACAAGTCTGCAAATACCAAGGTCAGTGAAGAAGGAGGGGGAGGAGGTGCTCCAGGTGCCGGAGCAGAGATTCCCCTGCAGACCCTGGTGAAGACCATGGTGAGGCAGGCTGTCCCCCTGCAGCCCATGGAGGTCCATGGTGGAGCAGATATTCACCTGCAGCCTGGGGAGGACCCCACAGACTGGAGCAGGCTCCTGGCAGGACCTGTGGCCCCGTGGAGAGAGGAGCCCACGCTGGAGCAGGTTTGCTGGCAGGACTTGTGACCCCGTGGGGGACCCAYGCTGGAGCAGTCTGTTCCTGAAGGGCTGCACCCCGTGGAAGGGACCCRCACTGGAGCAGTTCGTGAAGAACTGCAGCCCCTGGGAAGGACTCACGTTGGAGAAGTTCGTGGAGGACTGTCTCCCGTGGGAGGGACCCCACGCTGGAGCAGGGAAGAGTGTGAGGAGTCCTCCCCCTGAGGAGGAAGGAGCGGCAGAGACAGCGTGTGATGAACTGACCGCAACCCCCATTCCCTGTCCTCCTGCGCCACTGCGAGGGAGGAGATAGAGAAATTGGGAGTGAAGTTGAGACCGGGAAGAAGGGAGGGTTGGGGGGGAGGTGTTTTAAGATTTGGTTTTTGTTTCTCAGTATCCTACTCTGACTATTGATTGGCAATAAATTAAATTAGTTTCCCCAAATCAGGTCTGTTTTGCCCATGACGGTAATTGCTGAGTGATCTCCCTGTCCTTATCTTGACCCAGGAGCCTTCCTTCATATTTTGTCTCCCCTGTCCAGCTGAGGAGGGGAGTGACAGAGCAGCTTKGGTGGGCACCTGGCGTCCAGCCACAGTTAACCCACCACAAAGATTTTTTAATAGTATTCAGTACCTATGAGTATTTTGAACTTGATACATATGTATGAGGGGTTGAGAAGTGCAGATTGTAACTCATTTCCAATATTTTTTATGAAACTAAAATTTTACACAAAACTGGCTGTTTCTTACAGATGTGAATGTTGACTAATTGGATGTAGGAATATGTAGATGTACTGAGTGGAGATAAATTTATGATTGCAGGGATGTAACCGAGTTTTGACATTGTAGTATGCTGTAAGGATTTGATTTGTTTTGTTTTGCTTGTTCTTACGAGTCCTGAAAAAGGGGGAGCGTTACTGAGGGTGGGCATATCTCCAAACTGAAAGTGTCGGAGCGTTCTGCCGAGTTCTGCTCTACCCTAGGAGCAGTGGGATCAGGGCAGCTGACCTGTGATGGAGCTGATGGTGAAGCAGTTCTGTTATGCCTGCTGGGAAAGGGAACTGGGAAGCCCAAGAACATACTTTCTCACCGTGTGTGGAAGCAGGTGTGTTTGAAGGATGCTGAGTGCTGAAAGAATAGCCTGTTTTTATGCTAGCAGTGATTGGGTTTATTGTTTGGGTAGATCCACGTACTGGTGGTGGTGGTAGCTTTGAGTCTTTGCACTGCACACTTGCCCATAGACACTGGAGACGAGCATTTGGAAGCAGCTTTCTGAGCAGGAACACATGCTTTCAGAAGTGTTCAGTGTTTCGGTTTTGTACACTTTGTCCAATAACGTATATGGGGACAAAAAATTAATGACGGAAAAAGATTAGTGAGAGACACGGAAAATATAAATTAACTGTAATTTTAGGGTGGCCACTGTGGAGGATAGCTACTAGATACAGCTTTGACAAAAATTACTGAATTCTGGTAGGTCCATCTCTGTTTGGTCTCTGCTACCATCTCTCTGTCCCTCTCTCCCTCTTCACTGCACTTCTCTAAACAAGCACTAGAAAATGAAGAACTGGATTATTCTTTCAGATTCTAGAGTATTTTCCAGTCAAGCGAGGAATAATGTGGCTATTTATTTTAACAATGAGGTGGTGTTTGTGACTGCAACTGCACGTTATTCAACCAGTTTTTTTCTTTAACATTTTTGTTTGTAGCTATAATCCTAACATTTTTTTAGTTCAGTTTTTAAAACCTTCACGGCATAGTTCTGGTGATGCAGTTGTGTGAGCGTATTAAAGATCCTGTTGAATTAATGAGAAGTTGCTCTGTACTCTCCAGGGAACATGAGGTGAAGTATGTCTGCCTTACAAAACTGATCTTAAAATATTAAGGTGAGGTGTTACATTAGAGGCTTCTGCACACGCACACAAAGCAAGGAATTGTGTTTGAGGAGCAGAAGAGTTACTTTGTGGCATCAAATAGTTGCTAGTAGGTTCTGCTGCTGCGCACAGAAAAAGTATTTCTGATACTGAAACGGGTCTGGTGAATGTCTCTGGTGTCTTGGTGGTAGCTGTTCTGTAGATGATTTTCTAGCCCGCAGTGTTAGAAAACTCCTTTCATATTTTGAGTTATTAATCTAAAGTTATTGTTCGTTTGATATGAAACCTCCTCAGATGCAGCCTCTGTTCTGACTGAAGTGTTTAAGATTATTCTTTCCAAAAGTTACTGAGGTGTTTAAGATTATTCTTTCCAAAAGTTAGACTTGTTCTGATCATGAAAATGCCAGGCCACTCATAAAAAGTGCTTTTCAGAAGTGAAAAATGAAGGGGGGTGTGGGAGGGGGTAGAAAAAACTGCCAAGCTAAAATGTTTGCGTTTCTTTTTAGAAATGTTTGTAGAAACACTCCTTCCTTTGTTCATACCTTTATTTTTAGATTTTTTTTTTTTGTACAAAACACTGCTTTGAAACCAACAAGCCATTTGTTAGTGTTTTGTATCAAAGCACTCTTCAAGTTAAGTATGTGAAATGACGCAAAGGAGGAGGAGGTGAACAGCTTAATGTCCCTGCTTTCTGTCATTTCCAGAATGGGCAATCCTTACTCTTACTGAGTAGTTATGAAATGTTGGACATTAAGTCAGCTGGGCTTATCTCTCCCCTTGAAAGGAAAACACTTTTCCCTGATGACAGTGTGCTGAGGAATAGGGGAGTTAGTCCTTTGACAACCTGAGATGGTTTTGAGTAAGTTCCTCCTACAAGAACTAAATTGTTGCAGAAAAAAAGTCTCTTCCAATTAGCTGAGTCACTTGAGAAATGATGGATATGTTTTCCCCATGTAGATATCTAAATTTACCTGACCAAACATGAGATTCGCAAGTGCGACTGAGAATTGTGTACAGGTCTTTGATTGCCACTAAGTGAAATAAGGGGATGCTTTTGTTTGAGAAACATAAGAAATCTGAGAGTCTTGGGAATGGGAATTCTGAGGTGGTTGTGATAGCTCAGTGTTTAGCAGAATTATCAATTACGTCAAGTTCTGTTGAGCTTGTCCTCTTGACTTTTCTGGTGCTTTTCCTGTGACCTGGCAGTTTTCCTTTCAGGATATAATTACTACTGCAAAACTGTAATAAGTGAACCTTAACCCCCAAATGAGAAAGGGTTATCAAAACAAAAAGATTTATGAGAATAAGCAACTATTCTGTGGTTAGTCACAATATTAAACTGTGCTTCATGGCATAGAGCTTTATAAAATGTGAGTTATCAGCATTTTCATTCATGGGTCACATCTCTCAGACTGTAACAGTCTCTAACCTGTTTGTGTCTTTCAGCATTCTTTTTCTACAGCATGTGTTTGTATGGAACAGTAAGTGTTAGGCAAGTATTTAGATATTTTTAGTAGCCTAATCAGATGAGCACGTGTCCTTTTGAAAAAGTGTGTGGCGAAGCAGCTGTCTGAGCATTTGGAAATGGGGAAGGAGGCCAAACCACTCTTGGCAGAACAGCTGCATCCATTGACCACAGTTGGAAGCACTGCACTTAAAGGAAGAGGAAAGGTTCCTACATAAAATATCCTAAATATTTACTTGCTTATGTAGAATAATAGTAATAGAGGTGAATACTTTGTTACTTGCTCCAATACTTCCAGGGAAAAATCAATACATATGGTTGGAAAACACTTTTGCAAAATCAATATATTTTTGATACGTCTCTCTGGGAAGCGTTGTGGCCAGTCATGGCCTTAAGGCAGCAGTGCTTCACCAGGGCGCTCCACGTATGACTCCTGGTCTTTAACAAGTAAAAAATACTGCATGAAATGGCAACTGGGACGAAACAAACAAATGGTTTGTTGTTGTCATTGAATAATGGACTACTATACTGCTATACTTGTGACTCAAATTCTTCATCAAGAGTACAGTCGATTCCAAGCTGCTAGGAAGTAATACAGATTGAAGATAAACAGATGGTTGCAGGCCAGTTTGCTTGTTGAAAGATGGTTAATATTCATCGGCATCTATTTATTAACCCACATTCWCACTAAACCGGTGCTTTGGAAGATAAATGTATGATTTGGCGTGTTTCATCTGATTAAAATAACACTTCTGAATCTGTGGCCCCAGAGCACCTTTTCAGTTTCCCTTACTTAAGTAGTTCCTTTTCTACTGTTGTTCTTGTTTCTCTGTGCTCCTCATTCCTTTTCCTCCCCTCCTACTGTTACTGTTCATGTCACCAACTGGAATATAAAACTAAGTTACAAATAATCCTGCAAATAAATGTTTCTTGGTTTGTGTCTTTTTTAACACCATCAAACTGTGAAACCTTGTCTGCTGAATTATTTACAAGGAGTGGAAAATATAGTTAGTAGTAGTATATAGGTAAAATAGTATAGTATAGTAAAATATAGTTTTACCCATTAGCAGCTGGTGTACGAATATGTAATTAAACTTATGAGAGGTAAGCAGTGGGTAGTTCTAGCGTGTTAGCAGGTCGAGCTTAATGTCAGGGAGAAGCAATGGTTCCCTCTGTGCTGTGGGATCTCCTTGCATATTATGAGAGTATACTGAAGCAAAATACTAAATCATAAGCATAGACACTGTAACATGAAAATCAGGTCCTTCGGTAGTTGTGCAATTAGATGATGCAGTCAAGCCAATCTTCGGACTTGCCATCACCTCCAGTTCCTCTATCTCTGTTCCATCTGTGTGGTCCAGTCCCTTCTGCTCCCTTGGACAAGCTCACCGTGCAGCTGAGTGATGGCGGAAGGATTTTTGGTATATTAGGTTTTCGGCATGTTAGCAAGGTGAGTCAGCTGGAGTGAATTGTCTCCAGATTATCAAAAAAAATTATAAACTGACTGRAAAATAATCACAAGGGTGTCTTTCAAAGGTGATTTCAAGCAATTGAAGCAAAGCTAAAATCAGACCCGAAACAGTAATTTGTGCTGGGTTTAGCTTCACACATGTGCTGTATCTTGCAGGTGAGGATGAACAATCTACTGAGATGGCTGCAAGGTGGGAAGATCAGAAGGTGACTGAAGCTGCCTCAGATGGTTTTGTTGCTATTAAAATCAACACCAAAAGGTTTGATCCTATTCTAATTCTGTCTCTTATACAGTCTTTCATTGATGATGATGATGAGAGTAAGAGGCTTTTGAAGTCCTCGCCCTGATTTGGAGGTAGGCTAAATACAAGGTTCCAGAGCATAAGTGAATTCAGTACTCCTGAAGCCACTAGAGCCTAAGAAAATTCCAAATTTACTGTTGTCTTCTGCAGGATATTCATTGCATATTTTGGACTGTATTTCAGTACTAGTAAAAGAATGCTTGAGGTTGTCCTTTTTCAACAGGAGGAGACACAAAAGTTACGTAAAAAAGCTGGAATCAAAATGCAAGTACTCTTGAGGCAGTTCTTGATTTGCCAAGTTGCATAATGAATTTAAAAACTCTCATGAATTCAGCAAGATAAAAATCTGTAAAGCCACAGAGAAAATGTGTTTGTCTCCATTGTAACACATAGAATAGAGAAGCATTGAAGTTCCTGGGTAAATTACTCAGCTATTTTTGTTATGTTTAAGTGTTCCAGTCCATGTGCAGAAAGTGCATTGACATTTCCCAAAATGGTATAATTTTGAAATGCTCTGTAGACATTTTATTAGACTTACTATATTATTTGCCCTGAATAGACTAGATGTCTTTTTCCTGAATTGCTTCTTAGCACCGTTTCCCTGACTCTTATGTAGTCAACTGTGATAAYCAGGGATTGTCACCATGTCAACACTTATGCAAAATGTTAATGAGAAGTTGCAATGCAAATTTGCTTTTAGTGTTCTCTCAAGTATTTAAATAGTTTTGTGTGTGGTAGTAGGACAGTTATTTTTATGATGAAAGACTTAACCTGAAGTTGTGAAGTGATTGCTCCTCCTAAATGAATATTTTCTTTTAAACAGTGAAGCATGCCTGCAGTTTTCTCAAATTTGTATCCTTTGAGATCAGTTTAGATACTACATTATGATTACAGATAAATGCTCCTTACAARTTAATATTGTTCTTAAGACAAGTATTTATAAACAATGTTATTAAAAATACTTCTTATGGCACAAAAATATGCAATAAACTGCGTAGTTAAGATACCGTCTATGTATTCAACTTAATGTCAGTTCTTAGAGAAAGTGAGCAAGTTGGGGTTTTTTAATGTTAATCCTGTGTAATTCTCAAAACAGAAAATTATCCAAAGCTTTATGTAAACAAAATAACCCATTGGTATTACTAATCAGCATTAGAAAACAAACAAGCAAGGCTTTAAATTATTAGCTGGAGTTCAGAATTACAGAGGAGGAAGAACAAGTAGTGGACTGGGTCCTATCAGATACACAGGTTTGAAGTTAGGTAAACATTTGCCTACCTTAAGTGGGTCGCTGCATATAGGTCAGGAATTCTGTATGATGCTGAGAAAGGGAATTCAGTACCTTAACTTGGATTTTCTTAATGCTGTAAAGAATTCATTATTATCTACATAAGATGTTGTCTCACACTAAAACAAAATCTTTCAAGTCAAAGCATAATCGGTTGTCGGATATGTGTGTGTTGGAGAAAAATATTTTGGCTTAAACCATTTTAAAGAAAAGAAGAAGGACTAATCAGTTGTACATAACATTTCCAGCATTTTTGTTAGTATCTTTTTTCTTCCTCCCTTGGGACTGACCGCTGGCAGCCAGGTGGAGATAGAATATTGGGGTAGAAGCTTCTGCAGGAAGGACTTCSGCTTTTACTTTTAAAGTTACTTTATAAACTTTTGTCATCTGTTGCCCTTAACTGTTGCTGTGCAGATCCTGTAGTGTGCGTTCCATCCAGTTTTTTTATAGGAGACAATGGAATCCCTTTGGAAGTGATTGCTGGCAGCGTTTCTGTTGAAGAGCTTGTTACCAGAATCCATAAAGTTAAACAGGTAACGCTTGCTAACAGACTGGATCTTTCAGATTGAGTTGGATGTGCTCAAGGCAGGAGACGTCCCTGGCCTTTGGCATGTGCCTTGGCGAAGTACGAATTACTGGTTCTATATCCTTCCAACAACAAAATCTGCAAACTTAAATTCAGTACACAAACTGAACAGGTTGGAAAGCAGTATGCAGAAGTGCTATGTTATTTTTTTGTTTCACAGATTGGTTTTGATCATCCGTGTAACACCTACAGTATTGAAGAAGTATGTCAAGAACTCTAAAGTGGAATGACATACCGATTACTCTTTCAGTTCAGACGTGGTTTTTAATACTGTTTTGTAATGTGGATTTATAAAATTATGCTATGGAACATAATGTAAATGTAGATAGTTTTATCACTTTGATTTCAAGTGTAAGACTAAAATTAGGAAAAATATGCAATGTATGATTGCATCATACTCAACAATATGTGGTAATTTTAGTTTTATATTTTAAATAGGACTGATTCTCCAAAAATAGTTTAGTCTTGACCTTTGAACCTGTGGAAAATATTCGAAGTTTCATAGTCTCATTTTTTTTCCCCAATTTCTTAGATGCACACAGTAAAAGGACAGCCTTTGGAAAATGGAAGTCGGTCATCTGCTCCCCATTCCTCCTCTCAATCTAATGGTGCTCCAGAAAATATGCAATCCAGAGCAGTAGAGTTTTGTGACTCTCCTGAGTCTGTTATGACTGAGACAATAAGACCTTCTGCTGGTAACGGTTAGTATTTTTATACACATGCTAGCTAATTTGCATTTTAAATAGTTTTCCTTTTCTTAAGTTGTTACATGATGGTACATAAAACGCAATATATTGAGTGGACTTGTTGAGGAAAAAATTGGGAATCCCAGAATGCTGCTTGCAAGTCTAGAGGGAAGAATAACTTGTCATTCTGCTCAGTTTTACTGAGTGAGAAATCTATGGTTTATAATACAACAAAAATTGTGTACGCTTTCTAGAAACAGGATTCAATTAAAAAAATTTCTTTGGGTTAGTAACCTGAAACCAAATTCTTGGGGGGGCGGGCGGGGAGGCAGGAGTCTAAATAGCAGAACCTCATATTTCCTTGAGATATCCTAGTTGCTGCGAATTATGGCTAACAATGAGCATAATAATTTTTAATGATAAGAAATACACCTTTTATTTTTCTCTCATGCATTACTTTTTTGTAAATCACTTGAAGATGGAGCAAATTCAGGTCAAGCAAGTCAGGAAACAACTAATTCTTCAGGTGAGCAAGTGAGTGATGCTCAGCCTGTGAATGATCTTACACTCAAAGTAGAAAGGTAAGTCTTTTTTTTGCAGATTTTCTAATGTATTGTATCTGTCAGGAGGTGGTTTTGTTGGTTTTTGGTTTGCCTTTTTTAACAAACAGGCTTAATTACAGGATTTCTGGTGCTTTTTCTGTTATCAGTTAGCAAACATTTATGTGGTCTTGTTTTTGTTTAGATGTCTGGCTAGATACAAAAACAGCTTTTAAATTAATCTCATTTCTCATGTACTCTGAAAGAAAAGGRTAATCTGGAAAACTAAAGATGTTCTCCTTACTTTGATATAACTTGAATACAGACAATATGTTTGCTGCAAAAATTTTGAAGGAGTTAAAACGTTGAACTGAAAGCACTTGAAATTGAGGTAAAAAAGTGCTAACTTAGATTTTGTACAGAGATGCTATCTTATTTTTTAATTCTTGTCTATTTGATGGCTGTTTGTAGTCTAGGCGTATTGAAAAAGCCAGCAGAATCCTGTTCTGAGACTCTTCTTTTATTTTGATCAGTGAACAGTAATGAGGTCTGATGAGCAATGCTAGTTCTAGTATTTTAAAGTATGGTGACCGAAACATCTGGTTCAATACATGGTCCATTCATTAAATTGATTGTTTTTAAACACAAGATTTTGTATATAAACTTGTTTTTTAGCATCTGTAAGACTGATACTATTTGTAATATCCTATCTAAAACCAGTAACACATACTTAGTAAATAGGATTATTTATAGTGCTAAAATATATTTTAAAACTTCTCCACATTTAATTTCAGTTTTCTTCTAAGGTTATTGGACAATAAGTATAATTTTTACCTACCACTGATAAGAAAATGCAGTCAGTATTTTAATATAAATACCAAAGTTCCTTTCTAAAATGTGCATTAATCTTAAATTATGCCATATTTGCATATATCTACAGTATTTCTTTCAGGGGGAAAAAGAGGCAAAGCTCTGTGGTAATTACCATTTCCTTTTTAAAAAAGCAAAACAGCTACCATACAAACAAAATATTTCTGATTATGTGACTTCTTATGTTTGGTCATGCCTGCCCTTTCCCCAGACTTAAAAATATGTTGTAAATTACTATATTACTGTAATAACTTTTTAAATTATTATATTTTTATTATATTACAATACATTATATTGACTATTAGATAAGTCAATGCTTATTCTAAGGCATCTTTCTGGATAGATGAGACAGATGCATGCGCATTTATGTCAGTGCTATATATTATTTGCTTTCCATTTTAGGAAGTGATGTGCAGAAGAAACCAGATGGCTTCAATAGCTAAGAAGAGATTGAGATTTARTGTTTCTGTTACCACAGATCATAAATAGTATTGGCATATTGTATGTCTTAAAAGTTGGTTCAACAGTAAGAATATGTAAGATTCTTCATTTACTGAGTGGAAAAGGACAGAAGGAATATGTTAGAACTCCATTAAAAGTTGGAAACTAGGTGGTGAATCACCACCTCATCTTTTTATGGATGGTACACCCGCATGTGAATGAATCATTACTGTTACGTTACAGTTCACGTTCATTTTCATGTGTTTCGTTCTTCTGTGTTTCCAAATGCTTCATTACAATTTTAAAATGTTAATAACAGATGCTGCAGTTTTAAGACTTTTCACTTTATTCTTAAATTTAGAATAACAAAAAAGCTTGAAGAAAGACGAGAAGAGAAAAGGAAAGAAGAAGAACAGGTAACAAAAATGTAAAACTGCTTGCAATTTTTTTTATACCCTTATTTGAACAAATGCTTAATTCATTTTTAAACGATGTGCTTCAATCTTGTCTTACTCTTGTCCAAGGCAATTTTGTGGTCCAATTTTTATGTCTTCTCTTGTTTATTCAGAAAGAAATTAAGAAAGAAATTGAACGGAGAAAAACCGGTAAAGAAATGTTGGAGTACAAAAGACGACAGGAAGAAGAATTGACAAAACGTATGTTGGAGGAAAGGAACAGAGAAAAGGCAGAAGAGAAGGCTGCTAGAGAGCGTATAAGACAACAGATTGCAATGGTAAATTTTCCATTTTGGAAGATAGTTTGCTGCTTCTCTCTCTCACAAGGGCCACTGGTGTACTAAAAGGATACATTTTCTCATTTGGTGAAACTTTGAAAGATTGTCGATTTTTCTCTTTGGAATCCTGTGGCCTTGTATTGTAACAATTTATGTGTTTGGGGTTTATGTAGCATTTCCTGTGTATAAAATGAAGCTTCTGCTTTCATATTCATGATGATCTTTCCTATCTGAACGAACAACTGACTTTTCTGTCATATTGCTTGAATCCAGTGGAGAATTATCATTTAAACTTAAAAATAATTGTAATTTAAGCATAGTTCTAGAACAGAAGCAAGGGGATATTTAATAGTGGAGCATGCAAGGGAACACTGATCTCAAATCCCTCCTCATTAGGTTTTGGACTAGAACACTTAGAAGTGTAATCGTGTAACTTGTCATAAGATTTTYCCCTTTATCTTCACTGGAGTGTTAAACTTGCATGGGAAGATCATCTATTAACTATTTGYGTGGAGTGACTCATTGAAAAATGTGTCATCTTGGCTAATGACACAAGGTTGTGCAGTTTGGCAATGAATAATTCTTTGCAGCACTACTGTCATTTCTCCTAGTTGGGTACTGAGTACAGATTGTAGCTCTCTGTTTTAATGAACATTAAGCYACAATTTATGGTAAAAATTAAGGTTTCTGTTTGGTCCTTTCACAGGATCGTGCCGAGAGAGCAGCTCGCTTTGCAAAATCGAAGGAGGAAGCAGAAGCTGCAAAAGCTGCAGCTCTTCAGGCTAAACAGGCTGAAATAGAGGCCAGAAGAGAAGCATCTCAAAAGGAGCGAAGGTGAGTTCCTGTAGAGAAAGAAGTGCATATTTCTGGGGAGAGAGGAAGAGAAACTTTACATAAACTTTTAAGAGATTTAATGTACATCCTAATCTATTAATTGATGCTATGTTGAACTGTTTAAATAGTGACGTAAAAGGTTGGCTTTCTTTYATGTTATTTATTTGTACCTATTTACGTGAATATTATGTTCTCTGATAAMTTTTCATCCTTTTGACATTCCTGATGATGGAACACTAACCACCTTTCCTTGTGTGTTATTTTAGTTAGATAAGAGCTTTTTCTATCTGATCTTTGATTTAAATACCATGTATAATGGGGCTAGGTAGGGAACTAGATGAGGTGGGAGTGCGATAGATAATGACTAGACAGAATGACCAGATGATGTCAGTACTGCKCTGGGGAGCAGGGTGCTGACCCAGCTGTTTGGCTGTGTGCAGTTGGCTTRGGTTCAGCAAGGCTTGATTGGGCTCATCAGCCGTCTGGGTCAGAGCTGTCTCCTGCTGTGTCCAACACTACTGTTGTGAGAAATACTCTAACCTGTAGAGACCTTATGTGGAGTTACGGAGCCACCGTGAGTCTAGTACTGCCCCTGAACAGAGGGCAAGGACGGGGCTAACAGCCTGTGTCGGTGTTGAAACTCAAAGTGTAACGCTGGGCCACAGCTAGTTGAATACAGAATTACTTGCCAAGCCAACTTGAATGTCTATGCCCTCATAGTACAACTTCTTGAAAAAAGAACAGAAGTAATACAGGCTACGCAAAAGAAATATGGTTTATATTTCATTCACTTATTAATTTTTTGCATGATTAATGTAAATACCTCGTTTGAATGGTGATGGGTCTTGGATTCTGATAAAAAACAGAGATGCATTGTGATAGATAAGCAGATGGTTATCAACTGTGGATCCAAACTTATGGCCCATCTGCACTGCCATAAGTAGGATGACTGTCCCTCTCTTCCACATTTCAACACTACCAAGCTAAAGGCCCAGGAACGTTTGTCTGTAACTATTTGCTGACTGACCCCGATACATGTCCTGCAGTGCAATAGCCAGGATTCAGTTCCGCCTCCCAGATGGATCTTCCTTTACTAACCAGTTCCCATCTGAAGCACGACTGGAAGAAGCAAGGCAGTTTGCTGCACAGGTAAATTGCTGTTTTGTTTTCTCAGCTACGTGCTAATTACAACTTGGCATAGCATCAACTAGTTGTTGATCGCAGTGGAACTGTCATCAGCTGCTTTTCTTTTTGTTTATTTGAAGGGGGTTTTGGTAGCRGCCTTTCCCAGCACCATCAACTGCCTTTGTATTACTGCAGCATATTATTAGTAAGAGGTAGTAGGATGTGAAAAATCCTTCATTTATCTATATGAAGTTGATTGATAGTTTGATATAGAACTCTTGGGTCAATATGGCAAGGTGTATACTCAACTGGCCAGTCTGCAGTTGTTTGAAAGTGAACAGTTACAAATAAAACACTTTATTTTTATTTTCACAGACGGTTGGTAATGCTTACGGCAATTTTTCACTGGCGACAATGTTTCCCAGAAGGGAGTTTACTAAAGAAGATTATGGAAAGAAATTACTGGAGCTAGAGTTAGCACCCAGTGCTTCAGTAGTATTGCTGCCGGTAGGTGTTGGGTTTTGGTTTGTTTGCTTTCCATTTACTTGCAAACAGCAATACTGTAGCTGTATAGCTGCTTTGAGTTGGCTGTGGTAATACTTGGCTTGAATTTCAGTCTTTTCTGTGTGTAAGACAGATTGCAAAATTACTTTAATTTTTGTCAGGACTGATTTGGAGAAGAATGTTTTCTGAAGCAGATAAATGGTGCTATAGATATTTGTCTAATGTGTAACCAAAGGAGTTGTTCTTGTGTCTACTGAGCTGCTTCTAAATTATGTATGAAATACTCTGTCTACAAGAGCACGACTTTAAATCTCTGACAAGTTTGCTTTATGTGTTCATGACCAGGCGGGAAGACCTGCTACTTCTGTTGTTCAGGCATCAGGCGGTGATCTGTGGAAGCTCTTGGGCACAATACTTTATCCCCTCTTGGCAGTCTGGAGATTTATTAGCAACTTCCTGTTTACGAGTCCACCCCCCTCACAGTCTACTGTGAGATCAGCTCATCAGCAAGACCATTCAAATCCTTCAACATCCAGCAGCATTGAGCAGAGCAGGTAATCAAAACTGTTCAAGGCAGCTATTTCTCAAGCTGCTTGCTGGAATTGCTTTCATCGTGTAGTGGGGAACTGAGCTGTATCTGTCTCTCAGCTGCTGCCCTCTCCTTGTAGTTTCTGGCCGCTGCCCTTCCATCTGGTTAAAAGGGATAACCTGGCGGCTGGTAAACTGCATGGCAGCTCTGACGAGGATTTATTGGGTTTTACCTGTGTGATTAAGCAAGATCCTTATTACTTGCTTCAATTTCCAATTACAGAGTAAAAAAAGCATTGCTTTGCAGTCATTTATGAATAGGGAGTTCAGCTGTCAGTACAAATGTGGGCTTCCCTTGAGCTGGTATTGTTTGGAAGATAAAAAATTTGAAAATTCGATGTCAAATTGTTATGGTATGGTTGTACAAGAAACTCAAACAACTGAAGACTGATTTTGGCAGTTAAGGTTTTGTACTGCCTGGAGAATGAGACACCTCCTGTTCCAGGAGAGCAGCTAGGCCGTTTCACGTGAAGCAGCCACGTATTGCCTCCATGACAAGTGCTGTCCAGGAGAAAAGAGATTCTGTCAGTTTGTCTGACTGCCAGATGACAAACTTTCAGCTGGGTCTTGCTTCCCAAGGAAACAAAGGGCTGAAGAAAACTATTGTTGGGGATGAGAGAAGGAAGGATGCATGATCTGCATTTATTGCATTCGCTTCTCTTGTGTAATTATTGCCAGGGCAACTGTCAAACCTCACTGTCGTTTGTTCCCTAGGCAAGCAGTCAGGAAACGAGTAGTGGAAAAGCGGGGGGAAGACTTCAAAAAAGAAGGCAAAATATATAGACTGAGGACTCAAGACGATGGAGAAGATGAAAACAATACTTGGAATGGAAATTCTACACAACAAATGTAGTTTTGAGTAACTGCAGTAATCACTGTCTGGCTTTTTTTTTTTCCTTCTTATTTGATCTAAGTCAACTAAAGCTTCTGGACAAGTGGGGCTTATTTTACACTGACTGAATTACTTAATTCTTATTCCTGTAGTGGAGTAATGGAATGAAGTCACCTAAGTCAGAAAAATTGAGTGGGTGTAGCTGAGGCCTAGAAGCAGAGAGTTAAAAAGACCGAAAATCCCCATCAGCTTTCATAATCATTACCCTACTGTCATAGAAGGGCACTTTTTAATCTATAAATATTCTGCTACGTAAATTTAAGGGCCAGATATTAATATAAAGGTCATGGTAGGCAATGACTGATTAAAATGAGGGTTTTGGAAGCACTATAAGTAGCAAATCAGGTAACTAATTTATGTTTAACTTTTTTCTTGCTTCTGCAACTGCAAGCAAAACCTTGTAGTTTTTAATTCCCCAAGCACTCAATAAACTATTTTCCAGAAAACATAACTGTCCTCTCTTGTGAGGTTCCTCTGAAGTACTTGTGTCACAAGGAAGCAAGCAGTTAGGAGYGTACACTGAAATTTAAAATATAGCAGACAAACTTTTTGTTCCAGTCTAAATGACCTTACCTGGGAGTTGTTCATATTAAAATCTGRTAAAACACATCTGAAACAGTGTTTTTGGTCCAGGCTATGGTACAGGAAGAAAAAAGAATGGTCTTAATCACATAAAACGGAAACGTTCTTAGCAGGGGCCTGCAATACAAGAGCCTGGAAGCTTTTATCTTGGAGGAAGGGTCGTAGCCTTCCTGTATGGAAGGCTATCAACCTTCCTTCCCCCACACCAAGCACTGTGCATCCCATTGTTGGAGACCTCCATGTTACAGGTGTTCTGCGCTGCTTTGGATTCCTGCTTAAAGGAGATAATAATAGAGTATTGCACCCTATTCAAATGTGAAGGCATAGTACTAGGGCTGCTTCCATTGTTTTTTTAATGACTTATGATATATAATTCAAAAAAATACTGTATATGAAATAAAGGAAAGGGTGGGGAAAAACCAATACAGTATGTGCAATAGAACAGTATGTTCTCCTACACCAGTTTTGACCAGTATAGACACTAAGTTGCCTTAAAAACACTGAAGAAGCAGTAGAGTTTCTAGGGGATGCTCTCAGATCCCTTGTGAAGAGACCTGTGTCATCCAAGGGGAGATGATGAAGTGAGAACAGATGAAAGTTCAAGTTCAGAATCCTTATGCAGATAGGAACAAGCAATTTTATTTTTGTCTTTAAGAAATCAAATCAATAATGCTTGGGGAGAAAAGAGAGAGTTAACATAGAAGAAATTTTTCCTTTGTATTTTAAAGTTGGTAAGCAATCAGCAAAATGATGGGGAGCTATCTCTAAGGCRAGACACAAAGCACCAGCAGTACAAGCACTAGGTTTTTTTCCTCATGCTATAGGCTTWTTTCATAAAAACAAACAAACACTTTAGCAAGTGGAAACTTTACAGTTTACTAAGTTCCATGTGTGATTGTTTATGGGCTCTTCTGGATAATTTTCCATACATACATGCAAAAAGAGCCAAGCCCAATGCTCCAACTGCAGAAAGAGCAAAAAGCACATACAGTGCTATTTCTGCACTTTGTGATGTTAAAGCTAATCCCAGAAAGCGCACGCTGCCAGCCGGTCCTGGTGTGGTGTCTGTTGGTGGCACTGCCCAGGGAGAGAGAGTAAGAAAGTATTAGTACACAGCCTGGGTGAACTCTTCCATGCGCGTGTGCGCGTTGCTGCTCCCTGCCTCTACAAGGCTTTCAGTGTTGCTGTTCAGTGCTCCAGCAATCGCCGTAATTCTGTGGGATCAGCGATTGACACAATTCTAGCTCAGAGTGAAGGCACAACTGAGGCTGATAGTGCAATTCTTGAGACGCCAGGAGAGGCGAATTATTTTCTGGCAGCCATGGTCATCCCAAAAAGCTGATAAAAATGGTTATTTAAAAACTCCRCACTAACAATGGTTGCTGCTCAATGTACTCCTCTAGTTCAGAAAACATAAGTGACAAAAGAATCAGTATTTCCAAAGGCGTACACAAAACACTGATTTGTATAAAGTATTCAAGATTGTTCAGAAAAAATGATGTGGGAATACTGAATGGTTTGGAAAACATCTTGGGCAGTTCTGTTAACCAGAGGAAAGTAGAATGGAATAACTTTTGCTGCTTTTTGGTGACAGGCGTGTATCGAGGYGCTATCGCACAAAATTTAGTCATTGTTCTGGTTTTGCACACAGAAGTGACATAATTCCACATGAATGTCTTCAGTCATAACTGATGACTAGTCAGTGCGCTACTGGAGCCCTTAAAAAGAATATTGCAGAAAATGGTGGTGTCTTTAGAGACTACAGATGACGTAAATCTGGGGATTAGGATCAGATGCGCACACACACACAAGCACGATGTCTGCTGCATCACCTACCTTCAGGCTGCAGTTCCAGACAGGGATGTGGGCCCGTGGCTGGGTCTGGAAATCCGTTGCAGTTTATGATCTGTGAGTAATACCTGGCAGAGGCCTTGGGGCGCCGCGGCAAGTTGGGGTCTGTGAAATTCACGTGATAGAACCCAAACCTTTCGTCAAAGCCCACTGCCCACTCGAAGTTGTCCATCAGCGTCCACGCCGTGTAGCCTCGTAAGTCGACGCCGTCGAGCACAACGGCTGTTACCAGGACCAGACAGGACAGGTCAGTTGTGCAGCCGTGTGACAGGAGATGTCACCGCTAGGCCAGCAGTGGCACAAGGATGCTCCAGGACACCGCGCAGCAGCAGGGTGCGAGTGCAGTGAGGTTACTGGCACATTGGCCTCACTGGTTCTGCGGTCTCCCCGTTCCCACCKCTCTCACGTGTTGCCTCAACTCGGTTGCTTTCAGGTAGTTCAGCTGCCAAGTTACAGCTAACGAGCAGCCAGGGTAGCTCGGTCAGCCTGCTGGTATTGGAGATGGCCCTCCTCTGCTCCAAAAATCAAAGCTTTTGTCCAATAAGCAAAGGTTTAGGAACAGAGAAGAAAAGCCATCAATATGCAACCGTTGCTTAAACAAGTGCTTGTGGGGCCTTGCTGCTCAGAGGCAGTAAATGAGCACTGTCTGAACATGTGGCTGGCAGCTCCCAGTACGTCAGAAAAGTAAACTGAAAAAGCCCTTCCCTGATGCTGCTTGACCACTGCTGTAATTGAAACCAGTTTGGGTTGGGGTTTTTTGTTTGGTTGGGTTTTTTTCTTTTCTTTTCTTTTTTTTTTTTAAAAGATACAGTTTTTAGACACAGCAGTAGTCAAACTGGAAGTCAAAACAAGTGTTCATAACAGTTACCCATCAAGCAGTGGAACCTTCTCCTGCCAGATGCTGCTATATGAGGAAGCTGCAGTTACCCTACTACACCCAGGGTTCTTCCTCTAGATCAGCTTTCCCTGCAAAGTTGTGGCTATCCATGGGCAGTTCCTGCTAAACCCACAGGCTCTCAGAAGTGGACACAGATTAAACCCATGTGGGCGTGCAACTTGCAAGTGTGGTGGCAGCGGTCTTTCAGCTCTTCACAACTTGCTTTATACACATCAGTCTTGTGGTGAGACACTGCTGCTTGCTAGAGATTTGGATGAGCAGATTTAAATCATCACTCTTACCTTTCAGTGCTTCGTTAACGTAGCTCCGATAGTAATGCRTTCGCCAAGTGTCATTGAAGTCAAAGGCTCCCCTTTCCGAGATCCCATTTTCAGTCACGTAAATGGGWGGGTTGTTGTACTCTTTCTTTATCCATCTCAGGAGCTTTCGGAAACCAAAGGGTGTCACCTTTAGCCAGAAGGAACCAGAGTTCAGCCAGCTGCGGTCGGTTACCGAAGCTACACCCCTGCGGAGAAGGACACACTGATCAAGGGACAAGTCCCAAGTGCCTGCCGCTGTCCCTGGCACCTCATGGCTGCAGGGCTGAGAAATGCGGTGCTGAGCTCTGCAGAAGACTGACCCAGAGGTGACATCGTGGCAAGCTGGCGAAAGCACAGCGGGCTGAGGTGGTGCTGGTACGTACAAGCCTCTAGAAAACACTTCTCATACTTTGCTTTACAATCAYATTCTGCTTAAATCAGCTACGGCTGAGGATGTGATGTTAGCTCCAAATCTTTGTCCTTTGATGCCATTTCTACTGTTCAACATATAATGCAGCACTTGAGCACACAAAATTGCCATTTATACCTACGTTCAGGAATGCAAGATTGACCCCGGTGTCCTTCTACGGGGCTGGGATGCAGCAGCAAAGGGAAGTTATAATAATTTCATACATTCTCTGTGGAAACATTTCAGAAAACAGCCTAAATTCACCCCTGTGTGTGGTCCCATCATTACCTTAATTCTCATCAGAAAAACTAGTAAGCTCCTATTGTTTACCTTTTGAAGCTGGAGAAAGAAATTGGTATCTAAATAAAAATCTTGACTTATGTATACTTAACCATGAAGTCATTTAGCTATTTAGGCTTTGAACTTACATTTACCCGATGCGGTGAGGGAACTAACAACTGTTTAACAGCAAATGGAGCAGCAGCCATAAACCAGGACAATCGAGCAGTTCAAACTGCAGACTGGGGGCAGGAAATACGATAAATACTGTTTACAGCTGATCCCAAACCACTGGGAGACCCACAAGTGCGGATTCCTTCCTTTAGTAGATCATCTAATTTTCTTTGTTCTGTTTTAAACATTCACATTTATCATCAGGTCTGTAAAAAAAGGGCTGTTGCTGGACTTCTGTGGAAATAACAGTRTCACAGATACTATTTGGGGATATTTTCCCTATTATTGGTTATAACAGCTTAAAATATTTGTCTCACGGCTTTATTTGCTATCAGGTTACATTGCTCAGTTGGCCCAGGCTCCAAGTGTGCATATTTTACTTGACCAATAATTTACATTCATCTCTTACCTATCAGAGTCATATGACAGAACACCAGCAGGATAGTTTACGTTGTATGTTAAAACTGTAGTGTAATGATTTAGACCAAAGTAGTCATATGTGCCTTTAATTCTTTGCTTTTCACTTTCAGTAAATTCTGGAAGTCTGCAATAGAAAACAGAGAAAAGCATAAACCCCTCAAAATGTAAGTCTTCTTGGGATTTCCCCTTCTTTTGCTTCTACCCCTCCCCAATCTGATTCTATAAACTAAACTAAGCTTTTGCTAGAATAAGCAATTCATGCTGCCTGCTCTAACGTTCTCCAAGATCTTCCACYAACTAGAAAAGGGACATCTGATGGCTCATGGTCAAACAAGAATTTTGACCATTATAAGACAGGAAACRGTGTTTGCCCAGTCAGGAATGCGTTGGGAGGAACTGGTGACACCCATTTTGGTTGTCATGTGCTTACCACAACCCTGTGGAGATCCAGAGCTGCAGTGTTCGTGAGTGACCTGTCTCAGTCCACCATCCTGCAAGAGCATGAGTAACTAGCTCTGCCAGAGGGAAGCATGAAATGGTGCCTCGGAGCAGCCAGTGCCATGCAGGGGTCCTGTCCCCGCTCAGGGGAGCTGTCACGAGCCCCCTCAAARCACTGCACTCCTGCTTGCACGCGCTGAAGGTGCAGCCAGCCATCTCTGCTAAGATGTGCTTCAGAGCAGCAGGGGAGCAGGCATCTGCTACAAGAGGAGCTCTTCTCTGTGCGGCAGTAGCAGTACTTGGTAGGTCATGGCAGAGGCTAATACAGGGTTGTCTCATAAACTCTGGCTTTTACACAAGAAACAGTAAAAAATTCTGAGCTTTCTCCCCGAGATCCACACTTTGAACACACTCCATGTGTAATGCTGGTATCCCTTGTGCCAGCATCACAAGCACAAGGGGAGGTACCACAATCCTTCTGGAAGAACACAGGAAAACCCAGGAGAAACTGGGAACTAGGCTCTGTGTGTGGACTCTACCATTTAATCCCAAAGTGCTTGGTTCCCTTCAAAAGGGAGGCCTCCTCAGAGAAGAACACTCCCCCTTTGGGATCTGCAGCCCTACACAGTCTACACAGAATAAGAAATGGAGTCAGGGACATCCAGGGTACCCTGGAGCAAGGAGCGAGGTTTCAGCTCTCCTTCAGCCAGAAGAGGGAGAAAATTCTCCTGGGAATTAGGTCCCTCGGTGACCCCTGCTGAAAATGCARACAGTGCTCCTGACAATTTGGTGATGCTTGAGAGTTTGCAGCCTTAGACTGAGGACAGGACCTTCCCCMGATTGAGATGCTTGGGCACGTTATCTCATAAAGCGACACACAGTGACTTTGCTGTCTTATTAATGGCAGCAACCGCCAGAGAAGAAATAAATAACGTGTCAAAAGAAGTGCTCAAGAATGCATGTGTTTTAGGCACATATAAAAGCGTAACTTGAATCTTGGAAGAGCCCTGCCTTTGCTGCAGAGCACACACCGACTCTTCCACCGTCTCCCTCATTTCAAAACAAGTGGTCTTTCACATTTTCAGAGGGGAATGATCAGGAATAGCCCCGGATCTAATATAYCCCATCAAATTGATATTAAAGTGAGGAGGGGAAAAAAGTTCTTTCCTTATATGTGCCTAAAAAGGGAGAGAAAATGAAAAACATTCATGATGGAGCACAATATGGTTAAGAATAATTAATGGGAATGGAAAACAGGAAACATAATTCAGAGGCCCCAATGAGTTCTCAGTGCTCAAGTTCAGGACATCATTTTAAGAACAGTTAGAACACATTTCCCAGGGTCAGGTAAAGCACTGTGTCTAATGCAGAGCATTTACTATATCACTCTGAGCTATCAACTTGCCACCCCAAAGATATGTTGTATTAGTAAATTTAGTTTGCAAGAGAGGTAAAGACAGGGAACAGCCAAAACGCACACGAGAGTTTTTCTGTGAGGATACAGTAAGATTTTTTACAGTAACACTGCAACAGAATCATTGAAAATTAGCACTTCTTTCAGAAAAGCAGGTTTCAGCACAGCAAGTAAAACAAAAGCAAATATGTGCCTGGGCTCTTACCGGGACCGGCTCAGACCCTGAGCCAGACTGCGTTCCCGAATCCTCGTTTTCATCACTTCATTATAATCGCCATTTTTGAAAATGGGATGAGCAAACCAACCTAGAAAAAACTAAGCCAGGAAATAAGGGAGAAGGATAAATTATGTATCAAAGTAAGGGATTTAACCATTCCTCTTCATGTGCTGCTTTGTATATTTATAATGAACCTGAATTTATAATGAACAGGCATATGGAGATATGCAAGGATGCCCATTTAATGACAACAAATTTAATAAGCTTTTGGCACTGCAATCATATTTTGTCTCATTTCTGTTGCATACTTGATCAGCCACCAGAAGAGGGTGATACATTTCCTTGCAGTGATGCCTCTGGCTCATCCTTTTTTTTTTATGCTGGCATAGTGAGATGCTGACCTGGGTTTTGGGCATCTCCAGYACCCAGGATGGGGTGCCACCATGAACAAACCCAGGAGCAGCAGGGAGAGCTGAGACCGGGTGTCTCTGTACCTGCAAGTAYCGTCTGGCAGCACTGATGTCCTCCTGGTTGTGTGGGTTCCTTGGTTCTGCCCAGTCAGAGTTGATGGTGATAGAGATTAATCCTCCTTGTTTTGCCCGGTAGGTCTCATTGTAGAGGTGCCAGGCTTCTGCGTGGGCCTTTATTAAGTTGTGCCCCACCACGTAAGGGGCTCGCCCTGGCCKAACAGAGATGCCTACAGAGACAGTGAGAGCACAGGCAGTGGAGCAGCAGTTCCCAGCTTTCTCATCGGCTGCTTCCCAAGTTAACACAACACACAGGACACCCAGAACTGCCTGCTGGTAAATGAATAAACATGCAGCACCTGGTGCCCTCAGGCCCAGCCCTGGGCTGAGATGGCTGCTTCGGCAGAGACAGCTGAAGGTGCAGCTGCAGTGGGCAGCTGTGGGGGACMCTGCATCGCCCCTTCCTCCCCCTGCAGCGGGACATGGGCTGGCTCAGCTCTCCCCCCGTGCAGGGCTGCCAGCCCCAGCAACAGGCTGCTGCCGCCAGTATGGACAGCAGAAAGCTGTGTGCTCAGGCCAGCTCCCATCCCTCCCCTTCCCCTGCTTCTACCCTGCAGCTGGGCTTGGCCCTCCTCCAGCCCAAACCCTTCTCCACAGTCCCTGGAGCTGCTCTGGAAGTGGGGTCTGCTCCAGGCAGCAAGTATAATCCGGAGGTTGCAGAGGAGGGGTGGGTTAGAGGAGTGGAAGAAGGYGGATGGGTCTTGGAGGGGACACACAAAGTGAAAGAAGGACCTGTTCACCACCCCACAGCAGTCCAAACCCCATTTATCCCCACCACGCCGTCCTCCTTGCTTTACCTTTGCAAGCCCCTAGCATCTACTCTGCTGCAGCATAAAACAGAGTTGTGCCCACAGTGCTGCAAAGGATCTGAGGTTCTGCCCAGCAGTCTTACCTGGAGCAGCTGTGCCAACGCCATAGCCAAGATATGCGGTGTTGTAGGGTTCGTTGAGGGTTATCCAAAATTTCACTTTATCTCCCAGTCTCTGGAAAAGGAGCTCAGCATATTCCTTAAACCTCTGAACTATAGTATCATTCTCCCACCCACCGACGTTCTGCAGCGCCTGTGGGAGGTCCCAGTGATAGAGAGTTACCTGTGGGGAAAGACAGCAAGAGAAAGGACTCAACCAGTCACTTATTCACTTTCAGAAATGAGGACAATAACCCAGCCTCATTTATTAACATAAATAAACACTGCTTTGATCTGCAGCTACCTGCTCCTAACGGTGTTTGAGTTTGTAGCGATCACTCATGCACTCAAATAAAATACCTTTTTGCCAGTGTTTCAGTTTCTTTAGGACATGGGGAAATGACTYAAAATCTAGGGACTGCCCTGATGGTGAAGATTAAGCTTTTACCAAAAACCACCACAACGTTGTGCTAGCAAGAACTTGTCAGTCAAGAACTGCTGCACCTGCACTGACTCTCAGATGACATACAGTCCAATTAAACACGTGTTCGGGCTGGTACATCCGTTGGACCAGTCTARAGCAATGCCATGGAGGCACAGGTTTGCTCAGGCGTGATCTGATGCTTGCGTGGATATTCCCRTATTGCCCCAGGATGGTGTGCATACACATGTATGCAGCGTTTGGTGCAGCCACGTGCACTCCCTACACGGGCCAGGGCTCTCCCTCGTGCTCAGCGGCTACCGAGGCGGAAACCTTGGCCACCTTCCCTCCTGGGGAGTCCATCTGTCAGAGTGCAGTGGCCAAAACAAAGGAAAAGGTTGTTTTCTTCCAGTCACCCCACTGTATCATTTCAATAACAGATGGAGTAGCTACATGGCAAAACCATGAAGAAATCAATAAAACAGTTCTACAAAACAAAAATATATATAATTATCTGTACTCTTACACTTGTTTATCCTACCTGTAAGTAGGACAGGGATAGGTAATAGACATTTGAAGAACCATCTTTAAATACCCTTTTTATAACTTATCCTTTTCCCAAGCACTTCCTAACAGTGTTGGTTTAGGTACTCGGTTCTTATAAAAGTCACTAATTTCTGCATTAAACTCATATTAGGAGGGACTGTCCCATTATGGTTACATTACATCTACAACTTAACTTTGCAGGTGATGTATTAACCATAACATTCCCAGCAAGGAACCCAAATATTCTAACTTACCAGAGCCTGCTTGGCTAAGCAAGGAGTTTCTTAATGAGCTATAACTCAAAAAAGCAGTCATCTAATAAGTGGGAACAAGTGTAGACAATGAAGAAAACGAGGAAATCAGAAAAGCTAATGCCTTCCCAATTCTGCAAGTACACTGTCAGCAAAAAGAAGTTCAGAGAAAGCAGGGGTGAGCTGCTGAATGGAGGAAGACTGCCTAGTGCTGGAAACTGCTCAACAACTTTCTTGCCTTGGTCTCCATAGGTAAGCACTGCTCCCAGCCCTCTGTGTGTACCAGCATGGTTTGGGGTGGACAGGGACAGCCAGCAAAATATAGAAAAAAGCTACGTGTTCCCAAGTCTATGGAGACAGGTCAGATTCATCCAACAGTGCTGAAAGAGCTAACTGATGCAGTGGTGAGGTCACTGTCCATTATATGTGACAAACCATGCCGATCAATGGAGCTTCCTGACTCCTGGGAAAAGAATRATGTTATACCCATCTCCAAGAAAGACAAGAAGGGAGGATCCTGGGAACTACAGCTTGGTCGGCCTCACCTCAGTCTCTGGAAAGATCACTGAGTAGGTCCTTGTGGAATCCACTTCCAAGCACATGAGGGGTGAGAAGGTAATTGGGAACAGCCAACAATAAGGTTACCGTGATCTTTCTGGGTAGTAATTTCTAACATATCACTATAATCCCAGTTCATTTGCTTATACAAAAACCACGTTTCCTTGCAGAACACAGTGAAAAACAATTTCTCTGTGGAGGAGGGCATGGATGGAAACACACACCTGTGCTCTGAGCATCAGACTTGGGTTCTGCTATTTTTTAGTTACCTAAAAGTCACCGTTTTTAGTTACCTGAGGCATAATGTTAGCTGCCAGAAGAGCATCGATAAGCCTTTCATAGTAGTTCAGTCCCATTTCATTGATGTATCTGGTGGTCCCATCTGGGAGAACACGGGACCAGGAGATTGAAAAGCGATAGTGAGACACCCCRAGGCTTTTCAGCATTTCCACATCCTCCTCGATCTTGTGGTAGCTGTCACAGGCTACGTCTCCAGTGTCATCATTGCTGATTTTCAAGGGAGTGTGAGAAAATTGATCCCAAATGCTAAGTCCTTTCCCATCTGCTCTCCATCCTCCCTCAATCTGTAATTGAAGATGGGGGGGGGAATTGTTAGTAAACCCCAAATTTAGGTCTTGGCCTAGCAAAGAATTCAGCCTGTTAGTCTTTGCGGCACCACACAATATTTTGACTTATCAGCTTAAGACGAGAAATAGCAATGTTTTTGCTGTGTGTAGTAAGACCTCTTGGGCCTCAAGGCAAGACGTATYAGCAAAGTACAATGTCACAGAACAGGTATTGTTTCAGTTCACCTGCTGCCCCATGTTGGCTGGCTCTTGCGAAGCCCACGCTGCTGTCTCAATTCCTGTGGTATAACTATGCCCTTAAATATCTCCCAAGTTCTTCCCTTTTACTGCAGTTACAGTTACCCGCAATTACAGTAAAATCTAATGTTACAAAAGCTGTAGGTGTCTCATCCAAAATGAATTAACTGTCCGCAGGTACTTTGAGAGTCCGTCTCAGTTTCCTAACCTGATATGCTGAAGTTGCTACACTCCACCAAAAGTTCTTTGGAAACTCTCCGTATATAAATTCATCTTCTTTTGGCAATGGGATACCATTATTGCGGATGATTTCTGCATAGTACACAGCAGAGCGCTTTGGGGTTCTTGGCCTGTTGGGATTGTGAAAATCAACCTGGTGCAATCCAAATCTTGGATCATAACCATCCAACCATTCAAAGGAATCCATAAAAGACCAAGCGTTGTACCCTCTCAGATTAACGCCATCCAACTTGTAAGCTGAAAGACCAGAAATAAATGGAAGAGCATCAGCATATAATCACGCGTTAAATGAACCACAAGGAATTCACATGCAAGCACACAGACGCTTCCAGCTTCATCAAGCTGGTACTGGACAACTAAGATCGTAAGACCCTTCATAGTTGGAAGATACAGAGTACAAACGGCCATGTAAAGGAGATCATAAAAAGAAACATTATGTTTATATTGTGTTCAGAATATTTAAAGACCAATATCAATTGCTTTTAAAAACTACTCCTCAGAGGAAGAAAGTAATCAGAAATCTGGGGAGGAGACACACAACACCAACAGAACACAAAAAAACACTGGTACCTTTTAAAGCTTCATCAATGTATGTTTTGTAGTAAAATATYCTGGTATTGTCATCAACATCCGATTTGGTCTTTATCCCCACCCCATTCTCAATTATGTATATTGGGGGATTTCCATATTCTTCTTTGATCCAGTTCAGTAGCCTCCTTAGCCCCCAGGCCACAGCCCGATGGTCAGTAATAGCTGAGGAAGGCCAGGAGCTGTCAACCTTTGTTAAAACTTCCTGGTCATACTCATAAGAGAAGGGTCTCAACCGGGTTGTTGCATGGGTTACAATTTTGGAGGTGTAGGTGTTGAAGCAGAAAACATCTGCCGTGCCCCTGATGTATTCACGCTCCTCTGCTGTGAAAACCGGTAGGCGAGACGATGGCAGGTTCTGGAGCTCACTCCTGTTCCCAACTTTCCACTTCATGACCTCGGGGTAGTCCCCATTTTTGAAAACCGGGTGCATAAACCACCCCACCAAAAACTGCAGGTACCTGTCTGCAGCTTCTATGTCCCTGGGGTCGCTTGGTGTCTTCGGCTCAACCCAGTCAATGTTGGGACACAGAGCAATGACCCCTCCCTGACTCGTTCTGTATTTGTCATCATATGTGTGGTAGACCCTGGCGTGAGCTTTCAGTAAGATGTGAGCAACCCTGTAGGGAGCGCTGCCAGGGTCATTGACCTTGGGTGGAAATGACCCAACGCCATAGCCAACCCAGGCAATGACTTGGGGTTCATTGAAYGTAATCCAGAACTTCACCCTGTCCCCAAAGGTCTGGAAACAGAAGTCCGCAAAACTATCAAACAGGTCAATCAGCGTGCTGCTCTCCCAGCCACCGATGTCCTGGAGAGCTTGCGGCAGGTCCCAGTGGTAGAGAGTGACGATTGGAGTGATGTTGTTTGCAACCAGTCCATCAATGAGACGGTTATAGTAGTCAACTCCATGGCTGTTTATTGAGTTGTTCCTTCCGCTGGGGAAAATTCGAGACCAGGACAGGGAGAAATGATAGTTCTTTACCCCTAAGGCTCTCAGCAGGTAAATATCTTCCTCTACCTTGTTGTAGCTATCACAAGCTATATCTCCAGTATCATTGTTCTTTATATTCCCTGGGACATGGGTGAAGTTATCCCAAATGCTGGGTCCTTTGCCATCAGCATCCCAACCTCCCTCTACCTGGTAGGCAGAAGAAGACACACCCCATGTAAAGTCCTCTGGGAATGTCCCATAAAAGTACGTGTCCCTTTCAAAGTCTGTTTGAGATGAAAAATTCTGCCAGACAACCTTTGCCTTGGAGGGAACTTCTGATGCTGGTAAATTCGGCAACTTCGACGGCACGGGTAGGTCAAGCACCACCGGCGTAGAAAATCTGTCCAAGACTTTGGATGGGAAGCCATTTTTTTCAATAACACTGGAATAGAAATAAGCAGATGCCTTGGGAGTCCTTGGTCTATTGCTATCTTCAAAATTCACATGATGTAGCCCAAATTTTAGGCTGTACCCCACTGGGCCTTCAAAGCCATCAACCAGGGATCGAGCAATATATGACCGAACATCAACTGTGTCTAGTTTTACCGCTGTCACAGAAACAGTACAAGACACTGTTATTCATTTGAACATTTTCTGAATACAGCACAACATAAGCACCACAACTGAGGGTAACAGTGTGATAAGCCAAATATCTACGAATGGTCTTTTAGGCAAAAAAAAAAGGCACCCGAACAATTAGAGTATCTGGCAAGAAAAGCAGTCAGCACTGTACTAGGAGCTGGTCAAATGCTTAGTGATAAAAACGCGTGAGAAAAGAAATATTAGTCAAGTGATATTTGAGTACAGGACACCTGTGCCACTGGTATCCCTTTCCCTGTGTTCTTGTTTTCAAGCACAATTCATCTATTTACGTATATGGTGCTCTTTTAGATTTAACGCTACAGTTAAACTGAAACATTACGTGTATTTAGTGCTTGCCTATCCTCCCTGAGCACAAGAGAGTTTCTTTTAGCAGACCAGTGTATCCAATACCAGCAGAGGCAAGTCCAGCATCCTTCCTCATGTTGCCTACAAAAAAGCACTAAATCTCTCTCCTTCCAGAGAAGTTCACTTCCCATAGGCAGTCCATCTTTTTTACTTCTGCTGAGGCATAACAGCAATGCTAAACTGTGTTTTCCATAGCTCTTTTAACACTTCTATCAGTATGTTGAGAACTAGGTCAAGAAGATCAAATGCCGTATACTGATGACCAACATATTTAATACAGCATATTTAATAAAGTTTTCCTGACAGTATTGATTTGTGTATCTCAAGAGAGTATCAGTCAAATCTCTATTTGAAATCTCAAATCTCTGTATCWGTCCAGAACTTCAGTGACTAACATTATTTTTACGTCAATTGATAAGCAGTTTGTAAAGATACAGGCATACCTTGAACCTTGCTCAAAACGATTGAGATATAGATAGATAWAAATATCTCCCTAACAATTCTAACCTGAAATGGTACCAGATGCTGTCAGTTAGATCTGCTCAATCAGTAAAGACATCTGCTTAATCACTCAGTCCTGACCTATGAGATCTCTGTAGGCAAGAGCCTGCCTGCAGGCAAATCATCTTCAGGGGAGCTAAAGTATATAAACAGTGTTCTCACAGAGGGACTGACATTGGGGTCCAGGCTACATTAATCTGTATATATGAAAAACCTATTCCCATATCTAAACAGAATGGAGAGTTCCATATCTGGGCACCAGATAGGCTGAAGTATATGAGGTCACACTACATACACAATAGGCAGCTGACTTCATACCACTACGCAAGTAGTGATGTTTTAAAGTTAGCCACCACGGAAGTGATAGAATAACTAGTTGCCATTATTAAAAAAAAAAAAATTAAATTTCTTCATACCTTTTAGAGCCTCATTGATGTACCGGCGGAAATAATCCACTCGCAGAGTGTCATTAATAAGATCCCCTGCGTCTTCTGTCGGCATACCATTTCCTGCTATGTAAATTGGGATCTTTGTCCCTGTATATTCCTGGGACACAAACTTCAGCAGCCGCCTTAACCCCCACGGGACCACATGGATCCAAGGAGAGGCAGTCTGTGGCCAAGAAGGATCTACATGCAAGGAGAAGTTCCCGATGCTCTCGTAGCTTGGTGTGCAGGTCCCATTAGTCACAGCACTGACCAGGCGGGAAGTGTAATGGGAAAGACCAAAAAAATCTGCAGTCCCTTTCATCCAGGACTTCTCCTCTTCTGTAAACAGAGGCAGTTGTGCAACTGTTGTGGAGCACTGCTGGTTTACTTCCTGGATCTGAGCCTTCAGGATATCTGGGTAATCACCATTAACAAATATAGGGTGAGCAAACAAGCCAAGCATGAACTGCAGGTACCTCTCAGATGCCCTCACATCCTCAGAGCTGGTTGGAGTCTTGGGTTCAGCCCAGTCCGAATTCAGCACCAGACCCACCTTTCCCAGTTGCTGAGAGCGGTATTTGTCGTTATACAGGTGCCAGACCTTGGCATGAGCCTTCAGAATTGTGTGAGCCACCTGGGGGCAGAAAGCAGAGGAATATGTGACACACTGCTTTGCACAAGAGCCCTTAAGCACTGAGATTATTACCATGTGATTATTGCTGTCTCCATCCAAAAGAAGAAACCTTGACAAAACAAATAATCATAGCCAGAGAGTGCAGTAGGTTTTGGATTAAGCAGAAGGATCTGGCTATCCATCAACACCAGCTTTCAGAACAGAAAAATAAAGACATCTAGCACCCATTAACTACCCCATTTTTTTGCAAGCATCATAAATCCAACAAGCAGATAGTTGTCTCRGAGGCCACATTAGGCTTGAACATAGTTAAAGTACAAAACCATCAGAGGAAAACACCACAACAATGGCAGCTGCAGGATCCTATTTATTCCTGTGTCCCTACCTTGTAAGATGCTACTCCTGGGTCAGTGATTCCTGGAGGATGCTCTCCGGTGCCATAGCCAGCGTAGCTGATAACCCAAGGCTCATGGAAAGTAATCCAGAACTTGACCCGATCCCCAAAAGTGGCAAAGCAGAAGTCTGCATAGTTTACAAAAGCATCTATGATACTGTCATTCTGCCAGCCACCAAGAAGAGCTTGTGGGAGGTCCCAGTGGAACAGAGTCACCATGGGTTCAATGTTAGAGTCTAGCAACCGGTTAATTAATTGGTTGTAATAATCAACGCCCTTGGAGTTGATGGTCTCGTTGGTGCCAGCAGGGAAAATTCTAGGCCAGGATACAGAAAATTTGTACAGTTGGGGATGAAGACCCCTAAGTAGGTAAATGTCATAGCTGGTTTTATAGTAGCTGTCACATGCCACGTCTGCTGTTTGGTTCATGTAGATGTGACCTGCATGCCCAAACTGATCCCAGATGCTCTCTCCTTTCCCATCCTCTGCCCAAGCTCCTTCAATGTTAAAGGCACCTGTGGATGTGCCCCAGAGGAAACCACTTGGAAAAACATCTTGCAGAAAAGAATCCCTCTCCAATTCAGACTGTTTAGCAAACATTTCCCAAACTGTTTGATAGGAGGAGCGAGGGGCAAGAACAGCATCTGGATTCTCCCGTAGAGTATTTGTTTTGCTGGAAATAGAATAAAAAGAAGTTACAATCCCCAAGGTGGATGCCAGTGCCACAGAACTTGCAAACACAGAGGATAAAAGAATCGTTTGCTTCCCATGCAGCTGACATAAGCCACTTAGGGTATAGTTCCTTTGCCATCTGATCAATCCAACCTCCTGCCTAGCAGATGAAGGTGGAGTGCAATGAGCTAACTGCAGAGTGGCTCAAGAGCTGTATATCTAATGCATTTCTTTGCAGGTAGATTCTCATAATTCATTGCAGCTAGGTCAAAGGTGCAAACAAAGTCCTTGCAGTGTATAGCAATTTCACATGCTACAGCTGCTCTCATGAGTGTCCATAGGATAAGCTAAAACTAATCAATCCTGCTTCTGTAATCCTTAGCATCTCCCTGCACAATGGTATCTCCTACATTTCTGTAGGTCCAGTTGGCTTCTCTCCTATGAAAACCTCTATTGTATTTATTTATTTATTTATTTATTTATTTATTTATGGCGATTTTGCTCTTGAAAAGAACAGAAGGCTTGGAAAATGTACCTGTCACTATTGGCTTGAAGGTGCAATCTGGGTAACCAAGGATGAGAGAGCGGAAGAGGATTACATTGCCTGTAATAGTAGGATAGAGGATTGCCTGTAATAGCAAGAGACCAGGCTCATCAGAAGGGCGTTCCTTTCCAGTCCTTTCAGCAACTAACAGCAGTCTTTACCACTAAAACTGTCTTGTGTCTGCCTGCACATAGGTTTCTAGAGAAAACCATTTTATTATAGTATCTGATATAATATATCTATTAGGACAAGAACTGTACCTTAAAACATGAGATGATGAGAAGTCCAAGAACTCATTAACATCATACCCAATCGTACGTGTCTTTTCCTTATTAATAGCTGAAAACAAACAAATGGTAAGGGATGGACTTAGTCACAACTTAGATGCCATGGACTGCATGACACTACTTGTACATACAATTACACCTTCAGAAACAAGGTGCTTTTCATAACTAATAGCTATTTTTCTCAGATCAAATATGTTGGGTTTTTATTAGATATTTACAATTTCATGTTAAAAAATGATCATAGAATCGTAGAACCATTGAGGTTGGAAAAGACCTTTAAAATCATCAAATCCAACCGTTAACCTAGCACTGCCAAGTCCACCACTAAACCATGTCCCTGAGCACCACAACTACAGTCTTTTAAATACCTCCAGGGATGGTGACTCAACCACTTCCCTGGGCAGCCTGTTCCAATACTTGACAACCCTTTAGGTGAAGAAATTTTTCCTAAAATCCAATCTAAACCTCCCCTGGTGCAACTTGAGGCTGATGAAAAYGATGAAAAGCTTTGGGGGAGATTTCCTGCTTCCCCTCCCTCAACACTCGACATCCACCCTTAATTTTCCAAGGTGGCTATGAAAGAAACCTTCATCTAATAGCAGTGTTCCAGACAGGACAATTTTGAATTTCCTCTATAATTTGCCATGCAGAGCTTAGCTAAAAAACTCTCCTCCTTCTTGAAATATGTCACTCACCTGTGACAATGGCAGCTACTGGTATGAAAGGATTCTCTTCCATGGAACCACAATCAAGGAACTTTAGACTAAAAACCAAGATCTCTACGTCCTTCCAGACATTCTGCAAAACCAGAAATCAGAAACTTGTATGAAAAGAAGCATCAGCCAGCTAGTAGAACCATGCTCTTAGCATTTGTTGCTTTTAACACAGAATAGGAAATACCCAGTAGACTGAGAATCAGTGATAAATTTCTTCAAAGTTAAATTCATAAGTCAACGGAGTAAGCATTAAATACCACACACTATTTTTCTCTGATGCAAAAAAAGCCCAGTGCAAATCAAAGCATAAACCCCAGACACCTTCAGTGTTTGACCTGTCATTGAAAAGGCACAAGGAACTATGTTCTTTTTTGAAAGCTTACTTGGTAAGAATCTGTTGCCATAAATAGCCCACTCCAGATTTTTAGAGTAACTGCAGCATGCTGGGACCCTAAAGAGAATGAGTCACATGCGTAGCTCCTTATTCTGCTACTCAGTTGCTGGATGACTCTCGTCTTACGGATTTTAAGAATGCAATTCACTACCAGAGGTTTAATATCAGGTACTAGCCTATAGCACCACTGACATTGTTGCTGCCATGTGATCTAATCCTTTCACAGACTCATCCTCATTGACATTTCTAGCACTGCCTCTACTGATGAGGAGTTGCAAAGTTTGGTAGCACAGTTGCAGAACACATGCTAGAATAAAATAGTGTCATTAGTCTAACAGCTTATCAAACACTTAGGATGTGAGAGAGAATGTTTTTCAGTCCTGGACAAAAGAATTATGCCATTCCAGTGCTCATCAACAATGAGCACTGATCAAGATGATCCTTTCCAGCACTTTTCGAACACCTGTTTTTAAGTCAGAATAACAACAGAGAAGTAAGTGAGCAGTATGCAGCTGTTTCCTAGTATAGCTGTTGTCTGAGATGTCACAGCAAATCAGAACTGTTTAGACATGCATCAAGAAACATGAAATTCCCCTTCTATTTATGGTCTGTTGTCTGCTGCTATACTTTGAACACTGTGGGTAATGTTACCTGGAGTTCACTCAATTTCTTGTAGAAATCTGCTTCATTTCCACAACTGTACTGAAGGCTGAGAGACAGAAAGTCTACCGAATCCTGGAAATCAGAAAAGGAAAAGAATAATTCTGGAGTAAAATGCATTTTTTGCAGGTATTATGTTAAAAATATATAAAACTTTAAAATATTTGATAAAGATACATTGCTGGAGTAAGAAGCCATACAGCTATATGGGACCCCTGGACAATATAATGAGTAAAAACTGGATACTGTATGGCAAAATGCATTTTGTGTCTCTCCTTCTAAACAAAGTAAAATCTAAACAGCTAAAGGAAATTCTAGGAGTATTTTATGAATTTGATATTAATGATTTACAGTTGATTCTTTAAGTAGTAAGGCTGAAGAAGTCTATGATTAATCAGACAGAGAAACCTTTGCAACTATGTGGTTCAGGTAGGCCTTATCAATAATCCTTTGGTGAAAGTCCACTTCAGAAACCTTTAATCATTCCAAACGACAAGTCATCCCACTCGAAGTCATCAAGTTCAAAGGAATAGATAGTATTCTTTTATTAAACCAGCTGATGAAGCTGGAAAAAACCTGATAAGCTTTCAGCTTATTTTTCAGTCCAAGGTTTTATTCTAGTTTAGTCAGCTCATCTAATACAACATCTTCCCTCTCCCTACAAACCTTGCTTATATACTTGAAATGCCAAGCCTAATATTGCTTAGCCTATTACTAAATTTTAAAGGATTGTGAATACAACCCAAAAACCTTCACTGTCATTTGTTCACTACATCCTACATCAACATCCTCTAGGTGAAGACAACTACTAAACAGAGGGTTTGGTCTTTACAGAAAGGATGTCACCATCCTGTAGAGATTATGTTCTCCTTATGTTATGCCATCCCCGTGCAGCTAGATCACTTTTAGCACAGCTCCATTTGTGTTTTAACATAATAAGCAGATTTTTTTAAATAGTGGTTATTTAAAATAAAATATCTTTTTTATTTGGTGGTGCATTAAGTAGACTTGCAAAGAAAATAACAATGGGTACACCTTTTGCAGACGCCTTATCATTTAAGCATGGGAAAATGCATTTTGTGTCTCTCCTTCTAAACGAAGTAAAATCTAAACAGCTAAAGGAAATTCTAGGAGTATTTTATGAATTTAATATTAATAATTTGCAGTTGATTAATTAGTAAGACTGAAGTCTATGATTAATTATGATCATGATTATCTATTATTATGATTTCATTCCCACGCTAAAATTGCCAATTATGAGAGCAAATATTTCTCCATATATCTTAATCAGTGCTTACTAGCCAAGAAAGGATGCTGAAGTCATTTTTAAAATCAGCAAGCTTCACATGATCAGACTAATCAAATAAGTAAAATTTACCAAATTGGTCAACTGGTCAACTTGATAAAATTTTATTTAACTTGCAACAAGTCACTTGATCCCATACATAAAAATCAAGTTAAATAAAATCAGATTTATATAATTTTGGAAATAACTTCTGTTAAGGTATTACCTGAAAAGAAACTGAAAGCAATTCTGATGAAGCGCTATCCAAGACATGACCSATTCCTAAAGCAATGGACAGCTTTCCACCTTGAAAAAAAAAGAGGCAGCCTATTAGTATGTTAGGGACAAATAAAAAAATTCAGTTCAGTGCAGTTATTTTAAAATCAGYTGGAAATTTTTGAAGATGTGGATCATCAGGCAGTGCCCTAGGTAACTGATTTCAGAATACCCACTATGATTTCAATGGAGGGTTGAAGATGGTAGAAATTCAAAGGCAGAGTTCAGGGAGTCTTTGTCAATAAATCTTCTCTTATCATGACAGCTCATAAACATCTTGGCGCTGTTGCTTGCAGGAAGGTGGATCTCAATACAGCTGTCCAGGGGGTGCCCTTCCACTCCATGAGTAATTATAAGTCATACCTTTAATTTTCATGCCTTTGTGGTGGTTCTACAGTGGTTATTTTTTTAAATCCATCCTGTGCTGGATGCTGCTGAGATGCTAGGATGCCAGGAACTTGGGGGAGCAGGTTAGGCGGGAGGGAAGCTGGGCAGCTTCTAAGGGCTATCACCAGATAGCGTGAACTGTACTGCAAAGTATTCCTGACAAATGCAGGAATTAAAAATAAATAAATTAATTAAGAATGTGAAAAAAACATGACTCAGCCAGCTCTACTGGCTGGCTGCCTGGGACAGAAAAACTCCAAGTCCAAAGAAGGCAGACGCAAGAGGACAGCTGCTTAGAAAACCCCAGGTACCCATCACAGAAGAGGTGAAATTCTCTTGCTCTGTGTAACACAGGTAGAGTTAAGATTTAATTACTTTAAAACCCCAGTGTCTGCAATGAGGAAAGTCAAACAAAGAACATTGCAGACTTCCTCACACTATTATCATCTCACAGGAGACTTCTTGTGCCTTGTTTCTTCATGGTTTGAAGTACATTTCAGGAATTTTTTAGTCTTTCTTGTGTGGGTCAGGAAGAGGTACACAAAAATATATTATTATCTACAAAATAGCTTGATTATTACGAGTTTGTCATTGTACAAAGAAAAAATAGAATAAGACTGGATTTGAGTAATCTTAAAGTGATTTGTAACTGATAGAGATAATTAATTTTCACTTTACACTAAAAAGTAAATATTCTGTTTCATGTTGCTTTATTTAACTTTAGAAAGTTAAATAAAACCATTTCCCTTTGATAAAATGAGAAATGTCATTTTAAACCATGATCAGTTTTGTTTAAGTGGATTTTGTCAACAGAATTGCAAAGATTTCCACCTTTTAGGTGGAAGGCTGAGTTGAATTTGACCTGATTCTTCAGCTAGATCTGGACCTCCAAAGCTGTATTCCTTGGGAACACATCATGCCTTAATGAAAAAGCCTGCGCTCATCATATATAAGAGATTATAGCTCAGCCACTGACTGATGGCATGATCTTCCTCTCTCAGCTGAAATGGTAGCAATTGCAATCCCAGTTTTCAAGGACACTGAAATAAGTAATAAGRCTTTGAAAATGAGATGACTGGGCAGGAATCAAAGATTCTTCCTAAGTCTTAGCCCCACTTTTATTATAAAACACATTCAAGGTTTGGTATATGAACAGTATGAGACTACAGTTCATCAGGGGCATCTGCTGGTCTTTAAATTAAGAGCACATGGACAACAGCCCTTAGAGAAAAAGCATATAAAAGTATTATAATGTTTGGTTTTGAAGTACTAGTTTCTGCTGCTCAAATTAACTGGAGGCTATTTAATACTTCCCTGATGCTTAAAAGATTAAACATAAATATGCATATATACACATAGATATTATCCCCAACTATTTTGGCTTTAATTTCAAGTAAAACACAATTACCAGTAAATTCTAAAACAATTATCAAAATAAGGGATTGGAAGGAACCTGTTACTCAAGGATTTCTACGTAATTCTGAGGAGAGCACTGATACCACATTCACACAGATTGCATGTAGCAGTTGCCATTTAATCCCATCACAAAATATTTGTGAAAAAGTCATATAAAAAAATCCCTCTCCCTATTCTCCTTACCCGCTGGTGTGTATTTCTCGTGGTAGAYGGTGTAAGCTCTTTCATGAGCGGCAGCTAGGGCCTGGGCTTGGTACTGGGGGTCATCGTAAGGCAGGSTTTTAAGGACCTCCGGCAGGTCGCTGAAGGTGAGCCACACATTGACCAGACCCCCAAAAACACGGAAGCTGAACTCTGCGTATTCCACAAAAAGGTCAGCAAAAGCGTTGGCTTTCCTACCCACGGCCTGCGCGGCCACAGCGCCAGGGACACGCTGGTGATGCAGAACTACCACCGGCCTGAGGTCTGCAGCAACCAGGGTCTCGAGCAGCTCCTGGTAGCACTGCACTTGAGCTTCATCTGGCTTCCTGGCATCCCCCTTCGGAAGAATACGTGCCCATGGCAGGAAGACTTTGTAATGCGTCACCCCGATCTCACGAAGGTGGGAGAAGTACTGGGGCAGCTCAGGAACCACAAGATCTTGTTGGCACAGGTAATCATGGGCTTCAACCACGGCAGGGCCCTGTTCTTCCTTGGGTAGGAGTTGGTTCTGCAGATGCAATCTGTTTACTAACTTGCTGGGTAAAGGTCCAGCAATGGCGATAAAATTCTGAGCAAATTCCCCATCTATCCCAAGGCTGGGAGAGACTAACAGAAAGACGACGACTATCTTACAAATCAGATCCATTTCTGGATATGCTTCAGAAAGAGTTATTCCACATTACTTATATTACAGTAGAAGTAATATTTAACTGAAATTATCTATTACACAGATAAATGTTCCCAGAACTTGCTGACACTAGAATGATAACAAATCAGGACTTTCAATCAATAGATGAACGAACAAATGGACGAATACAAAAAACACTGTCAAACAATTAGTTGGAGAAAGGTCATGTGGAAACATTTTCTGAGATGCTCAGGTTCCSCTTTATGCTTGAACATCAGTTGACATTTGCTGATACTTCCTCCATTTCAGAGGAAGATAAAATAAGTAGACAATGCTTTTCATCTCCTCTTGGCCTTTTTTGGCTTAAGAGGAATCCCAGCACAGCTCTGGATGCCGAAAATAAGAAGAGCAGAGTTATCTGCATTGCTGGGGCTGGGTGCCACCACGGCTCAGGACAGCAAGAGGCATGTTTGTGCTCTAATTCTTGGGTGCATAAARGCAATCTGAGATGTGGCATCCTACCCACTTGGAAAAGTGGCTATTACGTGAATTCAAGCAGCAGCAACAATATGTGTCCTCATGGCTGATAACTTCAAGGAATTTGAATATCATTTTATTGCTTTCCAAAGTACTCCTTCCTTCAACCTTGAAAACAAATGTTCTCTCAGCAGGGTGGACACATACAGATCACCCACCTGAACAGCTGCAGGGAAGAGRTAACTTGACTTTTCTACATTTAAATACAGCAAAACTGAAGAGCTGAGAACATTCACTGCCTAAATACAGAACATGTTTAAATCAACTAAACACAAAATTCTACATAACTATATTGAAAAGTCAGTTCCATGTCCAAGTTTATTTCCTTTAATAACCAGCTTTCTGTCTAAAGCATACCTGAAATCATCTGGACAACTTATTGCTCTCTCTGGCAAGCAATATTATCTTTAAGTTACAGTAGAAAACGTCTCAACATTTGCTGTTACTCAAATAGCCAATCTTAYAGCTTACACAGGGATTGTAATTTGTGTACTTTGATCCTGTTTGATTCCCAGGTGACTATTTTTTTCAGGAAGCCTTGAAAAGCTTGCTGAAACAGTGTGCTTACTGTTCTCAACAACTATGTACTCTCCTTTCCCCGCACCCCCCGATGTTTGAATAACAAGTTTGACTAGGAAGGTTACAGCACCATCTGCTGCTTGTTTTTCAGTAGAGCAGTGTTAACTCGGAGAGAGAACACCCCTCCTAGCCTAGAGACTGGGGAAAGAGAAGCAGAAAAAATACTTTCTCCCATGTGAAGGTTATTTATTATCAAAGCCTGGGGGGAAGAGAAGGGGGAAACACATAATGAAGTACAAACATCTTCCTGTCCTTATTTTGAAAGTAAATGAACAATACAGAATAACAGGAAACTGTTGTTGCAGGTGGGTGGCAATTTTTAATGAAATGTACCATTTGCCAAGGTGCAGTTTATGAAAGAAATTAGTGGACAGAAGYCACTGCAGTTGGAGTTAGTGAGTTAGTGCCCAGTGATGTGGTAGTGTTGCTAGTGACAAATATTTATGATTCCTTCCATTCCTTAACTATAACTGTTACCTTTAATGATATGCTTAGTTAGACCAAGGCATATCTCTTCAAAGCTGGAAGAGACTAACAGGAAAAAAGACGACTGTCTTACAAACCAGCTCCATTTCTGGACCTGCTTCAGAAACAGTTATTTCCCACTATTTATACTTAAAATATATAGCTTTGGTATCTTTCATGCTATTACAAATGTTTCTTAGGTGCTGGTATCAGGTTGACAAGACAAATATTCAGGTATTTTTAATTCTTAATAGATTATTTAATAATCCCATAGCATATAGCAAATGATTGAGAACAACAGAAATTTAAGTAAAATTTTCTTACAGAAAAATCTACAAACAAGTTTACAAATATAGCCTTAAAAATCCCTCACAAATGATGGCAGTTTTCAATTCACTTACAAGTCAAGACATTCATCAAGATGGGGGTTTCTGACCTCCTGACTTAAAGCCTTGGTTTGGGCTTGGCTATTTTCAATTTTCTATTTTACATATGCAACAGGAGCATACACATCTTTAGTCCATCTAAAAAGAAAGAGAAGTAATCAGAGTTTCTCATTATCCATTACTGGAAGATAAAAAAACTTCTTAAAAAACAGCATCTGTCATCCAGGAAATTTAATCTTTCTTAAGACATCAAACATTTAGATCATTATTTTTCCAGCCTCAAAGCATAGGCATAGAAAATAGCAATCCCACAGATGAGTGACAACAAATCCACCCCCACACATCTCCAGTCATTTAATGATCTTTTATTTATGTTAATAAGAAAAACAGTAAAAACCTACAGCATAAAAAGTCTAAATACAATGGAAGAACACTGCAAAATTCCTCTCATTTAAAACAGAAGCATCTACATAGCTTGATGCTGAAAAGAGCTATTCAGTGATTCTCCTCTGCATCTGGATGATGGCACTGAAACCCAGAATTAATAATGAAGCTAATATATAAGTGTGTCATTTCTTTAAAAACTTTCCAGGTATGCTCAGTGTAAATGAGCAATCATATATTACTAACCGCACATTGGCACATTCCACAGTAAAGTGTTCATAGGAATYTAAGATGTTAGCTCAACAGCAACCCCTGCAAGAAAAGAATGCATTTTCCAACATGTAACTAGTCAGCTCTACAATCCGGTTCTCAGCCCTTAGTCTTCCAGCAGATAGTTTGGATTGACAACCAGGTACGGATCTTCATCAAAAGTCTCCTCTTCTCTGGATCCYCTCAGTCCTGACTGGGACAGTTCTATCAGAATGTGGTCCTACAACAGACAAAAATTTGTATTCAAACAAGAACAGAAAGGTTTGTTTGTACTTTTTGAAAGGCATCTCCTTTTTATACTGGTAGCACCTCTCATTGATGAATTATTTAACCCTTTTAATTGTAAACTCCCTCTTTAACAGATTCCTAATCTTAACAATTAGGTTCAGTGGAAATCTCTTAATATGTTGTATGCTTTCGGGGAACACTTCAAACTAGTGGTTTTGTACCTTTAAAAGTGAGAAGTATTTTATATTTTCATACTTTTTCCTCCAAACTGCCCTAGTCTCCCCGTGACTCAAAGCTATCCATTGAATAAAGTGTTGTTTGTATTTCTGTATCCTAATGTATAACCAACACTACAGAAATACAGAAAAATATCACTTACACTTTTATAGGGACATAATATGGCACTTTGAACTYTTACTTATACACATCTCTAATTTATTTCAGTGTTTTTTCTAGAATTATTTTTAACAGGTATTAAACAAAGAAGGCAGTTATACAGTCAATAACACGGAAGYGCAAAAGATATTTCTCAAATTAGGAATGTATTCTATTAAAAATTAATCATTGCACTATATAAGTTAAAACCCTTTTTCACTATCCACACATCTCTATACATACATAATGTGTAAGTCGGTGAATGACTCTCTCTATGATCTTCTTTTTATTTATTAGTTCTTCTTCAGATTCTATTTCAGACTCAATTTCCTTTAGATACCAATTAATAAGTTCACTCTTCTTTAATGATGAATCGTCCTCTTCTGCAAAGAAAATAATTTGCTTAAACACAGCAGCAGTAGATACCAGAAAAAGATTTGTATGTTAACGTTTACAATGCTGAAGAGAGAAATAYGCTTTTTAAGATGTTTAAGAAACATCAGACTTTCTTCTGTTTCTTAAATCATCAAGTTTTGTACAGGAGGCTGTTTTATCATGGTTTAACTGGAGATATTTAGATTGAGAATTGAAGCTTTCAGTTCTATGCATCCAAGTGGCTTACAAATTAAATGAGCAGCGTAGCAATCACATCAGCCTTCAGCTTCAAGAAAAGGCAGTGATAAGGACTCATACAACTTTCCTCTAAGGGCAAAAGAACATCACTGTCACACAAAGCCAAAGAAATCATCCTTCTACATGTACTCAGCATTTTGAACAGATATTGTAGTCTCCACGCCCTTCCAAAAACTTCATCGCAYTGGTATATGCTATGAGACAACTGCTGCATTTCATTACAGCAGTAGCTTCATTACAACTGAAATATTTCATCTCCCCAAGAAATGACGCAGCCATTTGCACTTAACATACTGGTTAAGTACATACTTTAGGCTGTGGTTGTYGGCATACATTAAAGCTCTTGCTACAGTTTTCATTGCTGCTGACTCTTCTAGATAGGTTAAACCAGCATATGCTACAAATCCCTTTCTGCGTCTGCTCTGCTGACATGCTCCTCGACTTACCGGCTTTTGACAAATGACTAAGATACCAGAGCTAGAAAGTCCAAGAAGTCATATTTGTATCATCAGATGTAGTATAGCCACACAGGTTCACACCTGCCCTAACAAGTTTGGTGTCTCAGCAGGAGTGAAAATCCCAAGTGCAACAGCATGAGATGCAGTAACAGTTACTCCCTGAACTCAGGGTCTGCCATCTTTTTAATAAAACAATTCTCACCTTCCTCTGCTTTCCTGAGGTGCAGCACCAGGAGATTAGAAATTCGTCGATACTCAGAGAAGCCCAGTCTAAGAGAAGCTTTGGGTGCGGCATCTTTGTTCATGTCCTCAGAATGGCCGTTGATCCCATTCACAAGACCATTGACCCCAGCTGGAGCTTCTGCCTCACCTGTTTAGACACATGCCCAGGTTTAAATCTGTAACATCTTTTAACTGTTTAATATTCTGAGCCACTGAAAAGTGTTTGCATTGACCAGCCAGGTGAGTGGACCCACAAGGAGCCTGAAGAAGTAAGAGAGTTAAGAACAGGAGTCAAGATTCGTAGAGCTTATTAGATGAGAAATRGGTGAGAAACTGAAGAGAAGCATATACTCAAACAAGGTAAGCTGTAAAGGCTGGAGTACTTTCCCCTTTGAAAAAATTCTCTACAAGTAATTTACCATTGACTCCATCTTGGTCCTCTTGAGCCTCCATTTGCTGTTCATCATCTTGGTCTAAATTAATGTCAGGAGTCTCAACTCTAATGATGGACTTATTTAAAAGCCTGAAAGCTTCCTTCACATGTTTCGGGTGAACCTGGGGAAGATTTGAAAAAATTTGTATTAAATAGGCATGGTGGCTCTTCTAGTGTTAAAAGCTGCTTTTCCCAATACCTCCAGAAACTCACCTCTGACTCTGATGAAGGGTCTTTCTACCCATCTCACCCGACTAATCCTAAGCAGTAAAGACTCTGCAAGTCAAATTATATTCCACTACAAGTACTCTGAGTTCACACAAGGTCATAGAGGGAATAAGCAGCCTGATGAATCTTTCAGGCTTTAGCGATCATGCAGAGTTGATAAAATTTTTACTTAAGCCAAGGACATTTTGAAGAAAGATCAGTGGAGCAAGAAACATGAAAGAAATGGGTCTGAACAGAAACAATATGAAAAAAAAAAAAATGTAATTAATGAGACTCTCCTCCAGAATTGAAAAGCAAAAACTGGAAAAATCATCTCTAGCTGAGCCATAAGATAAAAGCTATCTGTTTCCTTATAAGCTGAATTTAATTAAAAAGAACCCAGTGGGTGTTCTTCTTACACAACCAGTGAGCAAGTTTCTATCACCGCATGTGTCACATAACCCCATATCAATATTTCAAACGGCCTGCTGAGTTTTAAAGCAGGGACTAGATGGATAGTAGTCATGCTACAGTTAATAGCCATAACACAATATATATTTCAACATTGGTTGATGTGAGGAGTTCACATCACAAATACAGGTACTCTTAGGGAGGTGCAGATACTCTGATGAACTTTGGCTTTTTAGATTGCAGACGAAGAGAGCTGTGAGAGATTACGAACAGTGCAAGATTAGGAGAGACACTACCAACAGCCCTGGCTGATACTAATAGATGATTGTTCTTCCTATTTGTCATGATTTGACAGGTAACAGGCTGAGAGTGCTGATACAACTGTAATGCAAAAACATGCATGTTCTCAGTTTGGACCAGCTGATCTCAGTTTTACAAGACATACCTTAGAAACAGTMTTTCTGGCATACAAATTCAGACCGAGTACGACCACATCGTAAGTGAAAACATGATCCAAGCTCTCCTCCCCACCCACAGGATTTAAGTATGTACAATACCATAGTCAAATAGCAAAGCCAGAACTCCCACAACATTTATATAAATATTTACACAAACTTTCATCAAAAACCTGATACCTCATCACAGCAATGCATACGGGCCATAGCTTCAGACAGCCGAATCATGCTTTCCAACTGTCGCACTGTGATTCTCCAGGACGACTTTGTCACTCCAGAGCCATCACGCTGCCGTAGTCGTTTATACTGCTCCACTATAAAGTCCTCAGACTCCTTAGATATCTTCATGACATAAGACAGTATGACAGTTTGCCATGTTAAAAGTATTAAAGTTTATTCTTCTTGCATTAGATTGGCAGTTCCCAGACTCTTCTGTACTAGCTACTGCTTTTCTCTGAAATATTCTACCCTATACACATACTACATATAAATATAATTACAATCATATTATATTAAAATGATATTGTAATAATTATTACAGTAACAATGATATTACAATAAGTACATTGAAGCATTAATTATTTTACAGCAGATTTTTGATYATTTCTATTCTTCTGTTTCACCGACTTGCTTCTGGTCATAATTCATGTCTGTCTCTACTAGATTGTTCTCTGTTTATTTACTTCTCACTCTGCATGCAAACACACACACACAAGCATACACTTGATATACTAACACTGACTACAGCTTTGTGTACCTGCTTTTTAGCTTGAGTCTCTCTGCACATACACAGATCCAGGTGGAGAAGAAACTCCCCACCAGAAGGAAATGAAATGGGAGTTTTCAAAACTCTGTAAGGGAGGGTGTCCTCTCCTTCCACTTGAGAAGAACTACACTAGGAGAACTTCTGAAAAATCTAACACACAGATATCCAAGCTGCTATTTGGATGGACGCGTAAAATTTGCACTTAGAGCAGTTTYCCATGTTCTGTATTTTACCACAAAGAAAGCAAAGAAATATCGAGGAACAATACCCTTTTAAAATAAAGACAAACAAACTGTTTGATTAAGCAGTATGTCGGTAAAATATAAAAATCTCTGCAGCAACTGTGTTGAATAACCCATGCCCTTGAGGTATGAGAAAGCTATGAAATGACCCCTCAGTTGTTCTAGACAGAGGTTAAGAACTGCCACCAAAGCAGTTAAGATTACTGATTATAACAGTCTCAGCTGGGCTGGCTGGGCTTCTGGAGTTCAAAAAAAAGAGTACATGGCTAATGTACTAATAACTGAGTTTACAGCTCCTTTCTTGACAGAACACTACACTAAGTGTCTTTGCATTTGCCGGAAAAAAAGCAGACCACAGAGTGACTGTTCCTTGGACCTCCTCGTACAGAACAAATTATACAGGAAAGTAGAATTACCTTTGGTTTAAACTGTCTTGCAAACAGCAGATATCTTCTGATATCATCTAATGAGTAGACACGATCAACAGATTCTTCTACTCTGGAATGCAGATCCACTATGCGTCTGGCAATGGCATAATCTGTAACCTGGGATATTATTGCTCCGTCAGATCCCTTTCACAACATCAGCCAAATATCAAAACAACAGCTATATTCTTCCTTCCCATTCCCCTCCCTCACTTGCACTCCTCATGGCAGAGAGAGTCTTTCCAGAAGCCAGACTCTCTGCCAGAAGATCCAGGAGAATGCCCTGGAGGTTTTTAACACAAGGAAACATAGCAGAGAAGGGATAAAAGGCAGTTTTAGGATTTATAACCTCTTGGAACTCTCCTGGGTTACAAGTTAGCCACAGAAAAGGCAGAAAGCAGCACTTTGCAGCGTGGGAACTGCTTTCTTCCTTTTTAGCCTACTCTGTCTCTTTCATCAGTCCCTTCTCAATTAGATAATCACTCTGAGCAAAACAGCGGAGAGAATAGTGCTGAACCAACATTAATCTCTGTAACTCGTGCGTTCCCAAGGCAAATGCCACATAGACAGGTGGTAGCAGTCTCAGCCTTAGTGACCAGCAATTTGTAAAAATGACTAATGGTGTTAAGTTTGCAGGTCAAATCACTAGAAGATGAAAAGGCAGTATCCTTGTATTCAGCAGAGCATGTTCAAATTTGTACTGCCAGCTTTTAACTTCGCAGACAGAGAAGAAAAGCAGAAGCAAGACACTCTCATCAGATCAGCTTCACCTAAAATTGCAGAGGGCYACCAAGATGGTCAGAGGGCAGGAGCACATGATGTATGAGAAGAGGCTGAAAGAACTGGGTCTGTTCAGCTTGAAAAGAAAGCAACTGCCTCATTGACGAGTATAGATGTGATGGAGCCAGACTGTTCTTAGAAGTACAGATTGACAAGAGGCAACCGACACAAACTCAACCACGAGAAATTCTGACTAGATATAAAAGTTATTATTTTTTAAACACATGAGAGTTGTCAAACATTGCAGTAGGGGCCTAGGGAGGCTGCAGAATCTCCATCCTTGGAGATACTCAAAACTCACCAGGTCAAGGTCTTGGCAACCTGTTCTCAATGATCTGCTTTGAGCGTGAGGTTAGACTAGAGACCTCCAGAGGCCTTTTCTGACATAAGTTATTCTACAGTTCCTTAAAATTACCTCATTACATTCATCCACAAGGATGAAAAAGAGATCAAAGCGAGACATGATGGGAGCTGACAGGTTTATATTCTGTTTCAGTGACTTGGATCTGTCGTAGCGCCCTCCAACTGGGTTCGCTGCAGCCAAAATGGAGGTCCTGGCATTCAGGGTAGCCTGACAATGGGGGGAAAAAAAAAAAAATTGAAAAAAAGAATTATATCTGTGACCATTTGCTAAACAAACTCACTGCAATTCGAATGGGTCAGCATAACATCTTTTAGATGCAGTTTCAATGGAGGTATTACAACAATCACTCCTCAAAAGAGCCCAAACTCTTCTAAGCAGCCCTTTCTAACCAGGTCTCTGCCCCAAGACACAGTTTGATGAATCAATATTTTAACATTGTCACACTCTTGCCAACAATACTGAAACAAGTCCTTAAAACTGCTTTTCACAACATCCTGTTTTTAACAGTGCAAATACACACTTGACTTCTACAAACACATACAAATCAATATCCTCTTTTGGGGTTACTTCAAGGTTARGATTTTCCCATTTTCTGTTTCCTGTCCACTACTATCTCTTTTTTGCTTTCAGTAGCATTTCTTATCTTTTTTGGGTATGTGGCACAAAAACTTTGCAGGCAAGGGATCTCTGCCTGCCACAGTGAGGCAGCTGCAGAGCTGACATGAAAATCTGACAGATTACACTAGATCAGTACATGTAACAAACAGTCAGGCAATCATACAGACTACACAACCAGAGGAATAGCGCAAGCTACCTTTACTCCTGCTTTAGTAATGGATATAGTCTGCTGCTCCATTGCTTCATGAATGGCTACTTGATCCCGCACGTCCATTTTGTCAAATTCATCAATGCAACAAACCCCCTGCAGCGGAAGAATAAAAAATAAGTCACCCAAATTCAAACACTTTTGGAAAAAAAGCATCATTAAGACAATTTGGGGCTCTTTGTCATTAATCAAAACCATTCCAGGAATGCAGGAACTCCTCTAGTTCCTGTACTCACATTATCCGCCAGCATCAGTGCTCCAGCTTCAATGACAAATTCGTGAGACTCTTCATCTTTTACAACAGCCGCTGTTAGACCAGCAGCACTGGAGGCTTTTCCACTGGTGTATACAGCACGAGGACTGAACTCGTCCACATGCCTATGGAGAGAAATAATAGTGAGGAACAAACTTAAAAAGTCAGATTAAAAGCTGCAGAAGCAAGATAACTGTAATGCAGTACTGCTTTCAACCTCTCAGGCCAGGACTTGTTCTTTCCTTCAAGAAGCAACTAATATTTAGGTAGGCCCTCCCACCTCTAATGATGTTTGAGCAAGCCTTGGAAACTAATCTTTATCTAACTGCAGCCTATCACAGGTCTGTTACTCACTCATGGTTACAGCAGCAGAAAAAATAATGCAGACCTCCTCCCACCAGTTTTCTGCTGACTTCACAAGCTAACACAGCTCCTTACGGGTCAGGTAAATGTCAGCACAAGGGAACAAATGGCTTCATAGCAGGAAGCAGCAAGACTGACCACAGGCAGCCTAAGACAGCTTTTGTGGTGCCTCTACATTTCTGAGTTGCAGTGTATGCTGCAAGGACCTCAGCTTCTTGGAGAACGATACAGAGGTAAATGAACAGCTTGATAAAATAAAACCATATTAAATAGAATTTCTAATTAAAAAGCATTGTAATATAAGATGTAGCATAAAACAGAATTATTTCATAATTATYTTTCAGGGCTAATAGTTGTCTATTTGTCCAAAGTGTTAGGACCTACCAATTTAGACTAAGCTAAAAATAGGGGAAAAAAATATTTCAAGATGTGCAATAAATTTTGTATTTTTAATATTCAATGACTTTTGAAAATATTTGGAAATTCATACTTTCATAACTACCTAAAGAAAAAAAAAAAAGTCTTAATTCATTCTTTGTTATTACTACAGGGGCTTGTTGAGTTTGCTTCAGCCCTGTTAAAATACTTCAACCACATCCAAACAATTCCTGGAAAATATTCTTAAATATTTTACTTCCCTTTCCTCTGTTTGASATAGAAAAGGCACAGTACACATTTATAGCTCTAGTCATACTGGACAATATTTAAATACTGAGTTTTAATGAGATGCTTACTTTARAAATTGACTCTTGGCTGTACTTGGATCACCAACAACACAAACATTGATGTCCCCACGCAAGGAAGTGCCTTCTGAAGTGGTCTTAGGAACTCCTCCAAAAAGCATCAGCAGGACCCCACGTTTCACTTCATCATTACCTGCCCCAGAAAAGACATTCGACTAAAAATCCAAAGAAAACACCACGTTTTTCCTATTCAAAAAAAACTTCAGCCCACTAGAATTTTAGAGCATTTGGGCACATCTGCTCAGAATTTACCTATTTGCTAAACATCCACTAAAACTGCGTTTATGTGCTTGATAATTTCAGGGAAGAATGACTCAGAAAGCAGCTGTATTCCTTTACGCTACAGTGGCTCAGAATACGGACCAAATTCAGCTGATCAAACTTTTCAGACATAACCAACATAAATCCTCAAACTAGCTCTGAGCCAGAAACAACTGCAAACATACACACACACACATATGCATGCACAACAGCATACAAATATATGGAATCCTTAAATCTTTTGAAGGAAGTCCGTATAAAATAGAGCTTATATCCAACTGTCAGCTGCCGGATTTAGTAGCAGATCACCCAATAGCAAAACCAACCATTTTGACTAGTCTTGCAGGCCTTAATGATTAAACACAGCAAGTACTCAGGAAATAGATTCTCCTTTTCTAGCATAACCAGTGCTGGAGGAGAGTTTGTGGTAGTTGGCATAGGGCTTTCAASCTTTCCCAAAATGGCACTACATGGACAGCAAAAAGAATTAATATTTTCACAAGGGAAATCTTCCTTCTCTGAGGCAACAGCTGRACTCTTACCATGGATAGTGGGGAAGAGGCTGGTGCACAGATTATGGTAAAGGTTCTTATCTTGGCTCATTTCAAAAACCTTTTCCCACTCTTTCACAGACATTTGGTTTTTAATGCTTTCTGCAGTCTGTTCTTCATCTCGGAGCTCTTTTCCACCAAACTAAAGGAAGTAAAAAAACCCAGAAGTTAATAGAAGTAATAACATGGTCACTACTGAATATGAGTACTGCAGACAGGAGGTTACAAAAACTTGCTCTGTAAGCTGAATGGGAGGAACACATTCAGAAAAGCTGACCTTAGGCTAAGGAAGCTCATCATCTTATACCTTTAAAAACCAATAGACAATTTCCTAGGGGGCAAAATCAATGGAGTGTAACTTCAGTTAGTGAGAAAAACCCAGGAGAGATGCTTGTCCAGAGATTAAAAAGAGAGTAAACCAGTACGGCTTCCTTTGGCTAAAATTTGCCTTTGTAAGCATTCTTCATTAACTGGAATTTACAAGGTCTTTCCTTACTCTGGAATGAGGCAGGAAACTTCTACACCCAGAAAAATAACAGATGCTGGCTTTATCCTATGTGACAGTGAAGCTGCTAGCAGAATTATAGATTAAAATATCATACCATGCTAAAACCTAGCCATAGTCAGTATTACTTATTATGTTGTAGTAACATCCCAAGTTGTTATGTGATAAACCAGAGGGAATAAGAAGGATCGCGGCTTTCCCTGTGACAAAATGAAGCAATAGCATTTCCTGGAGGAAAAGGAAATGCTGCAGAAATAGATGAAAGCTGAATGGAAATAAATGGACAAGTTAGCTCTTTAGAATAAATTGATAACATTGGCAAATAATCACATCTGTGAAAACTGCTACGAACAATAAAGACAAGAAAAAAACTTGCTATATAAATCCATTCAGAATATAAAGACAGTCAAATGCACAGGAAGGTGGTACACATACGTACTTAAAGCTTTACCTATTCCCGCTCCCTAATTTGAGGTAAAACCATACAGAGCAGAAATCTTCAATACCTTTAAATCTATTTTCTTTCCAGACTCACCCGTGGATTTGTTGGTGCAACATAACAAGCTAGAAAGACTAGCTTATATGACAGCTCTCTGACTCCAAGGGCACGAAGTCCTCGGATGCCTTCGGTTTCATAGCCCTCCGTCCCACTCACCCGGGAGCCGGTTTCTGCACGTACCCCTGCCGTTAGAGTGGGAGTCAGAACAGCAGTTCCCCAAACAAGCAGGAGGGACACGTCATTGAGGTCATGAGTGCTAACAACAAACCTGGTGTTGAGAGCTGGGAGACATCAGGCACGACGATCAGTGACCCTGTGAAGTCGCATTTGTCACCTGCCTGAGCAGACTCCACTGCTTCTGCACGCAAGATGACCTCCACACTGCGAGGAATGCTGCCACGCGGCAGCTCGGCCTGCGTCTCCTGAATGCGAACCTGGGGAGGGAGAGAATATCAAGCACTTAGCAGATGTCATCAAATTTGAAACTGCTTCAAAAGGCTAAGCTRCTAATAAATATGGTAAATAGCATTTGATTGTTGCCATCCATGTCAATCATGCAATTTCTCTTACAATAAGACAACCAACCAAAAATTCCTTCACTAATAAGTATCTAAGGTGTCTTGGAGAAGCTTAAGAGGATACACAGGGGCCACAATGACAATTCTGAGGGCTAGGAAAAGCAACTTGAAGAGTCTAGTTAACATGACTGACACAAAATATTATTGTAGGATGTGAAGTGCTGAGGATTTGACAGGGTAAATCAATCTGGAAGAGCAAAACACTGCAGTCACTAAAAGACAYCTCTTTTCATACTCGTATGAAACAACTACACATGATGTACCTGCAACACAAGACTAACAATGGCTCGAATATGTGGGTTTTCAGTAGCTTACTTAGACAATAAATGTCATGCAATGTCGTGATTTAACCCTAGCCAGCAACTAAACACCACACAGCTGCTCGCTCACACCCCTGCTCCAGTCGGATGGGGGAGAGAATCGGGAGGACAAAAGTGGGAAAACTTGTGGGTTGAGATAAAAACAGTTTAATAATTGAAATAAAACAAAATAGAACAGTAGTAATAATAACAACAACAATAATAGAATATACAAAGCAGGCGATGCACAATGCAACTGCTCACCACCTGCMGACCAATGCCCAGCCCATCCCCAGAGCCACGAACCTCCTCTTCCTGGACCACGCCTCCTAGTTTATATACTGAGCATGACATCATATGGTACAGAATACCCCATTGGCTAGTTGGGTTAGCTGTCCTGACTATGCTCCCTCCCAGCTTCACATGCACCCGGCAGAGCATGGGAAGCCAAAAAGTCCTTGACCAGTGTAAGCACAACTTAACAACAACTAAAGTATCAATGTGCCATCAACATTCTTCTCATACAAAACCCAAAACACAGCGCTAGAAAGAAAATTAACTCTATCCCAGCTGGAACCAGGACATGCAACAAAACTGCTTTGATAATAAATGAAATAAAATAAGTAATAATTTCCCATGCTTAAACATAAGCCTTCCATAGACAGAAAGAAACTATCTGCAGAAATTYCAGTGCCTTTTCTTGAGGTCTTTTCTTGATGTTGACAGAACCAAAATTAACTGTCTTCAATGTGTACCAGTACAAACAACACCTTTCAACTACCACAGGAACATCATTGTCATCATCCCCCAACCTCACCACTGTACCTTTTGGAAATCAACAAATCTTGATTTGTTTGTGTCCAGCAGGAATCTCCTTCTATTGGCACAGACTGGGTTTCTGCAGATGTTTGGCTGCGTGTATTTAAATTGCTGTTCCACATCTTTAATCACTGTCTGGCAGTCGAGGCACAGGAAGGTTCCACTCACAAGCTCAGGATGGACTGGGTGGGTACGTACCACCTGTCCACTGATACGCATCAGTGAGCCAATTTTTGCTGATGTCAATTCTCGAATTCTGTTTAAAACAGAAATTAATAAGAATTAAATTCTTAAGTTGAGTTGACATTTTTAGGCCCAGGGTGCTACCTAAGTACTAAGATGCAACATAGTTTCATTCAGTCTGTGACCAAAGAACAGTTGTAACAGATAAAAGAAACAAAGTTACTAGAATATATTCTAATTTTATGATTTTACATAAACTTTTAGATTGATACTAAAAGTCAAACCAATGCAAAAGTTACTGGTACTTCAAAAGCAACACACTAAATAATTTCTTTAAATTAGAGAAGTTACGTTTGTTTGTGGAATATGATGAATGTAAGTATCTGTGTGTGAGTCACAAATGAARAACTGTTCAAAAAAATATCCTGCACAAGATCAGGAAACTTCTTCACAATTGTATTGGTCAACTGTACATTTCACACTGTATAACCAAAACATTTTCAGTATGCTTTGATGCTTTTTTCCCAGTAGTAAAAATGCGCAACTTTCAGGAATTAATAATCATCTTACTTGTGTCTGGTAGGTAGATCTTGGAATGCAACATAAAAGTCCTTGTTAGAAGGAACATTTCCATGGTCTCTGGCAAAAGTCTTTACTGCTCGGCAGAGGTAAGGGTAAACCCTGAAATATGGAAAATAAGTTCAAATTTTATAGAAACTATCAAAATGCCTTCTTTGCTTTAGACTACATCAAAGGCTTATATCATACATTTCCAGGTTCTGGCTTTTATTGCCACATTATGTAAGAATACACAAAAGCTAATCTAAATATGAGATTACTGCATAATAATGCCATTTGCTTTATTGTCTGAAAATGGACTTTTTAAAGTCTCATTTTATGACACTTCTACCCTTATATTAAGAAGTAGATCCTCAAAATAAGCCACTGGCTCAATAAAATATTTTCAGAGCAAGATGTTCTAGAGTTTATTGTGTATTCCCGTACCRACCATCTACTTCTTTACCAGAATAAATGCAATTGCCTAGTTAACTAATTGTTTCCAGAGAGGAATCCATTAAGAAATAAGTTTTGATCCAGTAAAAAATAAATAAATTCTTAAATGTAAGTGTTTTCAGGATACAGAAAGTAGATAAACCTCTCGCTTTTTACATAACACGTAAGACGTTATGGGCCTAAGACTGCAGCATTGCTCAGCCCTCACGTAATCTCTACACTTTACCTGTAAAATTCCTCCTGAATAGTGGTAGAGAGCTGCTGATTGAACTGCTCCAAATCCGCAAAGCTTACGATCAGTGTGTTCCGCTCTGGCCGAATCAGTTCTTCAGCATCACGCAAGTATTTGACCTCCCCATCGCTGTTCTGGAACCTGAAAGTGATTCAGGAAAACATTTCACAGTTACGTATCAGGCTGCAATTGAATACTTCTGAATTCAGGAGAGAAAGWGAAGGATTGCACACGTTAAGGCAAGAGGACGACGGCATACCACAGTCCCTGCAAACGTCTTTTCCAACAATATTTCTCCTTCCCCCCTCTTGCTACATCCGCTCTATGAACAGCCCAGCACAGACACGCTGGATCTGCATTTCACACAGCTGGTTTGCCACACAGAATTTGATTTAACAATGACTCTGCACCAGCAAAACGGGTTTTGTTTTGTGTTCCTCAGGGTGATGTTAACGGTTTCCTTRTTTGCTGCTCCCTCGGGAGACAAAACGTAGGGAGTCAGGCGTATTAAGGTGTAACAACCAAGCCGCAAAAGGGATTTTCAACCTGGTCGTCACAAAACTTTGTTAAAAGGGGCCAAATGCACCTCACAAAGTCCCATCGAAAACTGCTTGAGAAGGATTTTGCCAACCAAGGGAGCACCGCGCTCCCTTCCYGCGCCCCTGGCGAGGCAGACAGACCCCTCACGGCAGAGCAGTGCCTCAGCGGCGGGCCCAGACGACAGGAGAGCTTTTCTGACTGAAACACGAAGGATCGGGGCGACAGGCCCTGACAGGATCTCACCCTCGCCAAATGGCGGCCCCCTCTGTGAGGCGCTTGCGGCCCGCCGCGGCCCACCGCCTCCTCACGGCCCTGCCTGCCCGCCCGCCAGGCCCGGCCCCTCTCACTCACTCCTCTAAGAAGTCCTGGAACAACTTCTGGCACTTCTCGGCCACCTCATCGCGGAGCTGCTGGTGCTGCTGCGTCGCGCCCGCGTCCCCCGCCGCCGCCGCCACTGCCAGATCCATCCCGGCCGCTGCCCCAGCCCCCAGCCCGGCCCCACGCCGGTTCGCGCCACAGCGCACCCCACGTGCGCCGCCGCTCCGCCGCGCCGGCCAATCGGCGACCGCCGGCCCGCAGAGCCCCGCCCCGCCGCCCCCGCTCCCCCTTCCCTCACGGACGTTTTCGCGCCAAAGGCGAGGGCCGCGCCGGGGCTGTGGCGCATGGGGCGGCGGGAGGCGAGCTGCGGCCCCGGCGGCGTGGGAAGGGGAAGAGGGGGTAAACGCCGGCCGCGGCAGGAGTCGGCACCGTGCGGGCGTGAGGCTGCCTTGCCGGCAGCCGGGAAGCATCGGGTGGCCTGGGCACCAGCCCCAGCGTCAGCACCCCGCTCCCCAGGCTAGGTAGGCTGCACCTCCGGCTTCTGAAGGACTAGCCTTGGGTGAAAAGAGTGTGAATTAAACCAGGTGAGGGTCAGGCCTTAGTTTGGACGCTTGGCTCCGTTTGTAACGTGCTTGTGGGTGGGACGGTACAAGGTCACGCTTGCCAAGCGMTGCCATGGCTGACAGCCGCTACTGAATGGCAGCTGGCGGCGCGTGATGCCTGCCAGCAGGAACTGTTTCAGTATCTATGAAAAATTGCTTAGAATCGCTGTGCCACCTGCAAAGTCATTAATTTCTGCCTAAACTATGAATTTTGCTGTAATTAAGGCAGCTAAAGGTTGACTCTGAGTTCTGAAACCCTTTAAGAAGCCACACGAGCTTCCTGCAGTAGTGTTACCTCATGTTATGGTGCACTTGCTATATAGYGAACAGAGACTTGTCTTAATTGCAAAATGATAAAGGCTGCTTGGCAATTTGTCTTTTTGGGTGAAAAAGATTCAACTCTGCACAGTTTGCTCACTTTTCRCTGCAGAGGTCAGAGTAGAGGTTCTGGCTGGGTTAGTCTTTTTTGAAAGTTGGTATTATTTAATGTAGATTGTTGTGCTTTGGTACGTAATTACAGCTTTTTGAGGGTTGGGTTTTTTTGTTCTTTTTTTTTTCTTTCTTTTTTAAGATGGCTAAGTGCTAAAGAGGTGGCAAAGTAGGAGAAAAACTGCCCAACTGTTTACAATTTATCCTATGCTTACACGCTTTTTAAATTAAAAAAAAAATAATAGTAGAACTTTAACTTTTAAAAACCTTCAGTGAATAAATTTCATATTTTGTGAGATCATACTAGCAAAAATGTGCACAGGCGCAAGTTGGTTGTGGGGCTTGTTTATTTTAAAAGAAATAATAATTCACTCTAGATAATTTCTGCTGTTTTTCGTAATTTCTCTCTACCAAAAAAAAAATATAATCTATCCCCACTCTGCATGCAGATAATGGTAATACCCAAACAAGGAATAGTAAATAATTAAAATCTGTTTGGGCAAGTTGTGTACTCTAGAGATGGTTGTCAAGCTGTTTTTCTAGGCGCTCTCATTTTGGCACACAGGAAGATGCTCMAAGGGTCCCCATCGCTGGCTGCAGGGTGTACGGGAGGAGTCGTGCAGGTGCRTGGGGTGGAGGTTAACAGCGGACTCCCGCGGCCTGAATGAAATCATGCCACCGTACGGGACATGCTGGAACCCCAGTGTGAACTGGAGTCCAAGGCAGCCAAACGGTGTGCCACAATGGATATTGCCGATGCGTCCTCCTCCATCCCTTTGGCAGCAGAGTGCAGGCCAGAGTTTGCTTTCACGTGGAGGGGTGTCCAATACACCTGGAATTGATTGTCTCAGGGTGCAAGCACAGATTTTCCTGCTTTTCCTTTCCTCTTCCCCTGTCCCACGGGGCAGGGAGCAAGCAGCTGTGTGGTGCTTAGCTGCCCTCTGGGGTTAACCCCCGACAGGTGCGTGCAGCCATGGGGAACCAGTCCTGCACTTTGCTTCCAAGAGAACAGCCCGAGTCCTCTTTCCTGCTTGGCAGATTCAGAGAGCTCAGTGAACACAGATGGGTTTTCATAGGAAAATGTTTTAGTTAAACTGCAGAAGCAAACTGAGGCTTTGTGCTGTTTGTTTTGAGCAGATGACTCCTTGGCTATTCAATATCCTTTGTTRTTCCTTCGTTTAAAAAATTACATGATTGTAATTACCATCCGTGTATTACGAAAGAAAAAAAAAAATTTAACTGGTGGAGAAGCAGCAGCAATGTGGACTTYATGTAAAATGCTAAACTTCCTGCAAGTTACTGAAAATAAAGGACTAYACAGGTTTGACTTTTCCAGAACTACCAAACCAGAKTTGCTACCTATCAAAGCAACAAAGTTCTGAAATTACTATTTGCAGGGTTTCAAACTAAGTTCTAACAAYGTGCAGCTCCCACTAAAGTATCCTGTTAAGATTACATTCAGGGCAAACACATTTTGCATTTTGATTTATGATCATAATTATTTTCAGTTAGCTAAGAGAAACTGCATGAAAGGATTCTACTTACAAAGGAATCAGGGTCTCCATCCGGATTCTTGTTCTTGTGCAGCTACTGTGAATAAATCAAACCACGACAAGAGCTCAAACAACTCTCAACAGAATTKGGATAAGCACAGTTTTTACAGGAATGTATGCACAAAACTTGCTGCTGAACCTAAAGCAAGAAATAGTTCTCAGAATATTTTTTTTTTGTTGRCATGAAAATGTAAGTCAGTAATTTTGCTGCTTATTAGGAGGATGCACTTGTGATGTGGAATACATTACCAGTTCCATATGAACAAAAGTAATTAAATTAAATTCATTCCAGTTGGCTTAACTGAATAAACAACTGTTTTGAAACTTGGATTTGTCAGTAATAAATCTGTGATGATAAGCTTTGTTTATAATCCACTTAGCTTTGTAAAGTACAGCTGGGTCCACTGTAAGATTTTAAAGTTAATAATTTGGGGAAGATTCCATGGTAAATTAATTACAACAGGCTCATAAGCAAAGCTGCCAAGTGTGTTATTCCTTGAATTGTATGACTTCTAAASAAAGTTTAACTTTTACATTTCCAGTACTTTACCTAACTGACCTTTAGTATGATTGTTTTATAATGGTGAACTCTTGTCACAAAACATTTAAAATTAAGTCTTGTTCAATGGCAGCTGCAAAAGATGATTTGCCCTTTTGTGAAATTCTACACAATTTATACACAGCCTCRCTGACCTTTTTGTAGCATAACCAATATGTGACTTCTCTGACATTTAAAAATCAAGGTAGCAACAATAACACAGACTAAACCATACCTCCTACTGAAAGCTCTTTATCATGTAAAATGCTAAGCAAAAATTAAGTCAGGAATTACAAGTATGTAYGAGTATTAGAGTAACTCTACTGCAGTGCCCAAGTAASGAATTTAATCCTTTGCTCTTTGGCATCCACACTTAAAAATAGTTGTTTTTCAAATTTAAAACTTATCAGATGCAGTCCATAAAAGGAAGTTTCAAATACACTAGTTCCTCTCCAAATGCAGGGCACATCCTTTGGGTTGGGAGGAGGAGGAAGAGAAGTAGCTTTGCACATCACTGCAAATTGAGGAGGTTCAAGTAGGTGATTCACTTGAGAAAAAGGATGTCTAGAAAGAATTTCAGAAGTACTCTGACTTACAGAAACACCCTATTTCTCTCTAAATGTACAACAGTCGTGCTGTTCACAGCATTTATAAATGAAAAAAAATGAAATAGGCTGGCTTACATTATTTACTTTTCTTTCATTGGCAATAGATACCTGAAATACTTGCTGATTTGTTTTGTTTGTTATCCTAGAGGCTGGGTCAGGCAGAAAACCACATGACCTGCTATCAAACTCACCGTCCATTTATTTTCTGAGAATATTATATATCCCTTGTGTATTCCACAAGTGTGTGTAACCTTCTATCCATTCTCAAATAGTAACATAAAATAAACAACAGGCTTATGGCTTGTATACAACTTTCAAAAAAAAGGAAAGAAGATAGAAAGAAAATAAATTTAAACTTTAAGCAGTTATTGCATAATTTAAAAACAAAACAAACCCAACCAACCCTTATCGATTCATGATTATCTTGTGAGGATACAAAGCAAAAACCAAAAAGACAGATATTGTATCTAATTTACTTTGAGAGATTTATTGCAAACTATTTTCACAATTTCATATCAAGACTTTGTTAATACTGTTGTTCTTCTCACCTACTTCTCTACCTGACACTCATGTAAATTAACAATTGGCTTGTTTCCTCCTGATTTTTAAATTGCAAGCATCCAATTATTTTAGCTTTGAGCCAATTCTGTACTTCAGAATATTCAATCTTGCTCACAGAAGTTAAAAATGCAGAATTTTTATTGCATAATTTATTAAAATGTTTAGAAACATGATACAATTTAATGTGACACTAAAATACTAACTCAAAGTATCCCATTTTCATTAAAAAATGTGCACAGTTGCCAATACAAAGAGTCTTGATCTGTTAAAATATTTTCTTTTAAATAAAGAGCTAAGGATAAAAAAAATTATTGTGGCACTTTAGTAAATGAGTTTTTTTTTTTTTATTGCATATTATAATGTTCAAATCAATACACGCTCATCAGTAGCAGGGGATATGCTTGCAATCGTTATCATATTTGCAGGGCAAATCATCTCGAACTTTCAAAAGCAGCTCATGTTAGGGTGTCAGTCGTTTGGGATCCCGTGGGAACATGGAGGTCTGACGAACATTATGCAGCCCTAGGTACAGCATGGTTACTCTTTCCAGCCCTACAACAAATGAAAAAAAMCACATCAGTATAGTCAGTCTTTGGTTCGAAACTCTTAAGAAGCTAAAGGTACTTTATACCTACAGCCAGCCTCACACAGTAGTGTGACCAAAGACTGAGATGTATGCATTAGCACGTCTGACTACAGAAAGGAGCTGGATCCAAAAATTAGGGATTTTACATACAGTGCCTTCTGCCACGATACAGACTTCATGTGGAACACGTATCAATAAGCAATGGTACTTGAGACTCAACCCTGCTCTGAATCACTYGGGACTTTCAAGAAAGATGGTGTAGAAAATGGAAATGGGAGGTGGGTAATCGGGAGAACTGTATCTTGAATACAGCAACAGAAGTATAGTCCAAACTGCTCTTAACAGCTTCAGAGTAAGAGACATTAAGAGCTATAAGCAACTACAGCAAAAACCCACAATTGGGGAATTTTATCCCAAACTCTCTACAGTACAAAAATGTAGATTCAGCAATACATACCCGTGTAACTATCTGCTGATATCTTTATGATTATAAATATTTCACTGGTCATTGTGTTCTTTCTTCCTGAAATCTTAGAGGTAATGTGTGTACTGTGGAACAYGGAAGGACTTCCTAATCCATGGGGCTACATATGCAACCCAGCTGTGCCGAGATGAAACGCAGATGCATACTAGTTTTCACACACTGCCCTCCTRTGCTAAGGTTTCCATCTGAAACAGCCAGAAACCAGTGTTCATTCTCACGGCATCTCCCGTTTGGCTGCTACTTGTCCTGACCTCTGGCATGTGCCATGAGGAGCRTTTACTCCGCAGAAGAGATGTAGCTTCAGCTTCCTTCATGTCAGTTCTGACTGGCCTAAATGATTTTGGATCATCTGCAAATGMTGCATCTCCTCTGCTCACAAGCACTGCATGATCATCGACGCTTCCATCTTGTAGGTATTTCAAAACAGTTGTCTCAACAGCGTATTGCAGATCTAATGCGTTTACTGAAGGCATACTTAGAAAGTTGTTCTGAGAACATGCCGAGAATGTACTAAATATACTTTACTAAAGTAAGGCAAATGCAGAAAGACTGAATCAAAGAAATCATTGTGTTTATTGATCAGGACCTACAAAGTGTCYTATTTCCATATGCATGAACAGATTTCATCCTGCTAATGAAAGCAATGTGCATAACTGTAAATTGTTACCATTAAGATGCCTAAACCTATCTTTTTTTTTCATTTTAATATGTAAAATACTTACACCCAAGACATGAAGCCTCAATGCCTTTGCTGAAACAATTAGCATCAGCCAAACTGATCAGTGACATTCAGTCAAATCACTGAATAAGACAGAAGCAATCACTTATTTCTCCTCACTGCAGAACAGCTTCATCAAATGCACTAAGAGACCGGTGGCTTCTGGTATTAGTAGGCTACGATAAATCCATACATAATACAGTATTTTCTGGCTTCCTTAAATTTTCCTCATTGGTCAAATTTGAAAGTGATGTGCCTGGCTAATAAATCAGCATTTTTTCTTGTGATCACCTACTTTTTAAATTTGCCAGACTGTGCCATTAATATTTTGCCTATTTATTTTATGATGATCCTTACATTTTAGCTTCTGTCCTTAAATTCTCTAGGATAAACAGCGTCATACATTTAGCTAACGAGGCTACTATTCTGAATTTTACACTGAACCCTGCTTGAGACTGAGCAGTTTAAATTAAGCTCAGGCTAACACAGAACAAAATACAGATACTTACCTATTCCACCACCTGCGTGTGGAGGTGCACCAAAACGAAAGGAATCGATATAAGCCTTTATTTTCTCCAAATCTAGAGAGGAAAAGGATATGTTTCTCACCTGCTTAATGAACCCCAAGCCAAACATACAAGTGACTAGAAGACTGCAAACACAACAAAAAATTTACCAATTTAACTTACAAACTAACAGTGGGGTTTTACTCATTAAACATATATATTATCCAGGACTATCTAGAAATTATGGCTATAACAGTTTTGTTTTATAATTTTGTTGTTAACTTAATCAGGGAAGGAATTCTAGAACTGGGTAAGTGCTAGGCTCAACTGTTCATTGTAAGTTACGGAAAACSGTGACTTCTTGAATAAACTGCAGTGAAAAAGCTAAGATTTAGCAACTATTTTTCTATCTTGCTACAGTGGGAGCTACTCCTTTTCTGCTACTGCCTACCTGCCACTTCACTTTGCCATTCACTGCAAGCATAACTTTCATCTACATTTTACTCTCTTGATCTCCACCTAACTTACTCTTTTACCCTTCTRCTATTAGCTGGCCTTGTCCCTGCTGAGTCTTTTTTTTTTTTTTTTTTAATTTCATCACAGGACATTTCTTGGTTATTTGCTCTCAGTTCAAGATTTAAGAAGGACAGCCAACCAAGACTCTGCTAGAGTACTCTGTAAAAAGTTTGTGAGAGTACAGAGAGGCACAACTGAATGAGACTTGTTTGTCTCATTCTGCTGAAGGTATTTCCTGCACTACATTCTCTCTAAAGTCCTCGGAAACAATTCCTTTTCATCAAGGTGTTGCTGGGAAACTAACTAGTTTCTTAATACCACCACTCTAGATTAAAATGGTTAAACAGAATTAGACGGATGAACATTAAGCATGAAATACTACTGTGATTTTAGCACTACTGCCATATAACAAATTCTGCCCCAAATTCTTCCTCTAAAGGAAACAAATCCAGTCATGATTTATATTCTTTTAAATTCAGCTTCATGTTGTTTGACTTGTTACCGATGCCGTGATGCTGTGCTCTTTCTGTCAGCAGCTGAGGATCGTGAATTCTCTGAGCTCCAGACAAGATCTCTTCCCCTCTCATGAACATATCATAAGAGTTAGAGTTTTTCTGGAAAAAAAAAAAAAAAAAACGAGTTTATTTCCTACCTACAGTTGCTCCATCCTTAGGTGGCAAATATGCACCTCTCAATAACTTCACTTCTGATATCCTAAATTGTGCCGTAAGAGTGCAATGTATTTGGAGCGTGCCCGGGAATTACAGCCCTTTGGCTCCTCTCATCAGACTGGAGTTGTTTTAAAAAACTGAAGTTCATCCACACACCCTTTGAAAAACCATTATACCTGCATGTAGTTATCCCAGCAAAAGATGCTCTAAAGATACTTATCCTGGATTTAAGAATAAACTGGGGAATTTCTAACAATGCAAAAAAGCATATTTCCTGTTAAAGTGTCTGTTGCCCTGGAAGAATGTTTTTGYCTCTTTTCAGTGATGGCAGCAGTGCTCTGACCATGGAGATCTCTTAATAAAACTCTCCCAATTTTAGCTAGATTTGTTTCTTTCTGGTATGTTCTCGCCAGTGAAAAGTAACTGTAAACATTTTACAAGTCATGTAACACTGACCTAATCTTCTTATCAGAATTTTAATTATAACAGCAGATCATATAAATATACTTTATCTATTTTGTCAAGTTATCCCTACACGGACTAATTTAAACTAGAAAAAAACACCACTAAACTAGAAAAAACTAAGAACTTTACTTACAGGGTTTACTGGGTCTGGCATTGTATAAAAAGGCCTCACAGCAAGAGGATATTTGTCAAGAATATAGAAGTCCGTGTCATACTGAAAGAAGGTAATTTAAAACAGTTAATACAAGAGAAAATGATGTAAAGAACAAATTACAAGAGGAAGACTCAACCAGTGAATCTTTGAAATAAAATAAAAAAAAAATCTCCCAGTAACTTTCCACAGATTTGACAGCATTATCTTAAAAAAAGTAAGGTATCAATAAAAGTGGTGTATTATTTTTCAGTTTTCCAATACTACTTCTAGTGTAAACTTACAAACATTTAGCAGTAAAATGTCTTGCTGTAGTAACAGGTACTKATTTTTTTGCCAAAGATCTCATCTTCTCTTATAGATTTAGTTAGAATCTGGTTTGTTGTTTTTTTTAACTATCGTAAGAACTGGTTTTAGAATGTACTATCCTGTTTGGTGTATTCAGTATAACAGATGACAGAAATAAATATAAAAGATTGAAAATAGTTTGAAACACCTTRTTAATGATAAAGACAAAACTGTCAGTAGATTAAATAAGCAGCAGCAAAATGGGAATGCAGTCAATTAAAAAATACTTACGCTAATCACAAACTCTTCACAACTTCGGCATGTTCTGAGATACTGTATTCTCAATCAGTGTGTAAAAAGTTGTTTTACATGAAGTAGGCACTTATACCAACCCAACGATTCCATGACATCAGGTTTCAGATTCAATGACAAATTTATTTATTCTAAAATAATTGTTACCTTTTCCTTTACCAGGCGTCCCAGGAGCTTTTCATTAGGTGTGCTGAAAAAGATTATCACCATTAAAATTAAGTGATTTAAACTTGTACTGATTATATACTTCATAAAGCTAAAAAGATTTCAAGCTACAGATCKGCTGCACCCCACCCTTTAGAAAATCTAGTACTTGTTTCTGAATGTTTTGGATTGTGCAGACAGAAATTTCAGAAATAAAGTATATTTATTTCTGTTCCTAAATATTTTGTATTGGTCCTAGAAATCCCTTAAATTAACTGATACCTAAAGATATACTTGCTCTTAATGTAACTACTTCCTAGCCGCCATATTCTGATTACTGAAGAATTGTGTGCTGTATTTCCTATTGGCATATACCTTGTGCAGCCATTTCTTCTCAGGCACAATAAGTGAGAAACACCATAAGCAGTTGCTGAGGAAATTATTTTGCTCTATCAAACTCTTACAGTTGAAACTTCTTTGATGCACAGATCGTTTAACTGTAAAACCACACATTATCCTAATGGTACTGGATATATTATGGGAAAGAACAGAAATGTTTTAATTTATTAAGTGTCTTTAGAATAGTTTATATRTAATCAGTTAATTAAACCCATCTTTCAGTAAATCAATGGGCATGCAATCATAATTGCTTAATCATTTTCCTGAGAGGTGGAAAGAAGAAATGGGAAGGTGTTACTGAAAAGAAAGACCTTACCACTGAAGAATCTTTTTGTTTAATCCTATTCAAAGACATGTGACAATTCACATGAAGGACTGCAATTGTTAGAAAAACAAATGCTTCTTATCCTTAGAAGGTTCAAGTTACTCTCAATTTATGTTGTAAGTTATTTTCTTTTGGATTTCAGAGTTTGTACATATAGTCTACRTTAGAAGAAACGACTATTTTCATATCCACTCATTTATTTGTCGAGAGATCTGGATATGAGTACTGGTTATTCCTCTAAAAGCTTGTGGTTCCTTCTTGAGGGCTGTCAGTTGCACAGTACAAAACTGACACTTTACTACCACTTTCACAAGACTCTGACACATTTGTGTACTGCCAAAGTACCTCAGATCTTCTTCATCACCCATCTCAACACCAGCCTCCCTAAGCATGGCCACACCTTCACGGTATTCCAGCCTCAGAGTTGGCTCCAAAAACTTAAATGGCTCACACGGGAACTGTTTGTTCACTGTCTGAATTTCAGTTTGGAATCTATATACAAGGAAGCAAGAGAAGCAAAATACAAAACAATCAAGAAATGTACTCTTCTTGCATCTGATAAAGATTTTGCAATGGCGATAAGATTTTGCCACAAGAGGTCCCTCTTGCAACAAAAAAACCTGTTCTAAAGTCACTTCTGGAGAAATTCTGTACAATCCTAATGAAATGTTTCATGTAAGTTAATGCATCTMCTTCAACGATATACATGTTAATATTTTACTATTACTTCTGGTTTATTCCTTTTGTAAGAAATAATTGACTAGGTCAAATTTTCACAGTAAAGACATCGAGAAATCATCCCTTTGATTTGTAATATTTACCTGGGTTCTCCTTTGATTTAAGTAACATCCTATTTCAAATATAAAAGAGAAATTTCCTTTTAGACAGATGAAAAGATTTTCATTTCTGCTGGCAAGATAGTCTAATTTGTAAGCAAATGGAAACCACTTCCTAAACTTCTGGCCTGGCTTTTTAATGAGTTAGACTGTGAATAATGGAAAATAATCTTTGCTGCTTTCACAGCAGAGACGCAGGCTGTTACAATAAATTTCATTCAGGAAAACTTTCTTAGGTAGTAGATGTTAAGATTAATTTCAAAATAGAACAATCAGTCTACCTGTAGTGGCACAAAAAGAATGTTTTAAATTAATGATGGATCATTTCTGTTAGGAAGTCCATTCAACAGTAAACAAGTTTTCTTAGTGCAAGCTAGCACAAACATCTAGGAGATGCAACACGGGCTAAAAATAGGCAGTTTACTGGCCTATGGCTTGAGTGAACTTTAGAAGTCAGGCACAAAGAAATAGTTAAGAGCAAAGCAAAGATGTTTGTTTTGAAGTTCTGTTGTAAATCAGATTGCTAATGATTACCTGACAAGCTGAGGATAAAATGCTCACCCATTTCATACCACAGTGCAAGAGATCTCAAACAAACGAAGTTGCTCATGAAATAGAAGATGCTCTCATTACCTTTCCTGAAGTCCCTTGAATATCTGCACCAAGGTATCTGCAATCTCATCTACCACTTCRTGATAGTGATAGTTAAAAGCCATTTCAATATCCAGACCAACAAACTCAGTCAGGTGTCTATGTGTATTGGAGTCCTCAGCTCTAAATACTGTAAAATTAAACAATAGAAATTCTAACTGACCTGAAATTATCATTCCACTTTGAAAAATAACACTGACAATCAATCACATCAGCATTTGGATCAGGCAGACAATGCTGTCTTTAGACATGACAATTCTCACTGAAAMCCCCCCCAAAAAAACTTCCTCAGAGCATCATTTATAACAACAGTGACAGCATTATTGTAGCTGTGGTGCTCAAAGRATACAAGACAGACAAGACTTGTAGRGAGGCAGTTACCTCTTGTTAGACCAACAGGCAGAAGTGGAAAAAACAGACAAGGTTTCAGGCCCACGAGAACTTTCATATTTGAAAACTGCCTTTTTCAGAAGAAATGGACTTGTGCACGTGTGTGTTCTGGTTGTTTTTGGTTTTTTTTTTTTCCCCAGATATATGAATCTAATATAAACATGTCATTTGTTAATAATTAACAAGAAATTTAAGAGCTTCTGAATTACTTGCATCTTTCTTTTATTTTATAAGCTGTTATTGACTYGTTTGCCAGCATTTCCAGAGTACATATCTTTAAACCTGTCTCTGAGGTCTTAGAAAAAAAATGCTGTATTACCACCTACAGAGGCCATATCCTATCAGCTTTTGAGAAAGAGAGAGMGTGAGACTGGAAATTATTAATTTTTTCTTATTTACTGACAGCCCAGTTAAAAGTATGCATTTTCTAAATGAAGTTGTTTGGTACACATACATAAGCCAAGGGATAAGTAAGTTAATATGCAATATTAACATACATAAAGTATGTTAAGTACATAAAGTACATAAGTACTTTAAGTACGTAAAGCCTAGCTTGCCTATTTTAACTGCTTACTACTGGGCAACTAAAGGCAACTAGGCAACTACTGGGCATGGTTAATAGGAAACTATGGCTTCAGTAAGCACAGTGTTATTCCATGTTGTACTAACTTCATCATATTATCAATTYCAAATGCAACTCTATTCTTTCTCCTCACAGAACAGCAGGCACTGGAGAAGAGTGCTCCACCCTTATTTCAGCATTTTAGTTTTGTTCCAGCAACCTCTCTGTCAACTTTACTCTCATTACTCGCCTCAGCTGAAATTTGTGTTTGGTGAGTGAAACTACATTAAGTGAAACCATTCAAAGCTTTCAGCGCGCGTGTTATCTTGTTTGTACCACAGCTGCTAAAAGCCATCACTGCACACTTCACACCAACGTTTTTCTTACCTGGCCCAACGCAAAAAACCTTTTCAAAGTCAGCACATATACACATCTGCTTGTACAGCTGTGGGGACTGAGCCAGGTAGGCACTGCTTTTGAAGTATGATACAGTAAACACATTGGCTCCTCCTTCACTGGCAGCTGAAAAGCAAATGCTTGCCGTAATTATTAAAATAAAAATGTAAAAAATAAATCAGAGGTAGAATGATAGACTATTGGTCTTACATTTASAGATCAGAAGGAGATTTTTCTTCAAAGCATATTAGAGGAAAAAGATATATTTGCATCCATTTAATGCTAAGGGAAGTTTTACAGCTCAGGACTGTCACACATTGTCTTGCAAACCTGCAAATTTAGTTGGGGTAGTTTAAAATGCTACTATTCCCAGCTGTCCTTCACCTTAGAGTGAGAACAGCAGAGAATGCATGCTTGTACCACCGCATCTACTTGCAGCCCAACATTTCTGTGGAAACCAATCTTTATCAGTGGCGTAGGCTTCCAGGGGTTAACTGCAGAGGCCGAGATGAAAGCGCATATCCTGTTTTGCCAGGACCATCCTCTCTAACTGAAGGCATAAATATCTCTCAGAGCCAAAACTAGATTTACCAGAGGACATCTGCCAAAGGTATAAAGCTTTTTCTCAGTTTGAGGCAGTTTTCATATAAGGTTACCTCGAGAGAATAGGAACCAAGAACACATGCATTTGAATCCCTTACTGCAAACTGCCYACCAAAACTATCAGCTGAGTTCACTTTACCTTTCCATTTCCCAGTGTGTGATATGAGAGTCACAGTTGCCTAACTTGCTAACAAAAGTATGCCAGAGTGAAAGATTAGTTAAGAATCTTTGAAAGTTCTAACGCTAAGATAAGTCTAAGTAMAGTACTAATTATTATTATTACTAACCATTCCACTGAAATTAATGTTTCTTTTCTTTCATTACCACTACTCCCACTAAAATGGTTTCAGTKAATATTTACAGTTATTTTTGAATAAAGGTAACTTTTAAAATCTCAAATCTTAGAACAGCTAARATATTTAAATTTGAAGTTTAGTAAGGATTGCATCGACTTAACTTAGTTATTTTTAAAAAATATGATCTCATTCAAACAATAGGATGCTTGCTTGCTTGCTTTCAATGGTACACTGCACAGTAAGAATAGCATGCTTCCTCAAAGGTCCTACATAAATAAACTACTTGGGAGTCTTTAGTACTTCATGCTGTTTCAACTGTCTCGGTAGGAAAAAAGTTATCTAATCTTATAGTTCAACGATAMTTTCCATGTTGAAAGAATAGCTGCTTACGTGTATTTTGCTAAAAATCCCTTTATCTCAAYCAAGAGTTGTCTTCAAAAATATAAATACAGAAGTATAAAATTCAGTAGGCAAAATGTATGCATATAATGAATGCACATACAATGAGAGTAATACAAGTATCCTGCTCTACATTTTCCATGCTGTATGTCTTAGCAACATCAACAAAACCTCAAAGAACACGAATAAGATGAAAGAAAAACATCCATCAGTAAATCAAGTAATTTGATTTTTGAAAACAATACAGCAGATCAACAACAGAAGTAGAAGCAAAATCTACATTTCCAAACTTTTAGTCAGGCTGAAGCTGTTATGCCACACTTTCAGAAAAATGATCTACCACCTTCTATTCAGTCATATGCTCATTACTAAAGAAGTGACATATTGTATGTAATGGTATCATCTTTTATACCATGTTTGTTGTAACTTCTTTATGATGGAAGCTGCTTTTAATCTACATTAGAGTGGGGGGTTTTTTGATACTGGGATTGGAAATGGCAGTGCTCAACATTGAGAACACTGATTTGAAGAACAATGCATTATGATCAGACATCGGTATTTAACCAAATTAAAACTTTAAATGCACTACAGAGTACGTAAATCAGATATATATAATATTTGTCTTGTCATTYTTTTAACACCCAATGTCAGGAGAAAAGTAAAGAACAACTTTGATACCTGCTAGAAGAAATTTGCTATGTTGCATCTAAATTACAAACAGAACTTTATCTTTTTTTAATAAAAACTTTACTAAATTTTTGGCAGATAGGTGCACTGAGCAACGGTAAAAGAAGCAGACCTGTAGCTGCTGGATCACATATACAATACCTGAAATGATTTTGGGAGTCTGAATTTCCACAAATCCCTTGCGAATAAGAGTTTCTCGGAAAAGCTGACAAATACCAGACTGAAGGCAGAAGATTGCCTGACTAGTGGAGGTCTATAAGAAGAAGATAAAATAATGAATCCTAAGTTAGTTTTTCCTGACTATGTTATTTTTTCTGGACAGYTGGAAGGATGCATCTCTTCTCTTAGGAACACTTGATTATTGTATTTGCCTAAACAGAGAAAAATGCAAATTGGTATTTGTTTATTACACAAAAAGAAACAGCAAAGGAAACAGGAGAAACTCATTTCAATCTATGGCATATTCAGTTATAAAGGAAGCACTATGGTCAATTCTACATTTAGAGAATCACTGATTTATGAGATGTGCTTCTGCAAGTAAAGGTTTTATAGTAAGAAATTRAATAAAAACACTAAACCTATTAAAAAGCTTTCAGCACACTGAACTAGAACAGCTGCAGTAATATACAGTGCATGATAAAAGCAAAGCCCTCAATAACTTACATAAGGTAGAAATCTTTGCRTCTATTAAAGGCCACCAAATACAACATTTTTCATGTAAAAACACAGCCACATGTTAACCATGTACAACACTGCCACAAAAACATCCCAAACCCAAGGTCTAAAMTCCCAGCACTTAAAACAGTCCACATAACACCTGATCGTATGAACTGCAGTTCTTCTGTCTTTTCAAAATTTACTCCAGAAGTACATTTAGCTGAAAACAAAAGCAGATTTAGCTGAACTGATCATCTTCTTTTTGTTTATGTACGTGACACAGTTAAGCTATTTATCTGGTTAGCAAATACCTACGCTATATGTTCCTGTAACACTCTTGGGCTTCAGCATGAAGAAAAAAAAAACCCTCAGTGAATGTTGAAAACACTGCAATACGTCAACACTGAACCCATATCTGATTTTGTGCAGGCAGCGTTTAAGACCTGACAGTTAGCAACCTAGAAGCGCATATAAAACCTAACAAATTCTTGCAAACAACTAAGAGACCAGTTCTTTACGACAATCTGCGTCACAGCACTGTTTACTTCTCCTTTCTGAAAGGTACCCAACTTTTCAGTTAGGGTAAGAAGAGCCTTGTGGGCTTTTTCACATGACTCTCACCAAACCACAAAACAAAAAACCCCCAACCAAAACAAATTATATAAGCACCCAAATTTAGACAGTCAGTCAGTAGATACGTTGAAATAAAGCTACATCCATCATCTTTGCAAGATAAAGATATGACTTCACTGAAAAACCAAAAGAGAAAACTGTAACAATACTGCAGATCTGTAGTAATTTGGAGTTATTTGCAATTTTAGGTGACCGATAAAATATCTCAGGAGTGTAAGTGGTTGAGACTAGTAAATAATAGCTAGCAGCTCTGTCTGATAGCATTAACCACAGCCGCTACTCCCACCACTTTCAAAATGAAGGAAATGAGGTTTTGAGCAACAGTTACAAAAGTACCCTCAAACTTTTTCACCTTTTTTACACAGGTCTCCCAGAATCAGACATATGCTAAGACTTAGCCTGAGTTCTGGCCATAATTTGGCAGCATTACATCAAAGCACCAGGATGATTCAAAGAGATATTTTCTTTTTTTTTTTTTTTTTTTTTGGTTAACAATCCTACTTGGAAGCTGAAAGACATTTTCCAAGAGATGACAACATGAACGGTCACATTTGGGTTTACCAATATAGTTTTTGATAAACCAGACAAATTTATAAAAAAGCTAAGAGATAAAATATGTAACATTTATTTAAAGTGGGATAGTAACAACGCCTACTCTACCCTTCTGATGAACCAACACCAGTTTCGTGCCAGAGCAGGTAGGAATGCAGTCCTAAGTCATACAGTCCTAGGAAAAAGAAAAATGGTTGCTAAACCCAATCTGAAAGCAATTACTTGGTCTGACGCCTAAAAGTGTGCACAGAAACACAGCCAGTCAATAACTAACACAGTTCTCCACTAACAATAGCTCGTCAGGTAGTAACTCCTCCTGGCTTTAGTGAGGATGCAGATCAAAGACTCTGTCTCCCTAATCCCACCTATAATGATAAATTATACTTAAAAATTGTATTTATGAAAGCGGCCAAATTCACAGATCTGGACACTTGAAGCTTTTATTTAACTACAGACCAAGCAAAGAACAAGCAGCAATTCTCTGTGCCTCAAATTAGATCTGACAAGACCACTCTTCTTCCTACCAAAGGTGGCTGAGTTTCAGTGCCCATTCATTCAGAGACTGCCAACAAAGATAACTGTTGAGAATTTGTGATACTGCAGTCTCCTTGTAAGAATTAAACAGGCCAACAAGACACTTCAGATAAGCTCCTAAAGAACTGCAACTGCCAACATGCAGTGGAGTCAAATGGATGACCTCAAAAGTTTTACGTGCCACTACAACTTTCCAAAGATTTTACAGATGATTCTGTATCTACACATGGAGCAAAACTTTTCAGATTTAATTACATCCTTTGCACTGGTATGATGTTTAGGACAAAAAGAGAGTGAATTTATCTGAAGAAAATAATTCAAGCTGTTGTCCTGTCTTTAACTGAGATGCTGGTACGTATATTACCGCGTTTGGTACAGTGGTAGGTAGCACAGTTACCATTTGAGCTGCCACACTTAGGTACAACACAGCAAACTAAAGACAGAGACAGCTGTCAAAATGAACTGATTTTTATCTTTGCCTTAAAAAAGATTTTGCCATGGCATTCTTTTCCTGTAGTGTTTACTCTAATATGAACTCTTCCACATACATATTCACAAACTATCTTACCTGAGACTATGGCAAAGACAGTGAATATTCCTTCAAGAGTCAAGCAGAATCGGAAACAAACTTATGCCACCTGAATACTGTTGCAGTTAACAGTGTTAACGTTTTAACTTGGTCTGCAGAGTTGATTTTACAGGAAAACTCATTATGTTTAATAATCACCCTTGTTACAGACAGCAGAAAAAATGTTTAGCTAACAATGCTGAAATATGRGTTTCGGTCATAACCTCACTCTAATTTCACCTGTTTTTATTACTTAAATGCCACAAAAGGAAAATATTAATAATAGAACAAAGCGTATTTTATCACTATAAGCAAGATTATAAGAACAAGTATCACGTTTTATTCAGCACAAGCTGCAGTGTTAGCATAATCATAGCCACCTAAGTTGCCAGAGACCAACAAATGTGTTTCAATAGAATTGAGGGCAGTTTACACCTTATGTGATCGTATCTCAAAGAGGTGTGACTGAGGCACAGACGTGCAAAGCTGTGAACTTTTCTTTTTACTCTCATGTCAGCTGTAGAATTTGTTCCATTCTCACCTCAATTTTGCTTTTCTGTTCCCCTGCTGTAAATACCTATCTTCCACCATGAACAATCACTAAATACATAAAGTAGGCCAAATAAAAAGGGAAAATAATGCAATCTATACTCTTTTAAGTAATATACATTATTTTAAATAATGTAAATAATTTTACAATTCCTCTACTATATATATGAGCAATGAAGTTTTTGCTAGGAAATAGGATTTACGTTAAATAATATTTTTTTTAAACCTAAAGTGATTGAAGTSAACTTTATTCAAATTCCAGTATTACTTATAGTACAAGAAGAAGATATGAACATGAAGCTTGCTGTCTAAATGACTGGGACTGTGTTATGTCTTGACCACCAAATCACTACCCACAATAAAATAARCTATATATCTGCTTGAATTCAGTCAGGAAAAACACAGCTTTTGCAATGAGTAAATTGAATTCAGCACAATGAAATCAAGCTTGAAGTAATCAAGTATTTTGAAAAAAATGGCATTAAGATCAGTGTACAGTTGGATTATCATATAACATAGTCTGACATCCATAAACTACTAGAGATACAGTTTAATGTTTATGCTCTACCCTGAGTAGTTTAAACAGGATAATATTGACCCTAAAAAGACTATGCTTTGGTCTCAATGAGCTGTGCATTAGCAGACACAATTATAGCATCAGGACTGCAAAATGCATATAATTCAAGTCAAATTTGGACAGATACTGTTAAGATAAAAACCCCGCTGGATATCAAAAATAAGCCAGAGCAAGGACATCAGTCCGTTGTTAAAACTTGATGAACCTGAACTGATTTTTTCTTCAGAGGAAGACATACTAAGAAAAAAAATCAGAAAAAAACCACCAAACCAAAAATCAGTGTTTCAGTTGTCTTTTCTTCATTGTTTTTCATCTACCACAGATCTTCATGAAATATGGTTTCAGTAGGTGTTTTTACAGATATGGAAAGTCTACACATCACTGAATACTTCAGTTAAACTTAAGAACAGCAGAAAAGTAAAGATTTAAAAACACAATCAGTGCTCCAATTTGCCTTTTTTATTTGTTCCARTAAAGGAACGGTAAATCAAACATCTCTTGCATCAACTGTTTTGACTTTCATTACGCTATCATGAAAAATAGATACTCAGGTCAACAGCAGTTTCCTGACGGTCATGTGAAAGAAAATCTGGTCTATGCAAGGCCTCTTCTTTCTTCTTACCAGCTCTCTTGATTCTGCACCCCCAATTTTTCTGCTCCACAAATATGTGATCTGTATTTTATGAGTTAATCCATCAGGAACAGATTCATTCTTCCTCAGTCATCATTCCTTGGAAAGGATTTTTAAACCCCCTCCACCCTAAATAATCACCATTTTCCCTCCAAATATCAGAATAACAACTACAGCAATAGCTTGGGATCTTGGCATTTAAGTACTTCCCATCCCTAACCTCAAAAAAATTACCAGACACCTCTGGAAGATCTTTGTCAGCAACCAAAATGCAAAATTGTTAAAAATACAGTGCACTACTCAGTCTATTTTCACACGTACACAAGAATGGAAGTCTTGCAATCTTTGTCGAATACTTCCCATATGACATCTCCACTAATGTAATTTCCTTATTATTAATCACACTCCTCCTATCGCATCATAATCAAACTCTCCTTGGTATGCATCATAGCTGGATGGAGTAATGCCATTTTTGGAAATCCAGTCCCTTTCATTCATGCAATAACTGAGTTTCACAGCTTCRCTTTATCATGATTTGTCCCTATCCAATGAACTCATTGGTTAATCACTACTTAAAATTAAACTACTTAACGACTTTAAAGATGGTATATAAAAATGGACAAAAATAATTTTAATTCCATACTAAGGACTTTTTTTAGTCTGAGTCTAGCCAAGATCTATGCATTTAGTTCATTAAATCTTTCTCCAAAAAATAGTATCTCTCTTTTTGATGTTTGATGACCTCCTTCTTCYTTAAAAAAATGGGGCACTGAGGAAACCAGAACTAGATGGTACATGTATCTGTGGTTGGACTTCCTCCCACACTTGTACGAACAGATCATTACAGCATCTCTGTTAGAACTATTCTGTTAACATTTCTTCCCTGCTGCCCATGATTGGGTTTTCCTAGAAAGAAGAGGTATGGGAGAGCAGTGCCTAACAATGGTTTCAGATATCTCTCCGAGCTTTTAACCCATCATGTCTTCTAACCCTCCTTAGAACACGCGTACTTACGCAGTGCATTTGAAACACTAGGGGCTCTCTGAAGTCCCATTTGTACTACARCTCCAGTCTATGTAACCAAATCACTGAAAATCAATTATTGGTTTTTGTTGGGTTGTTTGKTTTTTTTAGTKATTTTGAAGGACAAACTGCCTTCGTGTCCCTGCTCTTGTGATTYCAATGCATACAGTGGTTAGGATGTCCACTTATACATAAGCGCATGTATTCTCACTGGGATTTCCCCTTTCTCCATTAAATACCTTTTCTGCTTATTCAGCTCTCCCTTTAAAAAAAACAGGTCAAAGTAACACATAATTATTTAGAATCTTCTTTTGCACAAGCAAAGCTCCTGCAGGACAAACAAAGCAAACTTACAAATAGGCATGAGCCTACTGTTCCAAAATAATCTGCTTCTGTTCTGAATCAAATAATGAAATGTGCAACAGAAGAGACACATAGAAATAGGACAGTCAGAGATAGAAACTTTTCCTGCACATAGGAGGAAGGCAAGATAGATACCTAAGCCTAATGAAGAGAAAGCTGTGGCCAGGTTACATCCAGCCACAGGCGCATGCAGAAGACGAGACAAAAGGCACTGAAGTACTCAGATTTGACATTTCATCCTTCCATCAATTTCATAAAAAGTTAACCTGAATTCCTGTTTAGCATGCAATAGCTGTTTAGCACCACACCGCGGCAGCTGTTTGAGCTAARGAGAAAAATAGTTTCTGTAGAAGGCAGAGTTAAGGTTCAGACCTCAAAACAAGGTGCCAAACATTCCTGAATAAATGGTGTACCGACAATGGYTGGGACATATAAGTTAGAAAAGGTTACAGGAGCATCCACTTAGCTCACCAGCTGTGCCCTCCAGGCAGAATATTGACAACTAACGTTCCATTACTATACTCGCAGAGATATATAAGAAGTATTGAGAGARTCCTGCTGGACTACTGAAYGTGTACAGGGACGGAAGAATTTTASCCCAGTCCTTTCTGTTCCACCTCTTGTGTTTATTCTGGCATTAGAGTCTTCCTTCTTTTTCCATTCCTATATACCTTCTTAGGTTTTACTCTGCAGATGCCCTCATCCGAATTACAGCCAAGGATACTTTCATGCCATTATTTTCAGCTAGTATTTTTAACTGTTATTTCCTTTTGTATTGCTTCTCTGTTCTCTTTGGGGTGCAAGGCTCCTTCCAGTTTGTTATACGGATATTTCATTAATTTAATGGATTTTCTTAAGTTTCTCTGGAGTGCTGTTGAGTATTTTTCTTCACCACCAGAAGTTCAAGTAGAACTTGCACTTTGAGCATCCCAGAGTCCTCCCTTCAATTGAGTATACTGCCTTACCACTACCATAAGCCGATGATCCTCTAAATGATTTTCACTTTCAACCATTAGTATAGAATTCTTTTCATCAAAGGCTTAATTTAAAACACAGATGAAGAGACCAATATGGTAAGATACTGAGTATCCTGCAAAGTAATCACAAATTGAAGTTGCTCAGTATTATACATAAGGTCAAGTGAAAAGCAATTAACTTTGGTCCAAGTAAAACAATTTGCACAAGTAGTTTTAGTTACTGAAATAAGGAGATCAGATATTCAAATGCTTTAAGCATCTCAGTGCCAGAACTTTTCCAAATTTTCCAATAAATAACTGACTTTGTTTTATTTCCCAGCTCCATAGATTGATTTACTGAGAAACTGCCATTATCAGAACTTTGAAGGCAGTACTAGATACACAATGAAAATGAGCTAAGCACACTCGTCATTCAATGGAAAGTTAATTAAAATTTTATTATGGAGAGCCAAATATGGGAAAAGACCAGAAAGCCTCATGTCAACATGAACAGTTAGTAACTTACACGCTTAGCCTTAGTTGCTGTTTCATTAAGAAAGAAGAAAAATTCTTTAAGTGATTTAGGAAATAGTTTTTTGCTGCTGATCAGAAAGAGTAAATAYTTGGGAGGCATATGAATTCACAGAAGGCTGTGTCTCTATGACCTGGATGAAGAAGGGTGTTTCAGAGAAAAAAAAAAAGAAAAAGATATGAATGCTGTGGAAGAAATAAAGAGAATGAGATTGGTATCATGGCCTGGTACGATTTCACTTGCGAGACATGCATTAGAGAACCTCAATTACACGTTAAATTCAAAACTTCCATCTTATACTTCAAAACTGAGCTCTTACTACAGTTTTTGGGTATCAAAGACTACATTTGAGAAGACATGTTGTCTCTAAATTATCCCTATTCGGTCACCTTTGACTTTTGTGAATAAAAAAGCCCAGATGTACATGGCCACATGCCAAATCCTAAATGTTCACCTTTAAACTAATACATGTTCTTTGATTAATGTCAGGAAATGTGAACATTTAGGATTAAAACCCCCTGTGTTTTCACAATGCCACTCACAAATAGAAAAATATGCTGTTTATTTTTCCTCTGGCCAACAATACACTTCTATCAGATCCACGACTTTTATTGCTTCATGGATTAGAAACATGAAGTATAAACACTTGCAGGCAAGCATGCAACACAGCACGTTCCTTACCCTCAGATCAATGACTCTGTTGTCCAGTCTTGTATCTTGGTTTACAGTAGCTCTTCCATCCTAAACAGTTGTGCAAAAATACATAATGAATACATTCACCTCAAAAAGAAAAAACTAACCCCRACAAAACAAAATCAATGGAAAAAACCATCCTTTGGCTAAAAGCCAAGGACTACTTCTAAGTTCAGTAGAATTCTAGATCATTCTAGAAAGAACATACAGGAAATTGGCAGCATAGCAGASCTTAAGGTGTAACTTCTCCCAGAGGTCACAGGCAGAACCCAACTATGAGGATCCAGAAGACACACACACAAGACTGCAAACCCGCTGGGTTAGACTTTCTACTGTAGTTCAGCGGATGTCAAAGCTATAGAGATTTCTAACACAGTTCTGGATAACGTAAAGGAAGTAAAATGCAATAACAAACCCCCAAAATCACTGCATTAAGAAAGYTGCCTGGCTTTCATGCTTTTGTTCAATACAAAGACAATAAAAAGCATTCGAGGATGCAAAGTTTTCACCTCCTCTCCTTCCACTTCTGGCCGAACAGCATCATCCAGCTGTAAGGGCAGTCGAGGTTCAGCTAAACTGATCACATAGATCTGAAATTGAGACAAGAACAGAAATAGCATGAGACTCAGCTCAAAAGGAGGTGTGATTTACAAAAGGATATTTCTGGCATAGACTTGAAACAGTGTTTGCATAGGCTGTTAGCCGTAAGACTGTGATTTTATTCAAATACTTGAGATACATGAGTGCATTCTCATGACAATACTGGAAGTGTTTAGTTCTTATTTTCCTTTTGAAAGATTAAAAATATCTTTTTTTCTTCTGGGAAGCATTGAGTTGAGCAAGTACACACTGCCTGAGGGACAAGCCTATTGGCATGAATGCCAGGTCTGAAACTACTAGATTTCACAGAGGTTTAGGTTCTGATTCTGTTCTTCTTGTTGTTAATGTATTATTTTACTTATCATCTGATTATACCTGAAAGAGCCATTTCAGACTGAAAAATTATGAGATACCTAAAATACAATCAGAGAATGAAAAACACCTTGCCTTGCCTTACAGTCTAGTCATAGGTGCAGTGAATTTGATACTCTCTCAGAAAAATCAAGCCTCCTATGATAATCTGCATATATATTAAAACATGTTTCTTCAAAATCTGCAGATTTTCTCCAGCGCTGTTAGCTAAAATTTACCTTACTGCTATAACTATARCAGCCATTGTAGTCTACTCTTGAGGTGACTGTGTTTCAGCTGTACTGTAGGCATACAGTTTGGTTGAAAACCTTTAGAAGGAAAGGATATTACATAAAGGTTTAAATACGCTTTCTATTTAAACAAATTATAAAGTTGCACTTCCTCCAGCCCTACAGCACAAGCTACAGGACTTTTAGATTTCAAGAGCTTCCATAGTGTTAAGCCAGTGCTCTACTTTTGCTGAGAGTTACATATTCCATTCCATTGTACTAAGGGGAAGATCGTAACTTTCTGATAAAGGAGAAACTTCTGACTTGCACTTAAAAAGAAGCAGACTTTTTATTACAGTATCTGCTGCAGTTAAGAATCAAAAACTAGAATTACAAGAATTCCTAGCCAAATTATTCTAGTAAGATACTTTATTTTACCTGGTACTGTAACTCAAATGGCAGATAAAAATAGGAAGTTCTAAAAATCAAATCTCTTAAACCCAGAAATGTTTCATGTTTACATATGATACACTGAAATCTGTAGTTTAAAACAGTTTAATTCTCTGGTATGGGACTGCTTACAGACAAAGTTTATATATGTAGATAGACAGACAGCCTAGACAGGTAATCTCTCAAACAATTGACCAGTGCTCCATTTGCTCAAAAATTTACCTTTTGAACGTGAAGCTCAACGTCTTGCTGAGTACAACCTCCAATCTTCTGATATGCTTTCCTCACAACGCCTTCTACATCCACAATGCTCTCTTTGTTGATGCTGTCAATAAAGATAGGATAGGAGGCTTACTAAATTTCATTGCACACTGCACCAGACTCAGTACTGAGCACTAGGACTTTCATGTACTGTATGGACTGCTGGAACAACAAAACAGAGTTAAGGATTTAGGTAAAATTACTTATTTTATATATAATAAGTGAGTAATGAAGGACTTTGCTAAAATATTCCCAGCCACAATAAATTCAAACTGGGATGAAAGACTTGGGAGGGAAAGAATTATGATTAAGCTTAGTGCTTGCTTATTCTTTGTGTGTGTATACATAAACTGACAAGTTGCATAGTTCTTTTTCTAGGCCACATACACTCTTGTATGTGTCAGCTGATGGAATTATCTGAAAGATGTGTCTTAACCAGCGGAACAACAAACTGAAAGGAAGTCCTAGATCTGGAGGGGAAAATCAAAACTGATTGAGCTTGTTTAAACTACATGACTTGTTACTGAAAGATGCAAGATGCTTGTAAGTCATTGCTCTATGACAAGGAACATCTTAATTGTTCTCCACTAACAGTCACTAATAGTACATTAAAACACCATATAACATCTTGAAAGTCTTCCAAAAATATGATATAAAGTATGTGTGCTATAAGCAAACAGTAACAAAAGCCTCAAGAGKCATAGGTGAGAAAATAATTTGTATGAGCAGTTTTCATTCAGGTATTTAAGGTACCGGACTTTAAACCAGTAATTTTCTACAGATAATCTCACCCCCACTGGAAAAAATACTTTCACCCTGTCTCTTTGCTACAAAAGGCCACATATCAGAAAATATTTCTTTCCTTTTTATGAAAAATCTTTCCATAAATTGAACAATTAACTTTATCTTTCACTTCTCAGGCCTTCTTGAGAAGACTGGAAAGCACTTTGTGTACATCACTTGACCACACAAGCCCTTAGAAAGCAGGAAAGCAGCAGAACCACAGTTTAACTGCAAATAATAAGAGATGAGCAAGGATGTCATCGGACAAGCTGGCCACTACTGATCTTGGTAAAGCAAAGAGCAATTCACAATCTTCAAGTTTTCAAGGTTGACTTTTTTTTTAGTAAGACCCCTCTCCATGCCCCAAACAAACCAACCYGCAAAACCCACACAGCTAAGTTGGAGGGTGGTGAGAGAAATATGTAAATGCACAGCAGGTGTTGCTGAGGGGCAGTAACCCCCAGGTAAAGTAGGTAAGGACAGAGTACAAGCAGGTACAAGCTACTGCTGATGKTAACGATAGTCCTAATCACTTGCATCTGCATCAGTTTATCTAGCACCGCCTGGAGTTAAGTCAAAGAGCTGTGCACAAAATCTAGGTATTCTAGCCCTACAGTCTTTTTCTACAGCTACAGTAAAACCACATGAGAAACTTATTAGGATTGAGAAGTTTCTCTTCAGAAATATCTATGTTTGGAATTAGTCATTCTCTCATATTTTTAAAGTAGGATTTCCCCAGTTAAAGAATTAAGTTTATCTTTTTAGTTRATGAAGGAAACTTAGCTTTCTTCTCTGACAAAGTGTGAGTTGTGTGACCCAGAAGCAGCYGAGATATAAATCACGAAGTGTTGCAAACTATGACTGCTTGCTTGCCCTGCTTTGTACTATTCCTATCAGCCCTAAGAAAAGCTAGGTGGATATTTGGTCTAACCTGGGACAAACTTTTTAATGCTATAAAGCTGAGTTCAAATTTAAGTTATCCAACAGAATTTTTGAATAAAAATGATCAAAGTAACAGTGAAAAATTCAAGCATCAAAATTCTCAAAACCTAACAGCATCACTATAACTAAATTACAAGTAACTWAAAAAAGCCAAATTTGAGCATTTTAATTGATTACAGTATTTCTTTGATGGTAATACCTTCAGGTGATAGAACTCATTGGCAGCTGCTCTRAAAGTTATACAGACCATGGTACTTCATATGTTTGACTTGCTTAACCGTTAGGTAATTCCACATACTGCATAAAATTTGTGAATAGTATGTTTTTCTGGTATATTTACACTTTAGAAGAGCTACATTTGCTCAAATCAGTATAATGAACAAATGACTAAATTTGTACAAAGCAGAGGTCGACGGTAGGCTTYAAATCAGAATTCATTTAGTTAAGGGTGAGCCTCCATTCATCTCCATTATTTAAGCAGAGGCAACAAATTCAAGAAAGACAAGGAGAAATGACACTAAGTGCTTAGAAGTACACCCTCTCACAAAATGATCCTGTTTAAAACTCCTTAAAAAGACTAAGGCAGCAATACAACGCTTTGGATGCAAGAGAACATCATGATAAATGCACAGAGACTATATCATGCTAAAATAGTATTAGGCTTAACTATAAATTCCCCTTGGTTATCAAATAAGTTAATGTTTAAAGAATAAAAGTTTTACTCTTGTGTTAACTTTTTTTTCCCTGAACAGTTCTCCTCTATTTTTCCCATTTACTTTTTCATGTCAACATTTTAGCAAATGCCCAGAAAACACTACTAATGACACAGATAGCAGTGTCTTAATCGAAAATATACGTTTCTAATCTGCTGAATAAAAGCTCTCTCACTAATAATTGCAAATAAAAATAATGTTTTAAACTTATCAAAGCAAATTCTCTGCACTGTGAAAAAGAAAGTAACAGTTCAACGTAAATGCACTGTATGATGGATTCATCATCAGATTTCTGACCCCATGGCTGAGAACTGGTGTTAAGTGAAGTTATTACAGAGCTTTGATCAGAACATGCACGGAATTCAAGACATGCAAAATGGTATCAGTTTAAAAATACAGGAAGAAACTGACTTTTACATCATTGTAACTGTAATATTGCTTTGCAAACTTGCATAACAGAACTTTAAAACTTTGTACTGTGATTAAATGTGCTTTCTCTCTCTCTCTCTCTCTCTCTCTAAACTGGAGTTGCAATTAAAACAGTATGTTTCTTGGTCTGGAACATACTTTAAAACTGTAACATCCCTTAGTCATTAAATTTGCTGTAATTTTAAGATTTATTTCAACTCAGTTCCTACCTATGTAGATCCCTGTATCCAAATATGCATATAATTGCCCGGGTACATAAAAGCACTACCAAGTTTTCTACTGCATATGACCATCTTTGTATTTACAAACGGTCATCATCTATTCTAAACTTTCATTTGGTAATTAGAAAATACGCTTTTGCTCATTCAGACTACACATCTAATCTGTTATGGAAGTAAAAGCTCGTGTTTTGAGTTCTGTTTGAACCGTGCTCAGCAAGATCTAGTGCTGGAAAAATCTGAAGTCCCTAACATAGTGCATCAAATGTAAGATACAGAAACCTAGAAGGCGCTGCTTTGATCCCAACAGGTAATTTCAAGAATGTTACTGAAATGGTAATTTCAGTTCAAGTTACAACAAGAAACAAGATGCTTTAATTAAATGCCGAAGCAAAGTGTTCTCCGCAGTAGCAGCACTAAGTCATCTAAGTGGTTTTTTTTGATAAAATTCCCTTGGGTAACAAAAAGCTATCACCATTTCCATTGAAGACAACAATATTTCTATCTGTAATTAATATTACAAAGGACTAGAAAATAAATTAGGATGCATGATGCATTAAGAAAAGACAGATGACATCTTTATATTGTTTAATCCTTAAAGAAGCTATTTTAGTAATAGATTTATAAAGTCCAATGCTAAAAAATTCCTCTGTATAGCAAACTGCTTCTTTATATGTAATGTTCCTTCCAAAAAATCAAGACTATAGTTACTAAAATGTCCACTAGATGCCTTATGTCTCTCTTAATTATCTGCATGTCTATTAGCCAAGACTTTCTCTTTTAACCACAGGATTGCATTATTGCAGTCTGTATGACAACATCTTTCATCAACAGCTTCATGTTGCAAGCTGAACCCCATGTGGGCCTCCCTAAGTGAATCACAATCAACATTTTCTTGATCAAAAGTCTGCAGAATTGGAAGAAACTTGGTCGTTTATAGACTTCAAATAGAAAATGTTTTACTTAATGGAAGCATCTATACTTGTTCAGACATTTTCTTGTTTTTTTCTTCAACACTGTTTTCTGTAAGCAGACTGCACAAAATATTATATTAATACATTATTAAATCTAAAAGTGTTAAATAATTGTCATAAAACATAATAATCAATGATCCTTTATCTGAATGTCAGTGAAAGCTGAAGGCAATAGAGTTTACTTTGAAAAAATGAGTTCACTTTGTAAATAGTTGAAAGTATAAACATTTTATACTTAACTCAATAGCAGCAACTGTAATACTGTCTGCACAAATACAGTAAGTACCCATTAAGCCCTCTGAAAGGGGAGTTAACTGACATTGTATACATGAAGGCCAGGTAAACAACTATTCTTATTCTCTTCATTCTAAATATATAGTATTCTGTTTCCTATACCAACATCCTAACACCTTGATGAACCTGGGTATCTTCTGGGGAAAAAAAAAGCYTATCTTCTTTTAAAGATTTTAAGTAAGAAAATCCACTACACACTTTTAATCATTTTCACTGAAAAAAATTCCACTTTATTTCCCTTATGAATTTACCTAGCTTCACCATCTGTTCATTGCATCTTGTCATACCTTTGTATCTGCAAAGTAAAGAACCCTCCATTGGCAGAAAATCTTCYTGCATAGGTACCATCAAACTGGGATTTAAATTACTTACTAATTCCTCTTCGATAGAATAGTTTTCTTTAGTTTCACAGGAAGGCAGATTTGCCTGACCACATATCATTTCATCTCGCAGCTTCGCCATCAACCTTTTCCAATTTGACATATATTCAGACACAAAGACAACAAAAGTGGACAAAATATTCCAGAAATGTCTAATGACTGGCATATATTACATTAATGTCATTTTATTCCTCTTTTTCAAAACTCGAGAGATCTCCTAGCATAGTAGGTAAGAGAACCGCATGGACTCCTGTTAAGTCAGTTACCTATCATGATCTCACATTTCTCATCACTTACTTTCCTACATATTAATCCTGAACATACACAAAATCTGAACTAATGATCACACAAGTACAAAYTCACACTGAAGAGCATCAAAGCCATTATTCTAAATGAACCTTGATTACTACATACTCCTAGCCCCTAGTTTACCATTCCAATTTCTGTGTCACCAGCAAACTTAACAGCTGTGATTTGACATTTTCTTCCAGATCACTGATAAAAAAATTAAACAGAAATGGATAAAGAAAGTATTTCTGCAATATCCAGCAGTTTTCATGGTATTACCAATTTATCTAGCTGATGAACTTATGTATATTTTTCTACATTGTGAAGTATTTTCATACAGGTTTACCCATCCTTTTTTTTTTTCCCCCATTTTTAATCTCTTCTGGATTTTCATTCTCTAGCCTACTATAGAGAGCCATCAAGTTACTTCCCGAGCGAGGGCACATTGTTTGGGCGGCTAAATTAGAATCTGTTAACCACCTCTCCCAACTGCTATATCKTATCACGTGGCTATGGTAGCAGGGGGGAAAGGCTCAATGCTGATATAAAAAAAGAGAAAGAAAACCAAAACCAACCACACCCAAGACTTTATGGAAAAAAAGCAGGTTGATAAATTACCAATTGCACCACTTGGCACCTCTGCTGGCTGAAAGAGACAATTAACTCTTTCTTTGATACAGCATCCCTTGCAGAACTAGGCTGAATTTTTCTTTCTAATGAAAGACATAAGAACTCCTCCACAGCTGCCAATCCAGTATCTCAACTAGCTCTATGTTGTTGGCTATGTATGTTTTGAAAGTTCAGCTAGAAACTTTTCATAGTTAAACTCACAGAAATTTCTTTGTAAAACTGAGTTAAACCAGTATTAAGTATCTTTCACTAGAAAGAACTCACATTCTTATGATAATGGAGATAATTAGCATACGAATGTTACTAGACCACAGAAGGTTATGAAAGTTCTTGGTTTCCATGTGCCAATATCTAAAAGAGGAACTGCTTTGTTTATTATTTATGAAAATTTGTACAAAAAATGCTCATTATTTAATCAGTTCTCATTAAAAACTCAAGATCCAGAATTTCACAAACTATTTTTAAAAAAGTTTTGGACCCAGTATAAAAATATGAGAAAGTAGCACATGAAAAATAAAGTTTACATACTACCAGTGAAAAAGTTCAGTTTAAAAYTTTATTTGAAATGTAAGGTATTTAAGTTAAATATTTTCTCCAATAAATGTGTATTTCCTCATTTAATGTGCAGGAAACAAGAGGAGATGATGAAAAAAGACACTGAGAAAGGCAGAGAAACAGTATAGTTATTTTTAGACATCTAAGACCAGCCTCATCTGCCAGTAATGGCATCATTCCACAGCAGGTGAAATCTAGCAGGAAAGGGACTGAAGACAAGGCACGTACTGTTGCTGTGCTTCAAGGTGTTACTGACACAGTGACCACAAGTGCACTTGAAGTCAGGGAACAGCAGCAGCCTCTCAAGGACGAGAGGCAGCTGCAATGGCAGTATCAGACGAAATTGTAGAAGAAGATAAAACATTGGAAAAAGTGAGAGCACGGCAGGTTATTGATAAAATAGGTTTGTTGGTGGGAAGGAATCATGAGAAGATGATTGCACCAATGGTGTTAAAAAAAAAACAAAAGGAAACCCCCAAAAGAAAACCCAGAAGGCTATAGCAGAGAAAGTTCTATCATTCAACGAACATGATGATAAGCATGTAAGCATTTCAGAAGCACAAATAACGAGTAAAACATGCATGCTATAAATTAGAGAGGCTGAAGTATCAGGGTTTAGCTAGCAAATGCTATCACAAAAAGGAACAGAATGAAAAGTAAAAACACAGTACAAACATCATGAGTCTGGCTACTCAGAGGAAATCAGGTCTGTCACATCAAGAAAAATGGGGAGATGACAGGGAGTTGGAAAGAACCTAAGGATGAGGTTCCATCTGATTCAACAGCTCACTGCTGCCAGAAGAGAAAGGAGCTTTGCCTTCTACTCTTTTCAGACACCGTTTTCCACCATTTACCACTCCTTGTTAGCTCAGGACCTCCATGACCTAGTCTAAATCACTAACCTGACAGAAAACTGAGTAAAAAAAAAATTAGTGAATCAAAAAAAAAAGTCACGGAAGGCTTACAAGTGGCAGAGTCAGCACACGGAAGAAAAGAGTAAGGACCAACTTCCCTCTCACGAGCTCCTAACCACTGAACTCTGCCACTCATGAAATGGAAGAAATTCAGTTGTGGAGGAAAGAACCACAAAGAAAAATGAAAAAGAGAGATGTTGGAGAGAACTGGAGAATAGGAGAGTGAGCATCACAACTGTAAGAGTTGTTTCACTGTTCTGTAGCGCAAGTTCGTGGAGGGAGTACAGGCAGACTGTCGGTAGGTTAGAGGGAGATGAACTGGGGAACGAGTAGATTATACACTTAATTCTTTTCAAAGATTCTAAGCGCTGGAGAGAACAAACTATTTCATGAAGAAACAGAACCCTTCACTTTGGCTCATAAACACCTGTAAACAGCATGCTTCACACTGGCACTGCCAACACTAAGCACCGCCAAACAACAAACACTGCTGGTTCTGTTTTCCCCTTGCCTTGAACCTCGTCAGCAGAAGCATTATCCTAACCTTCTTAACTTGGCTTCTGGAAGTCTATACTATAATGAATCCCTCCTCTCCCTGACATATTGAAGGTTGAAGGCTGTAGCACTTTTGCAGCTAATTAGTGGGGGCTCCCTTCCCAGGCATGAGTGTAGTGCCAAGAACTACACAGAAGCAACTCAAGGGCCACATGTTAAACATATTATTGCACCGAATTGATCCACATTTCTATTTGTGAACAAGCAGATATACATGATTAAAAGCTCTACTATAAAAACACCTTTGTCATGCAAGCGTATTTAGTACTGGACAACCTGAAAGCACAGTCTTGAGGCAAGTAGCAGGGGAAGGTAATTTTTTATCTTTAGGAACAAAATAAACCAAATAACTGAATTTAAATTGCTGCAACAAACACTTGTTTAATTGGCAAGTCTAACTATTACCCCTCCCCAAATATTTAAAAAGTAATTTAAATAGCTCATTAAACATTCTAGTGCCAAAAATAAGATGTAAATAAGATTAAGTGCACAGAAGCTACTCTTAATCTCTTCAACTCAGTAAGCCACTTCTTCACATCAGTTCTAGCTATAAAATGCATTACTACACTGCACATCTTGTAGAAGAAAAACCCTGAACATGTGCAGACACACACAAACACCACACACAAAATGAAGTGTCCCACTAAGCTCAGCTTGCCAGTCTTTTTGTTAGCCAGCTTGAAAGTAAATGTAGGTTGTCTATGGCGAGAGAATGCTGCTTCAGCAGTTCAGAATGAATTTCAAGCCTGTTCTCTATTTTATCTTTTGTCAGTGTAATGTATTCAACCCAATAGTGAGCTGACAATTTAAATAACTACATTTTAAAACAAACGAAGCATTGATGTTAATGTGTGAAAATGGTCCCAACCCCTGGGAGTCCTGGTTCCCACCATTGTTTACTCTGACAACAGGATATAATTGCTTACTTACTTGGCAGCAAACTTTACCATCTGCTTGCTTGCATGCTGTCCCACAGCCACAAGAGCCTGGATATTAAACTGCTGCTGACGCAGAACTAAGAAACACTGCTTCCCTGAATACAAAGAAAAACAACGCAGGTGTATTAAGGACAAGTTACTCGAGGTCTCTGTGAATGAGAAAAAATGCTTTACTATTTTAATATTAAGCTGAGCTTTTAAGGGTGGGTGGGTGTGTCTCTCTCCCTCACCCCACCCCCCCAATAGTTATATCAAACTAGTCAGYTCTGCATGTACACACACATCAAACATTGAGAGAAATCAAATAATTCTGCCTTACATCTATAAACATGTGAATGGACATTTTCTGAAAATAACAATAAGCCTTCCAAGATAAATAATATCTAGACAAAACAAAAACTAGAAATCATAACTTTCTAAATATCTATTGTTCTTCAACTGCAAAAAGTAAATCATACTTTTCCTTGTTGCTTTGCTCACAACTACTTTGAGTCTACATTATTTTAAAAGTTTTTTCTCATCTTCTCAAATTAAAGCTGTAGAGTTCACTTTACAAAGCTGCTATGAGAGAAATAGGCTTGATTTTGCACCACAGGGACTAAACCAACAATGTTCATTCTATAATATGCCACACATTCAGAATGAAGGGGAACAAAAGGAGTATTGATTCTGGTGAATGACAAGAACCTAAAAGACCCAAGTAAAAATTCCTGTAAGAGCAATTTATTCACGAACAGCTTAGGGAAGAAGAAGTTAATAGGAATTAATAATAATTTACAAAGAACATAATGCACTTTGTTGACTTTTAAAATGGGCATTTCCAAGTCAACAAAGCTCTTTCTAATCTGTTTAGCTGACAGTTACAATCATTTCATATTTCTCCTCACATCTCTAATAATCATTTACTCCTTAACTCAGATTTAAGGAAATATGGTGATTTTAAATGCTCCTTCCTCTGAGAGAGAAATTAACAACAAACACTTCATTGTTGTACCAGTATCTGATAAAATGTATCAATATCATTTTAATTCCAAATTCTGATTCATAACATTGTAACATTTCCATTAAAATGGTGAGAATAGTAAAAAGCCAGAAGCTTTGTTATAGATAGCTATTTCCCAGTTATTGTTGACTTAGACTATAAAACATTAAAATCAACATATATCTAACTTGAACAATGACACTAAAAAGCCAGTTGCAGTTTTCATTTGTAATTATGYAGATTACCATTCCTGACACATAGCTGCAGATAATTTAAACGGTATCAGAAGATAAACGCAGAACATTTGATACACAATCTGATGGAAATAAAAGCAAACATATAAAACTAGTACAAAATATTATTAAAAATTAACAATATAATTATTGGAAATAACTAATCTTGTCCTATGATTGTGATTTCAGAAATGCAACAAAATTAATTCCGTATTTTCAGAAAACAGAGCACAACCATTTCCGTATTCCAGAGGCAGCGATATCTAAGTAAAGAAGCTAATATGGTATGGATGTACGTATTTCTTGCATGCAAACATAAAGCCACAGATTTAAATTAGAAAAGTACAGGCTTCAGAAATTAAACAGAGCCTTCAGCGGTATACATGCCTGTGTTTCAGATCCGGCAAGTCAACAAACGAAGTACCATTTTTCCATAGGACACAATATGCTAAGTTTCTTTGGATAAGCTAGGCGTATCTCACATCTTTGACATCTCAATATTTCTTACTTACAGTGTGGTTTGATACAGTATTTCCTAGAAAATAGTATTTGTCTCCATGATTTCAGTCACAGATAATTTAGCAAAATATGACTGAAGTTTCAGYAATGACGTATTAGGTGTTCAAACAAAAAATATACAGCTGAAGACAGCTACAATGTCATTCAACTAGTAAATATTTAAGGAGAAGATAGYAAAATAAATGGAGGGACCTGCTATCATACTAATCAGAAGCAAAAGTTTGGCAGTTGTACTTAATCCCAARCACTAGAAGTCTGATAAATATCTGCATTATAAAAGGACTCAAATCTTTTTGTCATGAGTAACAGTAGTTGTTTTCATGAGGAAAGAGGATGTTTTGTAGAATATAACCATTTCTAATCACACAGAAGATAAGTGATCAAACAAACCTCACTGATCGGAATAGTTAAAATATCACAGTTACAAAGATTGTAGGAGGAAACAGAACTTTTCCCAAAAGAGCYGAAGGCATGCAAAATAAAGTATCAAAAAGACAAGCCATAAYCAAATCTAGTTCATGATTAGATGCCTTTCCAGATCAAGAGATGGAAAAAAGGAAGCATCAGAGTGAGAAAAAAATTGAGATTATGGGATGTTCTCCATGTGTTTCAAAATATTTACGTGGTAYGTAAGTGAAAAGTATAAGACGAACTTTACTCACATTCAACAGTAAACTACTCTAAGTTTCTATAAAACAAACCAATACTGTGTCCCACAAGAATGCCTAATAAGGTGAAAAGTTTCAAAAGAAATGTGGTTAAGAAGGTCTGACTCAGTCTAATGCAAGGAACTTTTAGTCACTGAACAAGTAAGAGAAGACACCACACAGAGAATCCCATCAAAAGTAAGCACATAAAACCAAACAGGAATCCACTTCCTTTCTTGGATCTAAGTACCAAATGACACAAGACCTTACGAGAGAAAAGGATGTAAGGAAGCAATTTGTATAAAGAGTAAAAAATGTTTGGTCATATAAATTAATACATTGCTAGTTACATCTACCAACAAAGAGAAAACTTTATATGGTTTATTATAAAATTTGGTCCAGTATTTAAATTGCTTTTGGTGGTACTCTTATTTTCAGATGTACTATTTGGGAAATCAGTCTGGGTTCTGCCAGGCAGCTGGCAGAATGATAAACGTGATCAGTAGTTTAGGCTGGCTTTAAAATAAGGCCAGAAATAACATTTATTCAATCTACAATAAAAACCACAGGGCCCCAAGCACTTTAATTTAAGTACAACCCACAGAAATTCCCAACACCCCATTCTTTACACATCTTTCAGTTAATTTCCATCAGACTTCATGAGTGGCTTGCTATATGAGACAGCTGGATTCTGCAGTTGTTCACATTCATTTTTTTGGGTTTATTGGTCAGAACTAGACAGGGTTAAATAAAGGATATGTTGGTTATTGAGGAGTCAAATTCGAGCTTCTGAGAAAAGCTAAAGCTATTTTTGTGTAAGATTTTCCTGTTTCCTGCAAGACTTTCCTTTCCATAATTGTAGGAATAGCTCCACGATGTGTGTGGGAAAGGCTAATATTACTTTTTACTCTTAAACATTTGCTTTTCTTGTAAGATTCTTTCTCCCAAAGCTTAAGTAAACAAGCATATGGCATTCCCTAGCAGCATTCCCTGAATGTCAGAATTGTTCTGTGTTGTCAGACCAAGAGGGAACAAGCACAACCAATAAATTGAGAACACTTCATGCCCATAAACAACTCCTTTTGCTTTCATCCTTCAGGTTGTGTTAAAGAGTTTTGAAAATAAGCACTGTTATTTCATGAAAAACAATAATCTTTCCTGAGGTCAAAGGTGAAGGATGACAAACAACTTCTTGTAAGTTAATATTGCCATGTTACACATATGTTACTCTGATTGAAGTAAATGCATATATCATGCAAGATACCGTATATAAATGCAATACAGAGACAGTAATAAACAACATTGAACTTTACGTYGTTTTAAAGGTCTGCATAGACACCTGTCTTTAAGATACTAAATTCTGTTAATAGTCTGAACTCCTTCTACAATTCCAAAAGAAAAAGCCGTAAGGATACTCTTACTTCTATACTGATAGTAACACATAAATTAGATAAAGCGTCTCCTGTCTGAACAGCTTCAAGTTGTAATGATCAAGGCTTTCACAGCTTTTGGGGTTGACAATTTCTATACATAGCAAAGAGAGACTTCCATGTAAGACCACACTACAGAACTATTGAGGAAATCACAGAGGACTCCCTAAATTTAAAGATTCTAATAGAAATTAAAATGTGCATTATATAWATATATTTACATGCAGTTCCTTATTTTAACTGACTGCAGTAGACACACTCATTAAGAGGGACATTCTTTAAGAAAATGAAGCCGAAAAAGAGAAATGAATCCGGTATCTGTGTCAATGTTCTGTACTGGATTCTCGCCCCTAATTTGCATTATTCCCAATTCTAAGACTACTGTTAAGTTTCATTCGTGAAGATAATTTCTTTACGCTCTTTTCTTTCAACTCTTGGGAAGACCAGGTATTTATATCTCACTACAGAGCTGCCAAACGTAACTGAAAGCAGTACAACAGTTGTCAGCATCTGATGTCAACTGAAAAGGCCAAAGCCTATTTAAGTTTGCATATGGCAAACTGATCTCCAGAGAGAACTTCTGATTCCAGGGAAGAAATATGGCTGTCAGACAGCCAAGTATGACAGCCCACACTACTGAGAACCTATAAAAGGATTTTCCCTTTGTCTTGTTAAAGAAAGATGATGTTTCTTATTTTAAGTTCAAATTGATATAATCAGATTCTGGTAACTGAAAGTAAAAATTCTGAAATTTTAACACAGATTTTTGTTTCCTGTTGAAGAAAGGGTATAGTGAAAATATTCATACGCAGGAGAATAAATATGGCTTGTCTGACAGCTGATACGTTTATAATAAAAGTACGTTTTACAGTAGAAGCTTGTAACTGTTTTATCTCACAACTGTTAACAACCAAAGGAGAATGACTATAATATTTTTAAATTCCTATTATTTACAATTGTCCACACATTATTTAGTAATATGATAAAACCAAAGTTCACTTTTACTACAGTGTAGTAGTAATACCCAATTTCCACTCAGCTGAAAACAAAATTTCCTTTTCCCTTCTTGGGAAAAGAGGTGGAAAAAAGAAAATAACCAAAGTGAACACTGAGTAACCAGGTGGCAAAGTTTTCTTGTATGCAAGACATAACTAACAGGTCATGAAACCAAAATAAACATTCAGGTTATACTAACAATATGAGGAAATAAAAATAAAAACCCTAGAGGCATCTCACCTTTAGCTCTGCTTGTATGAATTCTGCCACGAACCCAARCCACTTCATCAGCCTTCTCCACTGTCAAGTCTTTTATTCGAATCAAAACTCTATCTGAATTACAGAAAAAAACACATTTTGAAATGGTTTTGCTTTTTTTGAAGCGAAACATTTTTCACTTTAAACTCCAAATACATTTTCTATCATTGCTAAAATCTATAATAAATCCAAAACATTATTTTTTGTATCTACAGCATAATAGATGTACTGAAACCACACAAGATCCCATTTCCTTTCTCAGTGAATTGTACTTGATCAAGTAGTTTTAAATTGGTTCAAGCTTATTATTTGACTTATATAGCAGGGTCAAACTGCACTAAAACATAAACAAGACTTACTGTAGTTCACGGATGGCAGAACCCAGCATGACTACACTATTTTTGATAGGACTTCACTGTGCTGCTCTGTACTACCTGCACTTATTAGTCTGAATTTCTGCTAGCTAAGGGATGTCTGCCCTGCTCCACTGTGCAATGTGAAAGTTGCTATGTTGAACACAGCAAAACAAAGGCTCAGAGGTGACATGACTATTCTCTGTATCTACCTAAGTAGGGTGAATATCACCATAAAATAATTATTATTTAAAATAAAGAAGAGAAAGAAACCACAAATAAATGTGCATTAGAAATTAAAAGATTTATTTTGATAAAAACAATAGCATTTTGGAGCAACAAGAGTATTACTGTGTAAAATCAGTAAAATTTATTTTAAGAGAGAATCTCTTTGACAACCTGATCAAGCACTACTATCATTGTAGGAGCCAGGATTCATCAGAAAGAATCCTTCAAATCCTATGTACCCAAGAAAGGTAAATAACAATAGGAATGCATGGTTTGGAAAGGACAGATTTTGGATAGTAAAGGAAAAAATAAAAATTATAAAGGAAAATAGCTTTAAATAAATCAGGACTTTAAAAATTGTATACAACCATTATGAACTGCCAATATGCTGGCTGCATGCCACTATTCCTTGAAATGTACTTGTTTAATTGTATTTTTCCGTAGATTTTTGGCCAAATGTATTTTTGCATGGTCTCATATACTTATTTMTTATAGTATCTACAAATTAGTTAGAAGATATGCATAGCATTGCATAGAACCTCAACAGTTCTAACAGCTACWCTTATTCATTTGCAGTTCGTATATGGTTAAAAACACTGCTTACTAGACCAAAAATATCTTCAAGGGAGATATTGATCCTTATGGGTCTCTTCCAAATTGAAATAGTCTATGATTCTATTCTATGATTCTATGGTATGTAACACAAGCAAATTCACCRTCTCTGCCTTTCCTCACAGACTTCTCCCTTGTTTCAAAACAACATTAAATTTACTAAGACACTTCCCCTCTAGACTTTTCCCGCCAGAACTTTTCCAAAGTTTGCCTACTCCAGGTTACCATCTGCCATTCTGGACTCCTTCCCTCTGTCTCTGAATACCAGTCACAGCTTGCCCTGAAAGCCTATTATTCTGTACTGGGAATTTTAGGGGGTTGAAAATGTTTATTAGCTTATGGTCAGAGCAATCTACTTTTTTCTTCACAGACACACATCAAAACCAGAAGAGAATGAAAGTGCACAGAGAAGTGTGATAGGAAATTGACTCAAATATATTAGTAATGTGTGTGTGTGCACACGCGTGCACTGGGGAAGGGAGAAAGGAGAACAAAGATGTTATCACTTGCCAGCAACTTCTGATGTTCAAACTTTATCAGTACAGTATTATAGGAAACATGCAACCAGCACAACCCATAAGCTTTAGTATTTCTAAGAGTTTGATATTCAGACAGTTAAAATTACCTCAGTCAACTTAAAACTGTATTGTTAGAAACTTAAAACATTTTCCAGGCACAAGCATAAAGACAGAATGAGGTGTTACCCTTTTTATGGAACTTTAGTGTTTCAGGGCATTAGATAAATATTTTAAAGTCTTTTGGCTACATAATGGTCCATGTTTCATCAAGACTAAACAAGACACCTTTATCACAAAAATTGTTATATGGTATGAATTATTAAAAACTATTTCACCTTTCATAAAAAGGGTAATAAAACAATATCCAAAAAGAGACTTCATAAAGTCATTTTTTCCAACAGCAGATCACAAAACCACAGCATGGCTGAGGTTGGAAGGGACCTCTGGAGGTCATCTGGTCCAACCCCTTGCTCAAGCAGGGCCACCTAGAGCCAGTTGTCTAAGATCGCGTTCTGATGKTTTTTTAATATCTCCATGGAGGGAGACTCCACAATCTCCCTGGGCAACCTGTGCCAGTGCTTGGTCACCCTCACAGTAAAAAAACGTTTCCTGACGTTCAGAGGGAACCTGCTGTGTTTCTGCTTGTGCCCACTGCCTCTGGTCCTGTCAATGTGCTCCACTGGAAAGAGCTAGATGTAGCAACCGTCATGTCACGTTGTTTCTCACCCTCAACACTTCCCAAATCTAGGCTTCTTTTCCTCTCATGTCTAAAATGCCAGTAGTTCATGGTAATGTTCACATTTGTTAGTGTAAGCAATCGCTTGTCACKCATTTTCTCTTGTCCAACCAACATATTGTAGCTCCAATCTTCCCTCTGTACTCTCACATACCATTTCACCTGAAATTCCTTTCAGTTCATTTCTCTCTCTTCCACGATAAAAATGAAGCTTCTTGCTCTCACCTTTAAGGTCCTCCCACCATACTCTTCAGACTACCACTTACTTGTTCTTTCACAAATGCAAGCTACACTTACATTTTCTGTCTTCTTGCCACATAAACACTTACAATTAAATAACGCAAAAATAAAAGATGTTTTAAACTGTGCTACAGTTGCAGTGAAGACAAGGGAACAAAGATTTTAAACGAAGTTCAAACAAAACACTCCATAAGTCTGAAATTACACTTCCAGCCCCTATTCAATATTCATGCTATCTCACCTTCATTGCCATTTTGAATCATGTTTAAGGGGAAACTGTATTTTTTTGTTTCCTTCAAGTATAGCACAATCTTTTCAACATACTAAATATCCATATCTTTCTCTCAGAACTCTAACCTCTTCTAAAGATGTGACGAGAGGATAAAAACCCAAAAAGCTGTGTGGGTTATACAAGACAAAAATCACTTTTCCACCTTCAGACCCCCATTCCCTGCCTGTCACATCAGCCTGTTTACTAAGTTCATTTATCTTGCATCACAGAGTTTTGAACAGTATGATCAATATTTCTGCTGTCTCTCCGAAGTGCCAGCACCTTTACAACATTGGACAAATTTGAAAAAGAGAAGGTAAGTTTAATAAAAAAACCCTGAAAGCCAAAAGCAGTATAAGATGAAAGCAGCTTCCAGGGAGGGGAGATGAAAGTAATGGGGCTGAAGGGAGAAAAAGGGAAAGGCAAAGGGAGTTTTACTAGCAATCATAGCCTCAAGCAGGCAGGAAGGACTTAAAGACATGATGTAACAGGAAGTGAGAACACCAGATAGCCAGGGCAGCCAACATTAGCAGAAGACTGAAGTGGGCCAAGAATGAAGACACAGGTACACGTGAGATCAGTAGAACAGGGTGGAGCACCTATGCAACAATTTTGTGAACATGCGAAAAGAGTTTTGATTTGCCTGCAGAGGAAAAGGAATCTATGAGTATGGCAAAAGGACAATAAGTCTATCCCTTGGAAAGGGAGAATAATTTGCTCTGATCACTCTAAGCTTTTTAACTTCCCATGTCCAACCAGTGTCCTCAGGACAGTGCAGCTACTACAGCAAGCCTAAAAGCAACAGTGCTGCAGACATCCAACCGAGCTCCTACCCATGCCTGTGCTGTCTGTATTATCTGTTGGCTCCAGTTACCAGACAGTATGTGGATCTGCACGTCATACCACAATTCGTTATTCTGACTTAGAAATGGCATGTACCCATACAGACTTCAGAAACAATCAAAATTAATACAGTACAGACAGATGGGAACACTTGCATTTGTACTTCCCCGCCACCCCCTGCACCAAGCAGTAGTTCCTCCAAGACACTCAGTGCAAGCAGAATACTTTGGGGAAAAGCATATATACACTACCGATGCCGAGTGATGACTTCACCCTCCCGTGAGTCCTTTGGTAAGAGCTATCCCTGGCAGGAACTACTGAATCTTTAAATAAGAGGGCATTAGTCTCAAGAACGGGACTAGGCTGATCTTGAACTTCTTTATTATAGGCATTTTGTTCTTTATTGCTACCTAATTTTGGTGTTCTGGATAGTCACCTTCTAAAAAACAGAACAGCATGTTGTAGGTTGCATTTTAAGCCCAATGGACAATCTACTCAATCTTGTCTATACACTGGCTGAGACTTTTTTTTTAAACGAGGATTGAGGGTCAAGGGGACAACAAATCTAAATACAGCACTCAGCCTTTTTCATATCATTTCCTGTAGCTTTCGCCATTTTCCTTCTCAAGATATTTTTTTTCTCCACAGTATTTTTGAGTGTTTCTTTTGAGACAGTTGGCAGGGTAGACTTTCTCCATGAGAGTAGGATTTGATCCACCACCTCAATCTGCCAGCTTGGGTCTCCCACACAGTTGTTTACTATGGGGTGTGAAACTGGCAGAGGAAACAGCTTGCAGAAACTCTAGTGAGCCAAATGCCATCACCTAAGAGTGCAGGGAGAGGAGATACAACAGGGCAATCTTTCAGCCTATAGTCAGCAGTGCAAGTTAACCAGTCAGGTGCTAACTTGGAGAAGTTACTTTTTTCTTCATATTATACCTTTTAGGTTGCAACTGCACACCAATTTATGGATTGTTACATGGTTACACATAAATATGGATGGCTGTGCTCCTGCCCCTTCCAGCAGTCATCAGACTTCTAGCCAACTTCTTTCACTTTGCTAAGCTGGCTAAACAAGTTGTTATTAGGATGTTGAAATGGATCATCAGAAGACTGACCCAGCATCAGGGAGACCACAGCAGCCAGCAGTTGGGCTGGCTTACAATGTGATTTCAACTTTAGTTCCATTTATTTGACAGCTAGTATGTATTTTATTCAATAATGACTGTTAATACAGTCTCTAGTGATTTTCTTGTCCCATTACATTCTTGACATAATGTTTCCCTTCAGTTGGTTTTAACCTATGATTGCTTTTGTGGTTCCTCCTCTTCCCTACATTCTGCATTTCCCCTCCTAAGGGAGGTCAACCAAAACAACCATTCAGAGGAGAAAAAAATCACCTAATCACAGATCATGTTCCTTTTTTACATTTCACTATGAAGAAGTTACAAGAAGCCAGTGTATTACCTTCCCTTGTTCCTGTTTCATGCACTGAATAATACGAAGATTAGTATTTCTTGGGATGTTGGTCTGGGAGGTTATTCTCCAGCTGACAAGTCTTTCTGAATCCCAATTCCCCAACAGTATAAAGTAAGCATTTCCTGAATTCACAGTAGTGCGAATAATGATAAAACCCATAAATATTAATATATAATATTAATAGATCTGGTGCTCATATGCAGGAGTAACGAAGGCTGCATAAGCAGACAGATATCCTACACGGAGAGCAAGCGCTGTTGCAGCAAGCTGTAGCAGAACTTACTCCAAACAAAGAAAAACCCTGACATCTCAGGACTCAGTATATTATAAATAATAATGATTTAATAAAAAAAAAAAATCAACCCTGCAGTGATGGACAGGGTTGTCAAAAACTGACAAGCTGTGCAGGGGATGGTCCAGGCAAGGGCAAAGACTGAGATTCCATAACTTCTCTGGACCCAGCTGCAATACCCAGCCACACTCATGATTTTTTTTTCCTTCTACCTAATCAAAATTAGTCCTGTGCTCCGACTTGTGTCCATGACCTCCTGTCCAATTACCACACACCTTCAAGGCTCTGGCTTTATCTTCTCTACACCCTCCCATTAAGTAGCTTTAAACAGTAATAAGATCACCCCACAGCTTCCTCTTCTCCAGGCTGAACAAGCCTGCCTCTCTCAGCCTCTCCTCAGAGACCCTGTGCTCCAGTCCCCTGAGCAATCTGATAGCTCTCCACTGGACTGGCTCCAAAATGTTAATGTCTTCCTTGCATTGGAGAGCCCAAAACTGGACACAGCACTCCAAATGCAACCTCACAAGTGCCAAATGTATTCAATTAAAGGGAAAGAATGGCAGCAGGATTTGAATGAAAAAGTTTGGTAAATGATTTCTCAAACAAGTACTGTAGATATGTAGTATATAACTTCTTTTTTTTCCACCTCTTTTTAAAAATTTTTTTTCATTTTTTAACTGACCTGGTTTCTCTTGGGATTGTATCATTGATGACACTCCATACCTTTCCTTAGCATAATCCTAAAATGGAGGTGAGAAACATATATCAAAGCAGCATACACAAAAAGATGAACAAAATCGTTACAGATTTAACTGAGGTAATACAAAACAATTAGCTATAATATTAAAGGCAAGAAATTGTGTTTCAGGCTCTTAGAGATACACAAGTGAGAGAAGGTAATTGTCCTCTGTAAGAAAAAAAAAATTCCAACAGCAAACACATTAGGACCATTATTTGCTACACAGAAGATAGTATGAATACCTCTGTAAAGAGCCTACTCCTGAAAAGATATGAGTCCTACAGAAGTAGATCCATGGCTAAGTATTTCCTTCCAATATTCAGGCACACCAAGAAATCCAGCAGATCACGAATCATTATGACAGCCAAAGAAAGCTTGACTGACTACTAACAAAATCTGTTACATAAGACACAAGGGGATGGGGCCTTTTCATCAAAAAGATCACAATTCTAGTTTCCCAACTAAGCCCATTCATTTCCAAATAAAAAAAAAGCCTTAGTTTATTTATTTTATTCTATTCAATATATGAACCTAAGTTCATTCTAAATACTTTACTTGGGGGATCTCCATTTCTCTGCTTTTGATGAATCGTGGCCCATGTATAATTTTACGGAAGCCACCTATACTCAGAATTCCTCACTGCTGATGCATTTTTGGCTTTTCAACAGCAAGCAAAATTGATTTTATAACAAAATTATTATTAATACTTTTTTTTTTTTTCTTCTTGAAGAAATACTAGCCTACAATTTTTCAGCACTGATCTGTGATCTTCAAAAACAAGACAGGAACATCTGCCAGGCCAGCAGGAGCCACCGGTGCCCCTGCAGAAGTGGCCTGCTATGGAGCAGCAGCCCAAGTGCTTCTGCATGGGACTGGGAAAGGGGACAGGGCCAGGGCAGGGCTGTGCTGTTTCTCATTGCTCAAGCATGGCCTCCTCCACCCGCAGACGCGGAGATCCGACTCCAGCGGGCCTCAGGAGACGCTGTGTGACCGGAGAGGGGCAGAGCTCTTCAGTGAGGAACGAACTGACCGGGCCCGGCGAAGGGGGAGGTGGACARGCAGGGCAAAAGCAAAAGGCAGCTCTGCCCTCGGGCCCGGCCAACCCCCCCGCCTCGGGACCGGCCTCCCCACCCCGCAGGGGACGCCGCCGCCAGCCCCCTCAGCGCCGGCCCCTCGCTGGGCCGGACCCTGCCCCTTCCCCCTCTCGGGACAGGCAGCCTCGACGCCGCGCCCGCCCCCTCCCTGCGGAGACCCACATCGGCCGCCGACGACTCTTCGCTCTCCGGTCGGCGGTCCTGGCCCTGGCCGCGGCCGGCGGCGCTCGGCATCCTGCAGCGGCCGGCGCGGCCCCTCACGGCTCGGCTCAGCTCGGCCCCGCGCACCACGCCGCTTCCGCGCGCGCGCTGCTCTCGCGAGAGCGGCGCCTGTAGCGCGAGAGCGCCGCGCCTGCCCCGCGCCGGCCGGCCTCTCGCGAGAGGTGAGCCGCCACCCCGGGGCTGTGCCCAACGGTGGGCGGCGCGCGCGCGGTCAACGGCTGCCGCCGCGGGGCGGGGGGAGGGGGGTGGGCGCGAGCTCCCCTCAGCGAGGAGCTGCCCCCGCAGCCGCCTCAGGGCTGAGGGAGATGTTTCTTCCCTCCCTGCGGCACGTGGGACTGTTGTTTGCCGCCCGCCTCCTCGCCTCAGAAGGCGAGCAGCAGCCGAAACGGTCATTTTCACCAAACTGTCACCGTCCTGACGAGGCTTAGTGCCTCCAGCCCTGCCCTGATGCTGAGGCGAAAGCTGCCGTGCTGCAGCGGAGGTGTGCTGGTCTGGGCCGCGGCTCTGAGGCTGGGCAGCGGGTGGGTTTGGTCCTTGCTTGCCCTGCTTCCAATCTGGCATGTTACAGCCTGAGATAGTGTGTTGGACTGTGAGGTGGCTAACTAATGGGCTCGGCTCAGCTTGGTAGCCAAACCAGAGCGCACTTTTGTTCTATTTTGCCAGCAAACTTGGCTTGCCAGTGCTTACCCTGATAGCAGTTTAGTTGCCTGTCCCYCTGCTAATCCTGCTGTTTATTATTAGTTAGCTAAAACCCAAAGTAGGTCTGGTAATTTGGGGAGAATGAACATCAGTGCAAATCCAGGTGTTTCCCTCCAGCTGGGTGCTTAAATCAATGCTACGGCATTGAGGCTGGGGCTTGCTGCAGGTGCCAACTTTCAAATGACAGAAATCAAAGTTGCAAGCAGCTGTTGAATCCTATGGCYGCATATTGTTTATTTTGTGCAGGAYGAGAGGAAGGAGTTAGCTGTCCTGATTTAAATTGCAGTTTTGAATTTTCACATTTGACTAACTAATCCCTCTTGCAGTATCGATTAGAGTTCTTCATTTCCTGTCCTACAGTTGTTTATTTTACAGCACTTTGTACTGCATTGGTTCAGCATCTCTTCTCGTGGGAATCCCCTTGCAAAGTTCCCCTTCTGCCTCTGCCTCAGAGAATTAGGCACTTCACCATAAGACCGCATAGCTTTCACAAAATCCTTTCTTCTCATGCAAAACACTGTTGCAAAGATTCAAGATCCAGTAACAGAGAAGGCAAATCACAAGTCAGTTTTCATACCTCCTCACCGCAAGAAACAAAGTTCTGATGGTAGGATATTGTGTAGTATACTGAAATGCTAATATAACAGTAACAAAACACGTGGTTTTCTTGTAGTGTGTCAGTTGTGTCTTTTCTGTTACCTGTCACTTGGAACACAAGGCTGAGCAGAACCACTGCTGAACCTTAACTAACAGACAGATGCAAATCTTGTGCCTCACCACAGAGTAGACAGTGCCATCTGTACAACAGAGTGCTCTGTAATTCTCGGCATTTCACTGACTTTGCTGCAAAATTCAATCAAAACAAACCAACCCTGTAACCGTTATTTTTATGCTGGGAACCTTCCAATAGTGAACAGCATAATGAGTATTTCCTCTGGGGCAAATGACCCAAAGGTGGTTCTGAAGGAAAAAACGTTTTAATATAAGGGTGTTAACTGAAAACAAAATATGGCCATTTAAAGGGCACTGTAGCTAATTATTCCATTGCCAAACTTTCAGAAGAAGCATTTTCCGGAGTTCATGCTCTCAGGTTATTTGTCCAGAATCCCTTTGTCTTACAGTGTGGAAACATGCTTTTTGAACAAAATTCTGCAATACACTGAAAATAGAAAAATAAATTAATTTTAGGAAGAATTACTGACAATAATTATTTCATATTTGGTTAAACAAACCCCTCAAAATTCTCCATTTAATTTGGGTCTGCAGCAAAAATTTATTTTTCCGTATCCATCTCACTAAATTTATTACAAATCTTCTGTTAAGAAAACAAAATACTACATGCAGATGATGTCGCTCATCTGCTGCACCTTCTGTTTCATTGCACTATTATTGAAAATCTTGTAATTGGGGCAGTACCTGCAGTGAACCTTAGAGTGATAAGTAGGAGCAAAGCCGGTGCTGGGCCCGGGTGGGAGGCAGAGGGGCTCGGGGACCTGCCGGGCAGCCAGCACTGTCCCCTGGGCCTTCGCTGAGGATTACCAAATGGAAATGACATCACCCGCAGCCAATCGGGGGGCCCCGGGGGTACAGCTGGATGGAAGCCATATTCCACTTAAGTAACAAGACATGACATACCATGTGCTAATGCTAAATAATTTATCCCTCAGGCATATAGTGAATTGCAAAGCCAAGCTGAGGCCTGGTCAACAGTTTGTAGTTTAAATTAAAACTGGCTCTTCCATCTTAAGGGGAGGGAGGGGGTTGTCAACTGTTGTGATCAAAAGTGGAATGCAGAAATCTGGATTTTTTCCCTTCTCTTCTCTTCTCTTCTCTTCTCTTCTCTTCTCTTCTCTTCTCTTCTCTTCTCTTCTCTTCTCTTCTCTTCTCTTCTCTTTTCTCTCCCCTCCTCTCCTCTCTTCTCATCTCCTCTTCTCTCGTTTCCTCTTGTCTTCTCTTGTCTTCTCTTGTCTTCTCTTGTGTCTTTCTCCTGTTATAATTTGATCTAATCAAAACACTTCATAATGATTTTGAGGATGTACACCACATATCTCTATTAACATGCAGGAAAATCTTAGAGCAAGTTCTAAGTCACTGTGAATAATGATATTCAGTATATGCTTGGAACTTAGGCATTAGCACTGCAATCTCCTAAACTGAAACTATTCCAAAATTTAGTCATGAGTGTATTCGTGTTACAAATGTTATATGGGCGTTTCCATAGCAGAATCATAAATATGTCTCATTAGGAATCCAGAGGCATTTGCTTCTGCTTAGGCTGAAGATAACGCCCAGTCAGCCTCTCTACTGGATAGTTTAAGCTAGCAGTACACAGCGGCTGGAGATGATGTTAACCACAGCATTTTGTTGCCTGCTGTTGGCTACTGGAACTCACAGCGTAGCCTTTCCAACTCAGTGGTCCAGCTAAGCTTGGCCAAACCTTTGACATATTTTGTTAAAATACAGTGTTCTTACTTAAGAGCTGGGTGCCACARTATGCCAAACAACACTTCCACTGAAACCATGAGAAGTTGAACGTAGCCGGCACCTTCCATAATCTATCYTTATGTAGCACTTTACAAAAATGGTGGCTCAAATATTCTTTAATGTTGCAGTGTACTATTGATCAAGAAATGAACAGTTAAAATATACACCATGTTGGWGGGAAGGAGATAGGAATTGCCTTTAAGTTATTTTAGGGTAAGAAATTAAAAGGACCTCTGGCCTATGGAATAAGTGAGAATATATTTACCTAGGCTCTACATGTTTGGCTAGTTAAAATCTGGAGAGCATGAAGTGGTACAGAGTTAAAAGGAGCATGTGGAAAAAAAATACAAAACAAATTGGTGGTGTCTCTGAAGGGTCTTCAGGGAATTCAGCTTTATTGCCACAATAGTACACTTTCCAGTATGCAATTACTTGTTGTCATGGAAAAGGATTTTGAAGATTTCTCTTATTTTGGATGCTGCAAAGCARGCTTAATTTAAGTAAGAGGTTGCACTTGATTTTTCCTTTCCATATTTGTTTACTTATCTAGGTTCTTGTATGATTGTCAGGCTGGTATCCAAGTTCCCCTTAGATAACAAAAAGAGAAAAAAACCTGCCATTGAAAAAAATGCAGCAGCAGCTAAAAAATGAATGTATTTTTTATTCTGTAAGTTATGTAAGTTCATGGTATGCGTTCTGTGATAGGGAAAGCTCTTCTGTTAATAATTTTCGACCTTGGCAAAAATGCATTTTTGTAATTGATCATTCTTTTTTTACTCAAACATTTGTACAATGAGTAACAAAGCCTTTGCATCTAAATCCAAGTAGGAACAGAATTTGGCAAATCTAATTCCTTCCTGGATTTTCGCAGCTCTACTTCCTTTAGGAAGTTTTTAGTCAATGGGAAACAAAGGCTTATTGAAAGGATTAAAGTTACAACTATTCTCTTTGTTTCAGAGCTTCAATCACGGTTTTCCTCTAGTAAACAACATTTGCAATTAATAAAACTTCTAAAAAAACAGGAACTTTGGGGAAGTACGTGCTTATGATAAGCAGCAGGATTTCTTTTAACAGAACTCTATACAAAGGTGTAGTCTTTTTAAGTTAAGACAATGATAACAATTGAATTTCTCAATGCATTTAAAAAGTGTTCCTTCTGATAAACACAAGACAACGTGCTCTACAGTCAGGGATAGGCAATACATTTAAATAGGATATATCTTGTCAACAGTTTATTGTGTCCCAAAATGATTTTAAATAGCTGCAAACAACTCACATTTCATATCACGCATAAACCTAGTAATCATGTCTTACACAATGAAATATCTATGCCCATTGGACATACAGTACTGCATATATTTATGAACTATTACCCATAAATTGTTTATTGTTTCCTTTATATGATGCTTGAAAAAGGCATTTGGATAGCAGTTATCTGTGCATGAATAAGAACACATGGAATATTTAATCTTTATAATTTATCTTTTACTGGKTTTATGTCATGAAATATCTTATGAATATTTTCATGTTTATGTCAGCTATATTTTTCGTACTCGCTTTATGTGTTTACTCCCAAGGAATTATCTCCTGTCAGAGGTAAACGGAGGGAACCGTTGCAACTTTGTTGTCGGCCCTCCCTGGAGGGCAGTGTGGAGCTGCGGGATGGTTGGGACTGACTGCTGCAGGAGGCGTTTCATGAACAGCTCAACTATGGTTCTCACCCGAATGTCCAGTTCTTTTTCTGGGGTGGCTTATGGCCAAAGGGTGCTGAAAACAGCAAACTGGAGAATAAAGGAACTGCAGTTCTGACTGGCCCCTTAAGCGCAAACTCATTGCWGTTTCTTCCAAGCCATTTCTCATTTACACAAAGCATCCTAAGCCATTGTCCTTCTGATGATAATTTTTAGACTTTTATCTCACACCTAGGCAGATTTTTTCTTTCAGATTTTTTCTAGTAAACGTTCCTGTGAACTGAGAGTATCTTTGCTAACCTCTAACCCAGAGTCAACTTCTGGTGAAGTTACAAACGTTTAGAAACAGAAGGTTTTAATGGGAAACCTGACTCAGACTTCAGCAGCGGAACAGTGCTCTGTTATCAGTAGAATGTGAGTCAGGCACCAACAGTAAATCTGATCTTTGGGATCATCCATTAAGAGTAAATGTTCTTTGTTGCTGTCTGAAACAAACAAGAAAAAGAGACTAGTCATCTAAATGATTAAATGTGACACACAGGATGTTAAATACTATTTTTCAGACATTTTCCTACAGCAATCATGAGCTATTTTGTAAACAAAGTGTGTTAYTGATTAAGGGTGCTACACCAGACATTCTGCATGTATACATTGAATCAGACTGTGAAGATAGTCACATAGAAATTTGTAGGTTAGTGTGAATGGACAGACTGATTCCTAGAGGAAATAAGCGTTAGCATGAGAACAACAGCTGAACCAAAATCCCATAAGCCAGGAAAAACAGCTACACAATTACACTAACAGGTGGTTGGTTTCAAAACAAATTTCAAGGTCTGACAGCTCTGTGCACCTGCTTTGGGCTGATTTCTTCTAAGGACTTGGATTTGGCATGAACCATTGATAAAAACCATAATTCTTTGTGTCTGAGAAAAGTCATCATTATCATATAGTGATGATAAACTACTAAAGCTTGCTAGAAGTAGTACTTAGCCAAAAGGTAATATGGGTCGTTCTGCACACTCTGTCATTATAGCTCAAGCTTTTCTCTACCAGAGAGCTTCAGGCAAACACTGTTAGGATCAAACATCTCCTTCTGTAAACTGAGATAATTCCATCTCACTGGAGTGGTGCAGTTTGAATTGGGTATGACTTCAGCCTTTGCCTTCACCATCATAAGAAAAATCAGATTTTATTTGAAGGGGATTTTGACAAAGATATTCAGCAAATTCTGTTGTAGAGGTTGTACTCTTTCTTCTAAATTTCTTTTAATTATTAACTTTTCATTTGGGGAGCTTTTTTCTTTGCTTATATTTGTTCTTGGTTTATAGGCATTTTTCCTGAGTTTTGGACAAAAGAAGGATGGTCATTTTCATGTTGGGGAAAAAGTGAAAACATGCTTTTTGTCTGTACTGGTGRTCCTTTATGGATGGCTCCCACATGTCAGTAAGAAATAGTATAAATCTTAAATTTGATCAGAACAGGTTGATAAATGTAGCATTTTGGGTTGAAGTTATTTAGTTTCTACAGAATTGAAATGAGATTTTCAGAAAGGTGTAAATACCTAGAAATTCAAATTCCTGTAATTTTCAGGTAATGGGATTACATACAGTGCCAAGTTTATCACATCTCTGTGAGATCTGGGCCTTCATTTTGRACACCTCACTTTGCAAACCTAACGCGTCATGTTTTTATGTGATGCAATCCTGAGCTCTAGAAATGTGTTTTGTTAGTTTCTTCTAGAGGGAGCAGGAATAATACGATGCTAATTTTCAACTCTGAGCAACTACTGTGGTTAAATGATGTGCATACCTACAGCCTAGTACCGTTCTGGGGACACCAGTAAGACYGGCACACTATGCAAACTGCAGCTACTTTTCACTGCTGTACTTCCTCTCTCCTCTTGTCTGTTGAGCAAAACTTGTAGGCATTTATAAACTTTATGGTGTTCAAGGTTGTGGGGAGTGCATACAGAACYGCTAGTTTAGTTCTTTATCCTACTGTGGGGATTTCCCCTCTACATTTTGCTGKTTTTTTAAGACATAAAATGATGAGTATATGGTTCACAGCTGGTACCAGAGAAACAGATAAACAGGGTGATTAACCTGGCATATCCCATCTCCTTTTTACAAATGAAAATGCAAATCTACATGATAGCAGGTTTTTGTTTTAACTGTCCTTCATTCAGAATGACTAAATACGTTATCTGACAGCAGGGTTGGCTTTTTTTGCTGAAGATTCTGTTTCTCAGACCTTGATAGATTACTCCTTTTTTTGGATTGTTGAGGACATTCCTGTTAATTTTGCTTGGCTGCTGTATATGATTTAACAATGCRAGTGTCCAGGTCTGTCTGTTAGTTTTTCATATTTTTGTAGTTATATTCCACATTCCATGATCTGTAGACTTGAACCCATCTAACTGGAAAATAAGATATGAAAGATGATAAGTTACACCTTGTGAAATGTACTTAAAATGTACATCTTTCAATTTGCTGTATCAGTTATCTATGTTTGCAGTGGTTTTGCCTTTGTTGTAGTTATTCAGCTAATGAAGACTGGGGCACCCTTTTTTTCGGTTGTCAACTTAGACACTAGCACAAAGCCAAAACCTCAGCTGCCTGCGTTGAGGAGGGAGAGTTAGCAAAGCTGAGCATTAGGTTCAAGAACTRGGTGCAAGGTTTTATCACTTGAAGGATAAAGCTACAGAAAAAAAAAATTAGAGAAGATCATGTGGATAAAGAATCTGAGGATCTGCAAATTTTCCCTAATGAATATCTAACAGCAAGCCAGGGACAATAGTCTTTTCTACCAGTGAGCTAGTAGAGACTGGCTGTCCACAGTGCTCTCTTAAAGGTTAGCTTCTGTGGTAACCTGCATTTACACCAAATTAAGCTCAATGTGAAGGCACACCCTCAGACTGAACTACTCCTATAAATGCACCCCTGTTCATTTCAGACAAAGTCATCCAGGTTAGCGAAGCTCTGCCGTTTGTTTAATCTAACCTGACTGACCTTACTTGAAAAACAATGGGAAATGCTCTCGTGAACAGAGCATAGATAAGGGTTAGGGATTTCCACTGAAGTGTAGTGTGATGAACAATTGAGAAAGAGCCAGTGGGCAGTAGCTTGTAGGGTACAGCTGTTTGCAAAGGCATGTTTGTCTATAGTGTGAATCATTCTGAGAAGATGTTCATCTTGGGTTTTCTGCATTTGGAGACTATCACTATGCTTACTGCACTGCTGTGACTAACAGTTTCTTTATCCAGTATGAAGGCTGCTTAGAGTTGTGTTGTATTCTAATATATTGGTAGATTTCAACCTGCTATGGAGTGATCCTTTGCCATTTTCTCTAAGCTCTTCAGAAGGTCAGGACATCTCAGGACTTAGCTTTGAATGCTTTTCTCAGAGTCCTGACTGTTGAAGAGTGCTCAGATTTTAAATTGAAAGATTTGACCCACTTTGGAGAGGAAGAAGGGCAAATATAGAACTGGGAGTGGGAAGGTCACCTTTAATAGCACATGCACTAGTTCTTAACAGGCTTTACAATTACTTTGTTTCTTCCTCTCATAGTGCTGCAAACATGACTAGCCAAAGGAAGACCTTACAAAACAACTCAAGGAAGCTGCAAAGTCTTTTGAGAAAGCAAAGAAGCCAGCTGGACCGGTTAGTACTAAACACAACATTTTCTGATAGTTGTAGTGAATTGATTTCTCCACGTTTCTCAGTAGCTGCACATCACATATTTTGAACTGGTACAGTGAAGCAAGTGAGGGCATTCTCATACAGAAAGCTCACTTCTTAATGCATAATAATAGGCTGGGTTCTATTTGTAGTCTTCCTAAATCCCTGGTAAATAGACAGCTGCTTAATCCAAGGTTGAACGGAAGAGGAAGATTTTAATACATCCTTTTTTCACTTAGAGTTTAGCTGCTGGGCTTTCTGCTAGAAGAGACCCTCTCATTTTTCTTGGTTTGGGCTCAATTACTAGAGCAAGCACATTTGTCAATGAATTGAGAAATATGTGGGTTTTTTATGTAATGTCAAAATTCTGAACCTCATGCTTAGGAGGCTGTACTGTTTAGAGGGAATGTTGAATTACTAGTGGTTTGTGATATATTTGAAGAATCAAGGAGATGGGATAATATTGACAAGTCATAGGTTAAACCTCTTAGTGAGAGTAAATTTGTAAATATCAAATCTAACTCTTCTTAGTTTGTGATGTCTAAAAAAGGCATTGGGACTAGGAGGTACGGTTGATGAATGCAGGTGGTATATCTGTGTCTGTAATTTGAAGTAACCATCATGTATTTTCAGAGTACCTATTACCAAGGTCACTGTAAGGTTATGTGGCATCTACGATCCTTGTCCCTCCTTTCCTAATTGTGCATAAGTAGAAGGATGAGTTTCTCAAACAACATGCAGTGCCTTTGTTGTCCAGGGTGGTCTGCACTACGTGCAGTGCATAGTGGTAAGACTTGATATTTCCTGGCTCCCCTGATAGCTTTCCTTTCCCTTTCGTTCCTCCAGTGGGCAACCTGTGTCGCTCTCCACAGTGTATTAAATCTTGCTTGCAGACAAACAYGGTCATTTGGTACCTGTCAAAGAACGGCGATAGGGGCAGGTGTTCCTCTGTCGCTATGTTCTACCTCTTGCCACAGTATTTAACCTCTCTCCCTCAGTATTTTGCTGCCTCCGATTTGAAGCCTATGAGACATCTCTGATGTAAATCAAAGGATGTTTTCTTTTCCTGTTATGTCTTCAAGAGCCCAATTCTCCTTGCATACACTAACTCCCATTTGTAAATAGTAACTCTATCTCCATGGTTGGTTAGGTTATTAAACCACCTTTCTCATTCTGCACTTCTTTTTTATTTTCAGAAAAGCAACTTATGGCTCTTTACATTAGGAATCAAGGGAAGGTTTTGCTGGAATATGTTTTGCAAACTGAAATGTTTCTCACAATAAAAACAAAATTCTCATCTCTGTTAAGGACTTGGATACATTTAGAATATAGTTTTATCCAGAATAATTTATCTCAAATTGGAGGGAAATTTGAATTCTGAGGTGACATCAAGTGAAGTTTAAGTCATATGTATGCACAACGTGAACAAAAGGAAATGGGTCTTTATGAGAGACAATAAAACTGAGCAGGTAGGAAGAAGGAGAATGCAGATTTTGCAAAGGGAATACAAAAGAAAAACCTTTTGTGTGATCAGTATAGCAAACAAGAATAACAGAGACATAAATGCAGCAAACAAGAAAGGATTAAAAAAAAGTAGTTAGTTACACTCCCTGAGCTGATTGAGCTAGATTGCCTTTGTATCATCTACTGTCTTGTACTTTGAAACTGAAGTACATTAAACAGCAAAATGAGAAAAAATGCCTAATAAACTAGTTTTGACTTTGAATGTTTGAGCTGTGAAATGCCTTTGTTTCATGTATTTATTTGTTTGTGATATTATCTACAAGTGGTGACTGATTTCTTCCTGTACAATATCCATTCACTACAACTGAAGAGGGATGGGATATTCAACCTTTGTCTTTGGAGTGAGAAAATAAGTTGTACATGCAAAGAGAACAGATTATCTATGTTATTGCTGTGTCTATCCTAGCGCTTCTATATGAAGCTCTCAGCCTTTGTAAGTTATAAATGTCATATAACTTTTTCTAAAGTAGTTTGAATAACATTTTAAATTATGGTCTACTGTTAAAAGTTAAAGCTGTAAACTGAGGTTGACATGGAATAGCAAAGGAAAATAATCTCGTTTTAACTCGCTCTGTAGGTGGTACAGAGTTACACAGAATCACTGAGCCATTACTTGCTCTCTAATTGTCCTTTATTTTCCTGTGCTGAGAAGCTATTAGTGCAGGATATAAATTGTGTCTGTACTGTATTTCTGCAGCTAACTGGTAAGGAATCAAATTTTTAAATTGTCGCATAGAGCTCTTCAGACACCTCTACAACTTCAGACAATAAAACCTTCTAAAACTTAAGGTTTTTGGAATCACCCATCTCTTCTCAGATACAGTGTTGCTATTTTAAAGGCTTTTTGGTTGATTCCAACTCCAGGACATGTTTTCTGTGCAATATACTGCTTCGAGCTCATGGATTTGTAATTAGTAGGGAAACCAAATTCATAAGGCTGTTCACCATTTAAAGTATCACAGTTCAAGCTTAATAGACAATTCATTACAGCAATAATACTTCTTTGTCTTCACTACAGTTACAAAAAGTGATTTTTAAATGTTGTGCTTATTTGATTCAAGTGAAGCCATGAACCCATCATGAACCTTGTAGCTTTCTTCTGTTCTGCTTTGTTTGTCACAAGCCACTTTCTGCTTAGGTGGTTAATTTGCTCTGTAGAGTGTTGGTTCTAGCTTATTGTCTCAAACACAGTGGCCTTAAACTGAACAGGATATAGCCTGGAATCATTTGAAATCCTATTGCTTCCAGTAACCTTGAGAAGGCTCATAAAAATATGACATGAGCTCTGAAGAGAGAAATGGAGCGAGCTGATTGCAAACGGGAAGACAAACTTTCTGTCCAGAGCAAGTGATTAAGCTTCATATCTCCATTTTCAAAACCATCTCCAAACAAGATCAAAATGATCCCTTGGATTTGCTTTAGCTATTACAATCAGTGTTTTAGTTTTCTGTAGTTTTCTATTGAATAGCAAAAAATGTATACGATATATTTATAAAATTATTCTTCTTTTTCCTTCATTGTGATCTTTTCCTAGTCTCAATTGGGTTTTTCGCCCTCTCTTTTCTCCTGTGTCTCTTTCTAGAAGTTCCTCTCCTGATTTTCTGAGTTTGTTTCTCAAGAGTGCTCTCAGGCAAAAGTTCTCAATGGTATGAAGTCAAATAGATTATCTTTTTTAAAAAATTATTTTTTAATATTTCTTCTTCCCTTCATAGTCTTTATGTGTTTTAGCCAGCTTGGAGAGGTATTGCATTTAAATATATGCATCACTAGTGAAGATCTGTGTGTGTACAACTGAGAGCAAAATTGGCTTAAACTCTGCTTCAAAAGGAAATTGAGTAGGATCCTGCAATCCCAACCTGTTTCCCTTTCCAACAGCAATGAGCTGAATCAGAAGGGAGCTAATGAATTCTGGTCGATTTCCTTCAGCGCACCAAAGCTCTTTAAACACATACTGAAGAAGGGAAATGAGGTAGGATTAGTCCATTTCCCTTTGAAGCCAGCTGTGTGTTCACAGTGCAAGTACTGGAACATTATTTCACTTGCCAATTTCTGGCTGTGGGCCAAACTGTAGTATCATCTTGAACCGATGCAAGATCCGAAAGTACGTAGAGAAACACATAGACTGCCTCTGGACAGTGAGTAAGAAATTGGTATCCATATGGCGAATTGGCTTGAGTTGTTATTCTTCAGTTCTTTACCTGTTTGGCAAGGGATCACCTAATTATTTTTTTCATTAGCTTTGCCATGGCCATAAGCAGTTCTGGGGCCTTATTTTCCCTTTTAGACTGACTTCAAATGGGAATGTGAATTTTTGATGTAATGTTAAGACATTTTGTTGTTTCTTTAGTGCTATTAAGTTGTGATTTTGAGGGAGAAAACTCCCACATATTTCATCTTACACAGAGTGTGTTTGGGGAGGAAGGATGTTTGAGGAGTTGTATAATACTGAAAGTTGTATATGTGTRACTCATGCAAGTACTAACTATTGTTCTGCCTGTATATAGCAGCTTTCTTTCCAGAAGGTCTCAAAACATTTTGTAAATAATGTGGTGATTGCCTAGCACGTGAAACTCTCAGGGACTGAAATACCCTTTTGCTCCAAAAGGATGAGACTTCGCCACTCCATTTGCATTTACTGTTGCAGAACTATGGCTACCACACAGTTAAACAGTTCTGATCCTTTGTGTAGGAGATGATAAGCAAAAGATTAGAAAAAGATAGGCAGAATCTTATCCACAGCACTATACACATAAAGTACACTGGAATGAAAAGTGGCTGCAGCCTCCTAAGTACTGTGCCATTGGGAAGAATTGGAACATTTGGGCTGGGACCTTTCTTCTACAGAGTTATTGGATCTGTGTCTTGCAGAGTCTTTCTTGTAATGYGTCCACAGACGCTGGCACTGGTCTTATCTGTTACAGGGCATCTGCAATTTCTATGTTTTTCCATGCCACTGTGGTTTTTGCCTGTTTAATTACAACACATTTCTAAAGGCACAAACTAAGCTGACAAATGTGCTGCCCTGATGGCATAAATGAGGCTGAACCAGGCATTTACTGGTATGGCAGTGTCAGCTGGAGGTTATACTTTTTTCACAGTTTGTGTTGACGTAGCTATCCTGGCAGAAGTTTGTAGTGTAGTGCTGACTCTAGGGATCAGTGGATGAAGATTCTTGGCTGTCCTGAAAGTAGATGTGCACTAACCAAATTAGGGATTTGTAGATTAGGACTGGGACTTCAGACTTGGTCCAGAAGTGAGAGGAGGATCGGAGGAATACCCAGAGCACCAGAGCAATATTAGACTCTGTCAAGCTGAATACAGTGCAGCTTCTTTCTGAGGTCCATGTTTGCTTGCAGGTTGAGTGAGCTGCTGAGTTGGTACCAGAACYGACAAAAGGCAACTAACATAAGCAACCTTCATATTAAAAACATGCTAACAATAAATTTAAGAAAGCTAGCAATAAATATAAGAAAATTTGCTTCTTATTCTGACTGCTGTTTTTTTACCTAATGATAATACTGTCTGTAGTAGACAGTGAAGGATTGTGATTGCAGAGCTGAGTTCAAGCCACAAAATCTGAATCTGTATGGGCTTGCCTTTTGAGAAGATTAGGCAGTCCAAAACTAAATCCATGGATAAAGCAGTGATCTTTCTTCAGGCTGTGGAAAAACCAAAGGAATTTCTTAGTTTGCTGTTCTTTGTTCTCAGGAAAGCACAGTGAAAGGAGTGAAAATAAAAAAGGCTATGCTTGCATTCCTAAAGAGGCCTTTAAAAAAAAAAACAACACCCAGGCAGTAAAGAGTCAGGTAGGAAAAGATGAATGGCCTTGAGAATTTACATGCAAAACTGCCCTTATGGCAGAGCTACAGGAAAGCTTAACAGATCTCCATAAGTACTGTTAACTCAGCCAAAAGCTAACTGAAAATTGTCAGTATTCTACATAGCCCAGTGAACAGTCCCAARCGCAGGCATGCAGATTAGACATGCATGACTTCTGGGGGCCCTGAGATGGAAGGGGATGCACCCGATCAGGAGAGCGGGGAAAAAACAAACAAACAAAAAGTGCGGATAATTCAGTACTCCCTAACCCTCTACTCTGGAGATGTTCCCTTTTGTATCTAACACAAGAGAGGTAGAAATTAGGCCACAGCATCACTGGAGCAGACGGGCACGCTCTGTTTGTGCAGCAGCAGCATGTGCTTCTTTTCAGGGAGTTGCCTGGCAACGGAATGCTGTCCGCCTGAGTAACTGCAGGAGCCCATTGAAACCCACCGAGGGGCAGAGGGAAGGAGAGAAAGGGAGAAAGAAAGGAGGAGGGGGAGAGTGAGCTCACCCGTTTAGAAATTTCTGGCAGCAAAACAAGGACGCTAAGAATGAAAGAGGGAAAACAAACTAGGAAAGGAGAGAAAAACTCCTGCCCTTTCAAGAGTAAATCTCTCCAGAGATGTCTAATTTTATTTCATACATGTCAGAGAAGAACCTAATTTCACAGATTTTATAGAACATGTGAGGATGGTCACACCCAAAGAATATATTCTAATGTGTAGGATATGCATGCTTCTGAAAAGCAAAAAGTGCTTGTGGAAAGCTAAATGCACATACYAGCCTTACTGCAGGTAACGAGAGGCATCCTCCAATGCAACTACTTCCCTTGTATCTCACTCCAGGTGACTGGGCTTTCAGGCCAGTAAACTCAGCTGCTTTTAGCCCAGCGGGACAGGACATGTGAGCTCCTATAATGATGTCATTAAATGCAGTGCTGAGGACTGAATCTATTATATTGACCAACAATTAGATTGCATCGTTGTGCCAAATGACTAATTTCTATTAGTGTGGGAATTAGTTAAATACCACTTCATCTGGGATTTTAAAGAACCTGAGGGAGTCAAGTGTTTAACTCTCACTGAATTTCAATTGCATATCTCCCAGGGAAAATTAATGAGCTGAGTCCTAAGAAGCCTTGCTGTTTCCAAAGGAGCTTAAATTTATTGTTTGTTGTCCAAGTCTCTTTTCCCCCTCGTTTATAGATATGGAGTATCCATTTTTACATGCAGAAATATTTATCAGTAGTTTCAGTTATTAACGGTTTGGAAATWTGGAGTCCTTGCTCTTATGGAACAAGCTTTCAAACGATTCCAACTAAATTCTATTGTCAGAGCTGCGAAGTAAATAGTTGTAAAGACGGACATCTTGACCACTTTAAGAGTTAGCAGCTCACTGAACTAAATGGATAATTCTCTCAGAAGTCAAGATCAGATTCAGGAAATGAGCACTGAAACAGCCTTCAGTGTTTCAGCCTTCAGTAACTAGAGACTATTGCAGTATGCTTTTCTTAGTGAAAACTCAAGCCCTGGAGAAAATACTGGAATTAGTTAAATATCCAAACAGGAAATGCTGTATTAAATCAGACCAATATTCCGTCTGATATGAAGCCAAATTTTGACAGTTACCAGAAGCACAGGGAAGTATATTATGAATAATTTTGAAAAGGATTGCCTGTAAAGGGAATCTCTTTCAAACAGTAATCTATTGATAGTAGGATTATTTTTTTAAATGTAAAGGTTAAAGAAAATATATGTCAATATGATTGGTCATTGTAAGAACTCTAGAAGAGCTGTAAGTCCCTACAGACAAATGCATCCATTATAAGTTTGAATTATTTTTCTACAGTGAACAATTTCTATGGTGCATGCTGCCAGGAGCTCTGCTCACACTAAGTTGTTCAGTCTTCTTTGGTTTTCCTCTAGGTATGTATAGGAATCCAGCTAGTAGTAGGAATGTGCTTAATATATTCAAATTAATTGGACAGTCATTATTGTACATGAGACTGATGAGATGTTAAGGATTGAATATACCCTCCAAGAACAGGGATATGCTGTCTTCCTCTCCTGTTGTGTGAAGGCCACTGTTCTGCAGCAGCCAACCACTTTTGAATTTTAGCAATGATACTAACAGACTCAGGTGGAAGCAGCATGGATCTTTTCTCAATTACATAATTGATTGATGATTTATGGTGAGAACAGAGATTAGGAAACTCTTTTTGCAAAAAATACCCAAAGAACTGGGAATAATGTTTCCATTATATCTGAAAAATTCTGTCCTATGAGGTAACAAACCCAGGCAATCACACTTTTTTGCATCATGAGGCATGAAAAGAAGCTATAATAAAATTAAATGTAGATAAAGGAAATAATTTTTGTTTCCTTTGGAAACCAGAATGTAAATTACTGGGTTTTTGTTGTCTTTTATATTTTTAGAAACAAGTTAAAATGTCTGGGGAGAATTAACTATCCAGGTAATGGGTGGTTGTGACAGTTACAGCTGTAGCTTATAGGGTACTGAAAGAAGCAAATCTTTTGGGATCAAACATCCTATCTGCTGCCCCTATGACATTCATACTTTAATTCAAAAGTGCAGTCTTCTGGGGTATTTTCTTAGATTCTATGTTGCTGCTGTCATCAAGCATATAATTCCTATTATTCTCAGTTCACTAGGTTATGCAAGAAACAGGTTTTCTCCCAAAGCCCAGGAAATGAGCCATGTTGATTGTTCATCAGAGAATACAACTGAAGTTTAACTTTGTGTTTGACTGCAAGAGAATTTTCTGTAATCAAAAACTGCGTATCCATTCTATGTCTGAAAGTAGGATCAGAATTTCCCAGGTTTTCCAGGATATGTGATTATTTCAGCCCTTCTGATACAATAAGACTGGGCTCAGTCTTTGCTTTTCTCTTATCAGATTTGCCATACTCTACAATACAATAAACGCCCACACAAAAAACAATGTTAAAATAAGGTTAAGGTGAGGACATATACTCACAAAGGGGGGAAGTGCTGAAATACTGTTTTCATTAAAATCTTCACTCAACAAGCAAAATGTTATCAAAAGATGAAGGGTCTGTGGCTGAGGACTGAAAGTATCCTAGAATTTTTACTACTGTGGTATGATCTTTGTTGTACAAAATGATTCTTCAGTGATCTGCTCCAGCTTGATAATCCCATCCGCTATCAAAATGAATGAAAAGTTATTGTAGTAGATTAGTTACAGTACTTACTGCTGTATGTTTTTATGCATCAATAGTTTTTTCTTTGGTGTCTAGAGACAACATTGAAAGCTGAGAGCCTATCTTCAATTCTGAAATTCTCCACCTTCTACAAACCTCCTCTGATCATCCTGTTATGTATTTTAAGCTCTGAAATGCCAGCTGGAGTACCTGATTTGAAGACTGAATTGTCAATTGTTAGTCTAACTTTTACAGACCCACATTGAACTGTTTAGTTTTGTCCAGACTTAGATTTCCAAGCACATTTCACTTGGACATCACAAAAAATGCCTTTGATACAAAACACCTTGACTTTGATGAGGTTTCCGTAGATTCCACAAATATGATTTGACACCTAGATTTTTTTCTTTATTGACTCCCTCTTATGCTTGCCTTAATTTTGGCATGGTATCATTCCTACAYAGCATTTAAAAATCACCTGGATTAATTTGAGGAATTTTGTGCTGTCTTTTCTGAGAATACTTTACTGGAAAGCCATAGTGTATTTGAACTCCTATACCATATTCCAGTGGCAAAATATTATCAGAAATGTAAATAATAATTTTCAATATATTTTTTCTTATGGTATTTGCTATCAAGAGACAGAAATTTTCAATTAATTTAATATAATCAGCCAGTAAGTATATTGTGATGATAAAATAGTCTCAACTGGTAGTAAATATATGTCAAGCAAAAGCTTGCTAATTCCAATAATGAGGTTGTATGGAAATACCGGGAGGAAACTATAATGACCATACCAGCATCAAAAAGTCACACCTTTTGCAAATGTTCTGTGCCTTCAGATGAACAATGAACAAAAATATGTAGTGTTCGTTGAGCTATCTGAACAGCGTAGGGGGAGCTGTGATCTTTTTTTCAGAAGGTTCACACATACAGGAGACAAGCTATTAACTGTATTAAAACAATTTCTGGGGATTTTCTTGCTACTGTCACTCTTGGATGGTTTTATTCTGGAATAAGAATGTCCATATGTAGAGGGTTTGGATTTTTGGAATTTTTAAAGTAAATGTTCTACTTCAAACATATATGATATCTTATTTGTATGAACAAGTTTAGGCAAGGCCTTAGCTTTTATCAAGATGCCATTCCAGTATATGCAGGTTTTTATTGCAAGTTGCTATGGAAAGCTATGGTACAAGGTAGAATATATTCAGTTTWAAAATTCTGTAGGAAAGTCTGATGTTATATGTATGTTTGTAATCCTGTACTCAAGATACTGCTGCTGTGAGGAGCTCTCTACTTTTTTCTCATTTTACTGTTTATCTTTTTTTTCTGTTTCTTTCTTTTTCGCCATCTATCTTTAATTTTTTCTTCCTTGTGTTAGACAATAAAATTAGTGAATTAACAGAAAAAAAAAAGGTAAAAGATGAACAGATTTTCAGTCATAGTGAGCATTTTAGTTATTGTGAATTGGGATGTGTTTCTTTAAATAAACATGATTAACTGTCAAAATATGATGGCTACCAGATTAAGAACAAATCTGATTTCATTTATTCTGTATATAGGTACAGATCCTTTGTTGTCTAAGTTGTCGTAGCTGATGACTTGTTGAACCGTGATATATTACTCCAGCTGGGGAGTGGCCAGTGTAAGAATATTGAGGGATCAATGGTTCAGTTTTTCTTTCATTTTGTAACTTTTTTCCCCTAGATTTTCCTTGATTTTACTCTCCTGTGTTTTCCTCTGTCTTTTTCTCAGCTGTGTGGTCATTTAGAGAACAATCATAGTGTTTATAGTTGTTTAGTATAATACATGTTTTCACATTTAGTTTGGTATAAAATTTACATATGTTTGGCAGTGCCGTGTCAAATGGGAGTAAATCCTAAGGAGGTGCCCCTTACTTAACCCAGTGTCTTGTGTTATCCAAAGAATAACTTCAAAGCTGATTATTTTACCAAGAGGCACCACACAGGGCAACCCTTTGATTTTCTTTTTTACTGCTCACAAGCTCTGATAAAACAAATTAAAATAAAATTTCTCAAAGACTTCTTTTTTATATTTTTAGTTGCCCCAATAAAAGAGATCACCTCCACATTTTTGGGTGTGCTGTAAAGTGCTTTTCTGTTGAGCTAGCGTGATTACCATTTGCACATTCCTTAGTTTAAAGGAAAAAAGAAAGCTTTATAACATGGAGCCTGTATTACACAGCCCTGTCATTGTGTTTAACGTAATTCAGTACTGCAGCTGTTTATTCCCTTTTTTCTTTTCTCTGACATTTAAGATGATTTTGGTTAAAGTGAAATCATGTTCCTGTTATTTACCTATGTTATAAAAATCCTACCATACTTGAAAGTGTCATTATTCAGCAAACGTTTGAAATTGTCTTGAGAATTTAACAGATATGAGCAGATGGGTCCCCASTTTCAATTCCTATAGTGAAAGATGTGTACTGCCGAGAACCTGCCTTTAAATAATGACTATACCATATGTTGTTGTAAAGAAACACATTAAGGTTTGGCAAACTGTTTAAAAAAATACTTTGTATCATTCAACCTCTTATTTTAAGCTTACCAAAGTTATCTCAAAACATGGAACAAGTAATTTAAGTCAAACACTTTAGTAGTGCTGATTAGCATTTAACCTCGTATGTCCTAAACAGCTATGTGGATAATTGAGAAAGACTTAGAAAATTGCTAGTGCTATATCAAATTGTATGTTGGCAAATCATTTAACTGGGCTGTCCTGAAGTTTTGTTTGATATGTGAGAACATAGCCATCTCACACTGTTTTTATTATGAATGCAGGAAGTAATGGTTATTAGGGCCTGGGAATCCTGTTAAAACATATACTTGAATTAACATGTTGCCACTGACAGTAGCTTACTCTGTTAGCAAAGGAAAAAGCTTGAAGTATTCAAGTATTAGAAGTATTAAAAAAGCAAAAGGTACAGTAAAAAATAATGTATTCAAAAGTGAAATAAAAGATGAAGTCAACAACCTATCTTTCAGTGCATTAAAAGTAACCACACACTTAATATGTGAACTCTGTTAATTTACAACAATTGGAAACAGCAAATAAGAGAACACAAAGTAAGTCAAGGATTGTATGAAGAAGTAATATCTTTTACTAGACAAATGATTTCAGTGAAATAATAGCTGGACTTTCTGGGGTATAAGCTCTTATTTAGGCCTGAAGTAAAGCAACTACCAAATATATTGTTTTGTCTAGTAAAAGTATTAACTATCCCTATACAACTTAAATCACTTACATGCACAGACTATCCTAGTTGCAGCATCATTGCTACTAGAAACATAATATGTTTGTGAAAATAACTTTTTTTCCTAGTTACCCTCCATTGTGATTCACAAAGTGTTTCCTGTGCTTTCTGGGAGGGAACTCAGATACACAAAAAGTGCAGAGTCAATAGTAGTGCCACATACCATGCAATCCCAGTTAGAAGTGGTATGCTTTGAGACAGAGAACCTTAGATGCAGTTTGCATGGAATTACCATCAGATTCCATTAGATATGTTCCAAATTTGTGGCCACAGTGTTTGCTAGAGACTGTTCCTGAAGACTCTGCTTCTGTAGTTTACAGGTGAACATTTATCCTCCAAGGTTGAACCCCTGATAACTTGCTTTAAGTCACATTTTGTAGTCTTCACACAGGGAAAACACCAATTGTAATTAACATTCGATATTTTGAACACTGTCCTGAAGCACTTAGTAAGTTCTTAAATTTTATTTCTGTACATATCTAAAATACGTGGTAAGATTAATGGTGTACCCTGGCAATCTTTTCGGATAGAGAATTTACTCCCTCATTTAGGCTGAATGAGGAGTTGTGTTGAATCATGAAGTCTAGTGGGAACATGCTGTCTGTACAGTTTTTGCATTCTGGCTAACTCTCTAGGGGTACTTTAGATTTTGTCATTGCTTACTAAGATATTTAAAGCAATGTAACTCTGTAGTATAAATACAGTTATTCTTTTATAATATGTAATATGTATGACTTGAATTGGAGTTGAAAGTTTTTCTGACATAGGTAATAATTAGGTGGTGAAGGAATGCATGTTTAAGGATGTAATAACATGATGCAACATATGGATGGTACAAGCACATCCCTAGTAGTAGTGCTATAGCTATGATGATCTGAGAGTATAGAAGTACAAGCAAGGCAAGGCTTCTAGGAAGAGGCAAAATCTTATTATATCAGTTTTCAGCTGGAGAAATAAGCTTTTGAGAATGCAAGACAGAAAGAGACATGAAGTAGAAACAGCAAATGTCAAACTGTATTCCATTTGGGAATAATTGCTTTGATAATTTAAATTTCTTAATTATGTTAAACAGTTGGAAGGAAAGAAGGTGGCAAGCACTGCTGCGGCACAGGGAGAGATGGAAAAGTCATTAGTCATGGGGAGACTGAAGGATGATGGTGGAAAACTACAATAAAGGGAAAGTTTAGAAGCAACTACTAAAAAGAAAAAAAAACTAATCTATTGAGATAGAGAATTTAGTATAAAGAAAACCACAACTATGCTATTCCAGAGTAATCCTGTGAATTTTAGTGATTCCTTGTGGGTTTCTGTCAGGACAGAATTTCTCCACCAGCATCTTTGCCAGACTGTGATTTATTATCTTTAATGTAATTGTCTTCATGTTTGTATTTAAAGTAACTGGGTTCTTTCTTTGTTCTTTCATTTCCTTAAATTGAATGTTTTCTCTCTTTAAGTGTGACATACTTGTTCTTTTATTTGGTGAGAGAATCAAAGCAACTCAGACAGATTGCATAGCATTGTCTCTAATCAAATGAAAGTAGATAACTCTGTAGTTTGAAAGTGAAACCCAGCAGCAGTTCCAATGAAAACAAATCTCATTAAGTGTAACTGTTTTTTCTATTTATATTGCCTTGTTTTCCATCTCCTTGCAAATTGCTGTTTATTCCTTCTTCTTTTGTAGTTCTAACAAACCAAAATGAAATTAAACACACTTTGATTGCATTTACAACAGCATCCAAAAAAATCAGTGACTCTCATATCATATGGAAGGTACCTGCTCTATTTTTTAAAAAGCTTAGCTATTTGAACTTTGTAGGAAGTTTGTTGTTTGGTATTATCAATACTTCTTCTTCCATAACAAATTTGTCTGAAATACTTTCAAAGGAAGATATCTTATAAAATTTCAAAAGAAGACATGGTTGGAGTTCTACTGAAGTGCTTCCTGTAACAATATGGTTCTCAAACAAGTGTTGATTATTAAATCCCTTTGTTAGTGTATACATTTTATTTTTAGTAATGATGAACGTAGATGTTAACAAAGCTTCTCTTTTTGCCTGCAAAGTGTCCTACCAAAATGGAATACAGTTCTGCTGTGAAGTGGAGAACAAGACTYATGATTAGCATTGGTCACTTGTTACTGCAAAAATCCCACTGAAAATTTACTTTGAAGAAATTATATCTCACATTACTAATACTATACATTTTTATTATTAAATTGATAGAATGGCAAATATTGGTGGGATTTGCCAATATATGTTATAACAAAGAACCAAATACCTAAACTAGTTTTTAAAGTGGCACTTGTAATAATTTGTGAATGCTAGCATTTGCACATAGCATACTTGCATATGCAAAACCAGCAATTTATGTGTTCTAATCATATCTGTACCTGCAAAAGAGATTTAAGATGTAAATATGCAAGTAGATAATTTGAAAGGGCAATTCGTCATGTAGCTCAGTACTTCTAATATCAGCAGGAGGTGAGGACAGTAAGAATTGTGTAGTGTTAATTCATTAAGCATTTCTGTGAAAAATGTTTCTGTGAAAATAAAAGGGTTGTATATTTAATTGACTCATAACATTGCATATTGAATGTACTTAATTTACAGTAGACATTCAAGGATGGAAGAGCTAAGATTTTTGTGTGCATGTTTAAAAACTGGATTCTTCTGGATCAGGTGATGCAGGAACTACCAGTTCCTTAACAATAGCAGTTTAATAAAAGGTATAAAATATATTGAAGTCATCATCTGTGATTCTAAACAGTGAAACATACACTTCCGTRAGCAACTGCGTTTTTTAAAGGAGAACATAGAGAAGTGCTTACGATAAAATGTGCAGTAAAGTTTTACAAAAGGATTGGTAAAAAAAAAAATTGTCTTAGCAATTTGGAAGGGAAGGAATCATTCCAGATTAAAGATAYTATAAATTAGAATACTTCTGTTCTCTGGAGACTTAAGGAGGGAAAGGAAGAAAGAGGGTAGGATAGTGAGAGTATAAGTAAATCAGATTAGAGGATAGTAAGATCAAAATTACATCATGGCTTCATAACTAGTAAACCAGAAAACTTTGGAAATCAGAACTACCATAATTTCAAACAAGATATGGAGATGACAGACATTTGGTGCCGTTGCAAAAGAACTGATAATAAATGGAAATTAAAGAAAGCTCCTAAACAATGGTATTTTCCACATTCACAGAATCACACAATGGTTGACTCTGGAAGGGACCTCTGGAGATTGTCTAGTCCAAAGTCCCTGCTCCAAACAGGGTCAACTAGATCAGGGTGCCCAGGGCTGTGTCCAGCTGGGTTTTGAATATCTCTAAGGATAGAGCCTCCACAGCTGTTAAATTTTTTTACCACCTTCATAGTAAAAAATGTTTTTTTCTTACGGTAAAATGGAATTTCCTGTATTTCCATTTGTTCTCATAAAGAAACTAAACTAAACACTAAACCAATTGACAGTCCTAAACACTGCATTTTCAGTAAGGAATKATTAATTTCTTTTTCCTACACTGTCTTATATTATACTGGATTTTGAGCATAAAATTTACTTTTTCCTTATGTAGAGGAGTTTGACATTTTGAGGAAAAATCTGAAAATTTCTGTGCAGAAATGTTTTTTGGTCAGCTGCCACTGAATAATAGCAACCTTTCAAGTGATTGCAGTAAAATACTTTTTTATGAGAGGAAAGCTGCTGACCTACATAGTAGGTTTTACTTTTACAATTTATACTATTCTCACCTCTGTCAGTATTGCTAGGGTGTACGTGGCTAAGGGTAACCAGTGCCTTAAGATCTAGATCTCCTATCAATTAATTTTATTTTGAATAATTGCTTGCTCTGGACATCTGGCATGATTACTTCTATCACATTGCTTTTGTCTCTATTTCCACCAGACATCTGCCCTACAGACATTGTTTTCATTGCCAAAAAAGTCTAGAAAGCMTGAGTTAGTCTCAGCTAGAGAACAGACTATAGACAAAATGTTAGTGAACATAAATCAGTTTGTGGTTTCCGTAATGTTTTTATCTTGTTATAGTTGACCTGCTAATTTAGCTAAAACTATAACTTGTGTCATGTTCACTAAGATTTCTCTCAAGTTAAGAAGCGCTCATTTYTCTTAATTCTCTATCGGTTGTATATTTTGCCAAGCGCAACTCATCACTAGGTCGTAGTGTCCTAATAATACTGTGAAACAACAAGAACTGTTTCTCTAACATTGGCAAAAGGCCATTGTCACAAAGATGTTGCAAGAAGACTTCAGTTCTGAATACTTATAATAAAGAATATTCCGTAATTTGCTAGATACTGACCTTGGATACTGATGATTACTTATATAATAATTTTGTATTTCTATTCTGTAGAATGCTAGTATACTGATAAATTTGAAAGCTATGTAAAACAAATTACCAGCTTATTGGTTCTGCTTTTATTTAAAATTATTCCTTTTACTATCTACTGCAAAAAATCAAATAACATGTTACRAATTACATGGCAGTACAAGTCCCGTGTTGGAGTTAGAGAAATGTAAGACTCGTCACAGTTCTGAATTTGTGACTGAAATAGACACTCAGACCTGAAATCTGTGCATATGAGCAGTATGCAGTATTCCTTCCTCAATGTGGGTATTCAATTGGCTGGAAGAAGTTGCTGAAAGAGGAAGAAAATCTCATTGTATTTTCACATATCAAATTTACTTGATTATGTCTAATTATATCTTGCTTGACTGTCAGCGGAAAAAGTGCAGGGGTAATCTTTTCCAAGAGCATAATAAAAAAAGTAAAGAAAAAAMCAGCAATACAGGGTTTTTTTTTGTCCCTATACTGTTTGCTGTGATAATGATGTTTCCCTTTTARGCAATTCTGGTTGTTTCAAATTTTTTTAATTGTAGCTTTGTGCTAAAATACTTCATTTTCTACCTTCTCCATTTTGCTTCACCCACTCAGAGTTTCCTATGCCAAACTGCTTTTACTAGGACAATTCCATAACAGTTCAAATTCTAAAAAATACCTTTATGGAATTTTGAAAGGATGCATTTATAGTCTGATCCTGAAGTGTTGTGGCTTCTTCCACTGTCTCATGTAAGATACTTAAAATATAGCCTGCTTTTCCACTATATTTACTTGAATCTGTATACTCCATAGCTGTTGCCTTCACAGTAGACCTTCCAAATAAAGTAGCTGCCCATATAATCTGGGAGACACAGATTATCTTCTCTTTTATATCAGAGAAAAGGAGTTTTACAGTATTTATTTTCTAGTGACAAAAGAAGAAAAGAGGCTAGGGAGCCATCTCAGACTTTAGCTGAATGCTTTTATTGTCAATTCAATCTCAGGATGATGATGATGGTAATAATACCATCATTTCAAAGGGTTAACTCACTTTTCTCTCTTAATTTATTTCCACATTATAATCCATTTCRTAGGAAATTTCTTCACTTTGTTGCAGCCCAGTATCACTGTTTGTACAGGATTGTGCAGTTCAACCTTTCTATTACCCTGAGGGTCAATATCAAAGGTTCTTGCAGTGGCAGTTGCTCATACTAAGTTATTTTCTATCCTTATCTTGGTAGCTGGCAGGTGAAATGTTTTACAAACTCCACAGTCTATTTTGCACTTCTAAACTCTTTAAGACTYACGGTCAATATGTAACAGTCTCCTCTGAGGTGCAGACCATGATGTATATGTAACAACCCATCTTGATTTTATTTCTACCAGATCTTATGTGCCTGGAATCAATTCCAAATGTTAGGATCTATCCTTCAAAMGGTGGAAGCTTGTTCTGTCATGTAACAGAAGACCTACTCAGCTTTGGGAACCATTCCCTTCCCTTGGAAGTTTTGATTCCAAGCAYATAAATATGACTTTGAACTGTGCACCTCTGGTGGACGTGATGAACAYGAAGTCTCTAGGAGGCAAATTTTTCATTAGGTAGTGGAAAAACCCACACAAKGTTAGCAAGGGAATATTCTGTTATCTTTGATCACTGTCTAGATCATCAGTTGTGTACACTTCTCTTGGCTCTGGCATTTGGACAGTCTATGACACAAGGTCTCTCCTGAGGATAGCAGTCTACATACAGGTTTATGAAATTTGTAATACTTTTCTCCTTTTTACCAGAGGTTATAATAGTAACAACAGATAATACCACTGATGCATTTTGCATCACCATACAAAAATAGCATGGGATCCCCTCTTCTCTGCCTGTAAATGTTCTGATATTGAAACTGGCTTGTTCAGTATCAGGTTGCCTTGACTATTCTCCACCTCTCAAGAATCCTAGACACATTACTGTACAACCTGTGCTGCTGAAGTCTGATGAATTACAAATGAGAGCTGTGGAGGAATTCTCAGAGTCCTCTTCCAGGATTTGTGGGTACCCTGAAAGTGATCTCCTTCCCTTCAGGACTTAAAAGAAAAGCYACTCTTTCTGTGGCAGACTCAGACTGTCTTCTGGGTTCTTGGTATGCATAATCCAGCTGCTGGGGGTGAAAGTTTCTTGTATCTTCAACTCTGCCTGATGGTCACCTGRAAGATAAAGCACAATGCAAACAAGGTAATCACAATAAGCCAGGGTTGGCCAAAGCTGTTCTCTTTCTGAATTTGTTCCAGCTCTTAGAGGAGGCATGCAAAACCTTGTCTTAGTTTTCAGACTTCTTTCACATCATCTCCACCTGCACCTGAAGGCTGTATGCCAATTGTTCTTAYGTTTAGTGCATGCTGGTTCTTCTCTGGTAGGATCTAGACTCCTTTCAGCTGTTAGAAAGGATATCTGATGGACATATATATTCCCAGAGGGCTGTGTTCTCAGTATGGAGTTTAGCCAGGTCCCAGTCTCAGCCAACGACTCTGGTCCATGTAATTATGGATGATYTTCTGAATTTGAAAAATAAGGAGAATCTCCATTAGTTGGTTAGCTAGCCAGCTTTTTCTGCCATGTGTCTTCCTAAAGATGAATAGTCTGTGTTCTTCCTTCCTATAGTTCTGAAGTTCATAATATTCCAGTTGTGGATTCCCAATGTGAAAATAAAATGAATTTACATCCTTCATTGGGAGAGCTGTTTGAACCGCGAGCTTGTTGACGATGACGACTTCTTTTTATGAACAATAATATTAATTATGCCTTTTACTTCTTCCAGAAGAAATGGTAGAAATTTAAGCCATGTTTCTTCCTAATCAACCTTTTATCCTGGCAAAATCTCTCAAAATTCCTTCTTTGTTCAAGGCAAATCTTTATTTCCAGTTAAGTCAAAAGATTATTTTGCCTGAGTTTCTTCCAAGAGTATACTCTTGAAAAGCTGAGGGACTGCTTCCTGCTGTAGACTTTGGATGCCACCTTTTCATTTAAACACACAAACAGTTGTCATCTCTTGGAGCCCCTTTAAAATGTTGGAGCTGATAGCAACTTAGGGATGGAGAGTACAGTTTACGCTTTTGTGCCTGTGCGTGTGCAGAAAGCTGTCATTGGGTCAAGCATGTTCTCCTGGTATTATGGAGACAAAAAAGGCCTCCACTGTTTTGAACACCTGGTGTTTACACAAACAATTTGAAGAAGTAATTGGGCAGTAGGTGTAGAAGGGAACAAATTTCACTTACTAGGGGCAGAGGTGCTGGAGGCCAAGTTCATAGACAAGTTGGCTTGCTTACTTACACGTAGGCAAGCTTGTTTTTATTTTGCTTTCTCCCACTTGTATAAGGTCTTGCTGATTAAAAAATGATAGTAAATGCAAGAATGTGATAATGTCCTTAGCACTTCTGGATGCATTGTCTTTGTTTGTGTGCTATCTCTAATCTTACCTGTGATGAGGTGTCACAGTTTCAACTTTTACATGCAAAATAGCTAATTAAAGACATGCTTTCCTTTTTCCATTTGTATGCTAACATTTTCAGTTTTCACAGTTACAAGTGTAACTGATTGTTTCTAACACTTTGATCACAAACTCCAAACAGCACCTAATCTCCGTAAATTTGTTTGTAGGAAGAACTATAAGAATAATTAGAAATTTTCATGCTGCTGAAGTAACATATTTTTGAGGTAAGTATAATGTACTTGTCATGACTGAAGTCTGCAGTACCTTTTCTCCTGGGGTAAAATGACTTCTGTCTCTGTATCTCTGGTCTTGCCAGTACTCTTAAAGTTGTTCTTTGTTTTCACCTTCAGGACCAAAATATTGGAATTCATCTTCTCATACCGTGCTTTCATACTGGGTTCCCCTTCTTGTTGAATAGTCTGCCTGTCATCATCCCTGTGCTGTTAGCTATGGACACTGTGTGCTCCCACAGTCTGTAGCTATGTATTAGTCTCAGCTGTGGTAACTATTGTAATTGAGGCTTTTGCATGTTCCTAAATCGTTGAGAATACATTTTTAGGAATGGCTGGTGATTGCAGGTGCATATCTGGACATTTCTTTTAGAGGTGCTGAATTTATTCGTGCTGAAAGTGAGACACAGTTGCTGAATCTGGACAGTCCAAATAAGTCCAAATAAAGAAAAAAACCCTGACTTCTATTGTCCAAGGTAGTAGGGCAGCAATCATGCCACAGTCTGACTACAGGAATGCGGTTCTGCCATCAGTCTCAGCTTCATTAGCTTTCCATCTAGTGCCAAATCTGAAGCAGAACTGTCTTCCTGCTTTCTGTACTTTCTCATGAAATTGCTTCATCATCTCTCACAGAACTCACAAACCCAGTCTCTACATTGCTAACTATTTTTTAGCTGTTAAAAACAAACAAACAAACAAACAACCCTCTCTGGTTTCATGAAGCTCTSTGTTTCTGGAGTTACAATATTGTACAATACACTTGCAATACCTTTCTGTCTTCTAGTAAGTTACTTTTTCTCTTGATTGTTTCTACAAAATGCTGAGTGTTCAGACCTGTAGTRTATAAGAATTTAGACATCCTGCTGATTTCAGTAGGACTTTTCAAATTCCAAAAACTGAACATAAGAACAACTTCACTGGGTCAGACCAAAGGTTTGTCTGAATCAGTGACTCGTTGTCTTGGCACTGACCAGCATCAGAGTACAGGAAAGAGTATAAGAAGACCAGCAAGTATATAGTTACATATATAATAAGATATTTCCTCAAAATGCCCTCCCAGCCTCCCATGATTTTCAGAGCAGGAACTTCTTAAGCCAAATATAGCCTCTTTGCATTTAATTGTCCATGCTGGATATTCTTCCATTAATGTATCCCTGTAAACTTTTTGCATCCCTATAAACTTTTTGCATCTTTTAGATCTACAGATTAACTATATAGTATGAAGCAATACCTCCTTGTGTTGGTCTTGAACCTGATGCCTCCTAGTTTTTATGTCAGCCTGATTGTAAACTCTCTCATCTATTTATCTTCTTCATACTGCAAAAACTGATAGGTCTATCTATTTAGATGCTGTAGACTACTGTATATGTTTTTGTTCCTCATATAGAATCCATTCCATACCTGTGGTGCACATAAACATATGTAAGTGAATAGGAATCATGGTGTTGGCATCTTGGTAGACTGAACAGCAAAATAAATATAATCTATAAACTGATTAAATGGCTGAATCCTGGTAAACATTTTATATTCCTGGATTTCAGGCTAATTCTTTCTTTTTGTTTGAATCTTTAAACTTTTGGTCATAAATCTTTGATTTGTAAAATGTGAATTACATGCAGTTTATCACTTCAGTGCTCAACATCCAACAGATATATTGAGATAGAAATCAGGTGGGCTCTCAAGATAATACAAATGCTGCTAAGTGTTAATATTTTCCTATCTCTGAACTTTCCAGTCTGTTTATCTACCTGACTGGGGTTACTCACGACTTACCATTCCCTTATCTCATTAATGGATTCAGCCATTATCCTCTCTTCTCTGTGAGTTAGCTCTTTTAGCCTAACACTGGTTAGTTTCTTGGCTAAGCAGTTCATTAATATGCCACTCTCCTGTCTTCATAAGCTGTTCTTGTGACTATATGTGCATCAATGTAAAGCAACTGGTAATATTTATTTATGTAAGGTAGAAGCTGTCTCAAAATTATGTTTATTAATGCAGGGGGAGGGGAATGCACTTTCTTTAAGAGATCTGTAGACAGGAAAATTAATTTGTCATGTAGACTGCAGCAGAGTAAGCACACAGGTGCTCTCTGGTGCTTGTGGGAGGATGCAAGCTGCTTGACTCATTCAGTGCTCCAGACCAGTTATTGTATGTGAGTAAGCTACAACAAAGCCCCTCGGAGACAAACACCTTGTCTATGTGATGGAGAATCAAATACTGCAGAAAAAAGTTCCCAGGAGGAAAACATGAAGCTAGGAGAAAGAAAAAGAGAAAAATACAGAAAGGTATTAATTGGAAAGAAGTTTTTCCCTTGGTTCTTTTTTAAAGAACTTCACTTTTGAGAGACATGTGGCAGAATGTTTTTAGACAGTTCTAACATATTTTATTCTCCCCTCATATCTTTGCTGTTCATTCCTTTTTAATACATTTCTTCTTTCACCTTTTCCTTTCTACCTTACTCTTTACTCTTGTCATTCAGCCTTTGATTGCTTTATATTTACCTTTTCTTCATTTGGATCAGTTATTAAAAGTAAGCAACTACTTTTGATGTCTCATCAGCACTTTTGGAAGCTTTCTTCTTGCCTCCCAGTTTCTGGTTACAGAAGCATGACAGTTGTCGTGAAACCAATACAGTAAATAATAGAATCTGTATGTTTGTATATTTGATGAATATATAATATTCAGTTCCCATAATTAAGGCAACTGAAAAGTTTTAGCATATAAATAAAAAATGCTGTCTGCAGTTTAAACTTATGAAGCTGCACACAAGCAGCTTCAGAACAGCCACCAGCAGAGGTGCCAACAGCAGAATCAGATATCACTGCTGGGGAAAAAATACATYCCTGAGTTTGACATCTGGGTCCTGCAGCTGGAGTGACTAGAAGAAGAAAGGGAAACAGTACAGGCTGTCATCAAAAGGAGGTAGTGGTGCCAAGTGAGCATGGAAAACAGATGCCACTTTTTTTACTTAAGACACATAGCTCAACTATATAAAAAAACAACAGCAACAACATCCGAAGATGTGCTTAGAAGTGCCTGATGGGTAAATGAGCATTGCTTTTTGTAAATATAACTGGCTTATAACTGGAGATGTGAAATTTTGAAGTCGAGTTTATAGTTGGATACATTTAACATTTGAACAAATACGCTCAAAAGCATTTTTATGTATAAAAAGGCAAAGAACAAACATGGTGTATTCCAACTGTTTTCTGAGTAACTCATTGTTTTAGTTTTCCAGCCTGATACTTCACTTTGCAATATATCACTCTTGCTCAGCACATCAGTTAACCACACAGGGCCCACTGTAATGACTCTTCTGAAAAGCCCCAACTGTCTGATGCAAAAATTAATTAGAATTACTTAGATAGCTGTGATGGCAGTAGAAAAGAATGGAGAAAGTCWGTGTGCAAGAGACCCTGCATTAGTGTCCCAGTCCAAAGCAAATCAATCCACTGAGAGTCTCCACTGATTTTAGCAAATGTTTGAATAAAGTTCTAGTCTAATGTTCTTCATTTCCGTTTAAGAGGGTGAGTGAGGGTATGGTAACTGGGATGACTGGATATTATAAGATTTGCTACAGAGAAACATTGTACCTTAGTTATGCCTTTTCTTTTTTAAGGTTGCAGGAAAGTGGTACTTTCTTTGAACCATTCTGTTCTGTCTCAAAAGCTTGATTATTAATTACTTCAGTGAAAAATGTTATAATAGGATCCATTTTATGCATATAATCTTCACTATACCTTGCTTTTACTTCTAGATTTTATAACATATCTGAATTGATGACTGTATTTGCCTGTGTATAAAACCCCTGAAATCAGTTATTGGATGGACTACTATTTTTAATTTCTTTGTGGCTAGAGTTAGTCTCATAAATCCTCTCATTTTAATCTTTTTTTTTGAAAATTTAATATATTTTATTTTACTTTGTCTCTTCCATGTACATATTAGGCATGCTCTGCTTCCTGTCTTTCTTTCAGTCAAAATACAAATTTCCTAGAACCACATGATTTAAGCATCTCAACACAGAAATAATGTGTTTTCACAAATAAAATGGAAGAAGTAATCTAGACTCCAAGGTGTTTTAGGAGTTGCTTGGCTGATCAATATGAACTTTTGGGGAAGACAGATAATCAGGTATATCCACTAACACATACATAGTGCTGTGTGATGCGTAATACCTGCTGTGAATACCAAAATATCGTGTGCCCTCTTTGTTGAGGAAACTGTGCAGTAAGGTCAATAAGAAAACAAGAAAAGCAATAGCATAAAAACTCATTAGGGATGCTCTGACTAGAAAAATTACGGGCAACAGCTTTAACTAGACTGTGACTGGAGAAGACACTAGATAATGTGATAGAAATGAAGAAGAAGGAGGAGGAAGATTGTTTGGCTCAGAAATTTTGTAATGGAATAAAGAACTATTTCCCTCTGAGATCCAAAAGTAATCTGTCTTGGAAATAGTTGAAAGCCATCCATCAAGTGTTAACTATCTTGAAATAATGTAGTGGTCTAAATCTATTGTACAATGGAAAGATGTCCATATACTGGAATCAGTTATACCCTGTTGATAACCTCAGCAGGAAAGCTGAATAATATAGGGGTCCTAAGGATTTTCCCTTGTTTAGAGAGGTACTCCCAGGAAAGTTGTAATGTCCTCAGTGCTGCAGTTTTTCTGTAAATGTGTACAGGTTGTACAGACTCCAGGAGCATCAAACCAGGCATCTTCTACAGCAATAAATAAACCCTAATTAATAAAACTGTGTCATTGCCATGGTATCTGATTTTAGAAATAGAGTACCTAAGGCTTTCTATTACCAGACCTTTAGCAYCTGCAAGGAGATTCCAGGCTACTTTACTAAGAAGAGTAAATGGGAATGCTGATTTGGGGAGCAAGCAATTGCATAGTTGGTTTTGAAATTCTGTCTACTGACATACTTGAGGAAAGGTAAAGTAGTTTGGCACCTAAATATCTTCTTCACTGAAGGACACTTTACATAATATACTACAAATTGAAAGGAAAAAAGCTTGAACCCAAATCAATCCTATACAAACAAGACCCTTACTTGTTTAGCTTGTATTATAACTTGCTGTCTTGGTGCTATCTGAAGCAGCATCAATGGGTCTTGCTACCATTTGGGAAACCTGTGTGTATTTCAGTCACACATTGTTCTTGCAGGATTTCCTTAGGCTAAGCCTGCAGAAGTGAAAGAGCTCCATTTAAGAGAGTCTGTGAATAACTAGGAAATGGGCATCAAACTAGGCATTATCTGAAGATGTTTGTTAACATGCAGGATGTTCCTTAAGGCCTCTATCTTGAATGAGAAGAGTTTTTATTCAGGATTGCTTTTTGAAAAAGCAAGAGTTCTTTTGCATGCATGTCACTATGGGTCCTACTCAGGCAAAGAATGCTATTTGATGCTCTTGGCACATGTCTACTTCTCTAGTTTCCTTGGATATACTGCTATATGCAGACTTATTTGGAAGAAGATTATGCATTTTCAGTAGTGAGAATGGCACAATTTATGACCTTGCATACTTGCCTATAAACTACTCCTCTATTGCGAAGTTGTAACTTAAATCATAAAACTGTGGATCTCTACTGAGGGATCTCTAGAGGAAAAAAAATATTGTGGAGTGAAGACTTTGCACTTTCACTAGAAGATAACTGTGACCCTTCCCTTATCTTGATAAAAGATTACATTTCATACCTAGCTGAGAAAAAGAAATAACCTTTGTATAGGCAGTAGGCTCCACTTTCTAGGGAATGTTAGGGAAAATGATTTTTTATTATGTAATGGAATGACAAGCAGCTGGCGAAGCAAGTTTCAGAAGGGTTCCAACTCAAAAGTACAGACAAGGAGATAAATGAAATTGAAGTTTTCCTATCAAAATGTAAGATTACGAGCCAAAGCATAATCAGTTGGATTTGTGTGTGTATGCCTGTGTGCTTGTGTGTATGAATGAAGAACACAAACAATATATCTTTCCAGAAGAATGTTCTTACTTGAGGTTTTGCATACAAAATTTATACCAATGAAACAAAATCTAGGGAGTTATACTGGTGTAATTTTCTGTAATATTGACAGAGTCTCAGAAACAGCTTAAGAGAAGAGAGAAGAATTAACCTTTAGACTGTGAAATCCTTAAACTGTGAAAGCAATCCGCTAAAAAGTTAAGAAGGCATAAAGTGTAACCTTGTTAATTCAAAGACAAAAGGGATCCATTCATACATTCACTCTTGTGTTCTTTGTATAAGCATTATCCTAATCTCTAGGGAAGCACAGACTTAGAAGAATATACATGCTATATTCATGTTTATCTAATTAATTTATAGACAGATTCCTAACTCAGCAGACAGTTTTTGTATATCAAAGTCAAAGGTCCTAACATATGTCAGCCTTCTTACACAGATGTTATACATTTGATATCTAATAAATAATTAAACATTGGATTAAGCAAAGCTCCGCAGAATATAGATTTGGCCATTTAATATTTGGAAAGGTACTTATTTTTGACAAACAAAAATAATTTAGATACAACAATGATTGTAATAAGGCAAGGTGAGTTTGTTGACAAGTTTCACTTTGGTGGCTATGTCAATTTATGTTAATTCAGTGCAAAATCACACTGGGATATTGAATACAGTAACCATTTTCCACTTTGTGCCCACTGACTTGTAAATCTTGAATTATTAGCTTTTTACTTCAGATGGTTTTATCAATTGCCTATTTTGGATGGAATAAGATCTTTAAAAAATGTTAGAACAGCATAAGCTATCCAGTTACGTGGTCTTCTCAGCTACTTTAAATTAGAAGTGAAACCATCATATGCTGTATATGAAGATACCTGCAGTTCAAAAACAATAGAAGTGTGTCTGAAGTGGGGCTACACCAGCATATGTGAACGAATTTCTCATCCTTTCCAAGTCATAAACAATTAACTGTTTCTTTTCCATAAACCCTGACTATCTATTGTAATGTAATGGAACAAATACAAAGCATCTGCAAAGAAAAGTATTATAATTAAATTAGTCTTTCCAATTATAGAAAATGGTGGGCCTTTCCCTTGATTTAGAGTTATAACAATCATTTGTAATCTGATTTAAAAGGGGCTTATGGTTGCATTCATAAAACTGGGAGACATTAGAATTGACATGACCTCTTAGGTATCTAAAGAAATTATAGGCCTACAGAGGTAAGAATATATCATTAGGTCCTGAGCTGACAGCATTTTTTGTTTCTACTGACCTTTGGTTGGATTAAGTCCAGTCATCAGAAAATAATTCCATTTCAGGCAGCTGAGAGTTATTATCAGATTTTGCTGATTCAGGATTAAGTGTACCTCAGTGACTGAAGAGCTCGTGAGGATGAGCTGTCCATTCATTTATGGAGTTTGTGAAAAGAGTAAGGAGGAAAACATGTTGTAGCTGTATTATTTCTGGTGTAGAGCCTGAATTACTGGTGTATGAATATAATCTACAGCTCTATTTTATTAATGTGGGACAGAGTTCTGTAGTGTTCTAGACTCCCTTATTGACAGCTAGATTTACAAGAAAATTTTACATTTCTACAAATGATATGGACACTTAAATCTAAACATAAATCTTAAAAAGCTTTTGTCGATTTCTAGCAGATCTAAGTACCTAAATATCTACTGCTGGTAATGTACAGAACCGTTTAAGGCTTGATAGTGCCAAACGACAAAGTATGATCTGCCTAACCCCCAGCAGAAGTCATAAACAAAGCACTTCTCAGCTTTTTCTAAAGGACAGTGCTTATTCCTACAGGTGCTTTTTTAAACGCACACGTAATCCTATACAAAACATTGAAGAGCAGGAGGAGGAGCCCTCTTGCAAAAACAATGTCCCTTGTCAAGAGACATCGGTGCAAAAGCTCGGGTTTCCTTGCAGTCTTAGAGAAGCGCACTCTCTCCTGGGAGGGTGCTTAATGGCCATGCTATTGTATTTGGTGGGGTGCTTTTGTCTTGTGAGTCCTTTTGAAAATGTTTAACTTTGCATAAATAAATATTGACTCAGAGAGAGACCAATTGTATAGCCCAGTGGTCAGGACAGTCAGGATGGATAAAAGGACAGGTAATCACAGCTGCTTCTCTGGCTGCATTGATTTCTGAACTTGGTTGATATCACCAAACAGTACCAYTGTCAGCTCAGTCAGTGTAACCTCAGCATTTCAATACCATGTTCCAGTTCAGGTAGATGTACCTTCATTGTCCTTGCAGGGCATGGCTTATAGAGGACATAATGGGCCCCGGTTTGGCCGTCAACTGAAAGAGTACATATAGAGTAAAGTGTGTGGTACTAAGAACAGAGGATTTTAAAATGGATTACCTTTAGAAACTGAAAGTATTCTAAAGAGATACAAAAATCTTTGTTCTGGTTTTTAATTGTTACTGAAACTGGTGAATGAATGAACAGGATCTCTTTCAAACACCTGGGTAGCAGAGTGGTTCTTAAGTATCACAGACAAAGGATCTTGTATCCTTCATCTGTCAGTTTTTATTACAGAGTCCCCACAAAGTGCTTGATGAGGGCGCAAAGTTTCTTAATAACCCCTTGTAGGATTGTAGCYTGTAGGAAGAAGCAAGAAGGAGTACATTCAAGGATTCGTGGCTCTGTTGACTGTTTATTCTCTGGGCTGAAGTATGGTTAGACTTCTGGATTGGTGTACACTACACTGAATATTCATGCAGTTGCCAGGCTCTCCCCTTCATTGCAGAGTATTAAAAGAGCCATATAGCTCCACACATTCAGACTGTACAATCTGAGCATATTTGGTTTGGCTTCAACATAACTGGGCTGACTACATTTCTTCAGTGGAACTAAGTTTGCATTTGAGGCAGGGATCTAATGTTTTTTCCTAAGCAGATTTTGTACCAAGAGGCAATTTCTTCCTTCCCTAGTTGAGAGGTTAATCATAAGAAAGAGCAAGTCACAGCATAATACTTAAACTAAATGCTTTGTTGGTTTTTCTTTTTAATAGGAAGCCCTGTTAAAATTTAGTGGTTGTTAAATAGGGGAAAACCTGCTCTCTACTTTCCAAGGATTCTGCTTTTAAAAATCATGCAAACATCTATCACATTCAGAAAGTCCTGTGGACTATATATATGAATGTAGATTTACAGTGTGTCTTAACAAATAGCTACCTTAAATCTGATGAACAATATAGGTTATAATCAAGAACATGATTAATCACACAATTACAGATCTCGCTAGTTTAAAATACTGCTGTTCAAGACCTCTTTCTTGAGCGTTGTTTCAGGGAAAAGTCTTCTGCAGGACCATGGTCATGTAGTCAACAGGTAATCATATTTGGTTATGGAAGCAGGACTCACTTCCCTTAAAGAGGGGCATCTATTCTCTCGATACCTTTTCAACCTCTTACCCTCTACCTGAGAAGTGGTTTATGTTTAACAGTTTGGCTGTTTACTTAAGGAGGTTTTGACAAGATAGCTAAACCGGTCTAACAGCTTGCTACTCCCAAAAGGCAGGGTCCTACTTCTTTGCTCTCCCCATAGCTCCCTGGTGCATGATTGCACCCTCACTCTTGCAATTGCTCCAGCTTTTGACTTCTTAGTGAGCCAATTCAGTTCACTATGCTGGCTGAAATCTATTCACTTTATTCTATTGGTTCATTTTCTGTGGCTGGTGGGCTTCACAAATACAGGGAGTCAAATTAAGAGCTCATTGCTGCTGAAAGAAAAAGTGCAAAAAAGTCTGTGTTATAACTTTTCTTTCTTTGCTGAGCCATGTGCCTGACTGCTTATTTTTTGGATGTAGTCAGCCCTCTTTCTGAGCTGACTAACTTAATTAAAATGGTATAAAATAAATTAGAAGAAGAATAGATATTGTCTATCTATTTAGGTAATTAAGTCTGTTCAAAAGAAAGTGTGACTGATTCAATAGATAATGCACAGCAGGAGACAGGTCCACAGGACTAAGAATCAGAGACTATTGAAGATATCAAATGAAAGGATTAGAAGAGGAAGGGAGGGAGGCAGGGAGGCTGAAGACCTTCCCAGCAGAGGAAGTTAGATTGCTTCGAATTCCTGTGAAACTCCAGTCTTCAAGAGTTGAACTGGCTTGCCAAGGAGTCACATGATCAGCAAAGGTTGAGGGGTATGCATAGTTAAGAGTAAAGGGGAGAAGAAAGGGGACTGTGAGGTGTGAGACTATTCTTTTTGGTTCCGCTGATTAGTAGATCAGCTCAGTTGCCTTGTGTCAGTGCATTATTAGTGCCCAGTTCCATGCAGGATAGCACTGTTAAAGAATCACCACAATGGGGTTGGGGAGAAAGAGAGCAAGCAAAGAGGGGTGGGGGGCATGACCTGAAAGGCCGTGGAAAGGAAGGTAGTAAATACTAAGGGGTAAGGGAGGGCAGGAACTCATTATATCTGCTTTGCTGTCAAGTTAAATCTAACATGAAACCATGCCCTTGTACAATAATCCCTCTTCCCTTTTGTTCGTGTTAGAGACTCTAGCTTCTCTTACCAATGCATTCTTGTACTGAGTTCCAACAGTGCACTTAACACGTGTATAAGAGATGTAATTCTTCCCCCAAAGAGCAGGAATAATAGATTTCAGGCTTGCAATGAGCCTAATAYTGACAACACACGTCTATTGCTGTCACATTAAAACATGTCTATAAAAAAAACAGAATTATTCTCTTACTTTCCACAGATTTTAGGGAAGGAGTTGATCTGTGGAAACAGGTCCCGGTTTCATCTTCTAGTATCAAGTGTACCAACATTTCTCTCTTTGGCGAACTCATGTAGACAGACTTGGCAGAATGTGTGTTTTTAAAGATGTTTTAAAACATATTTTAAATATTAGATATTTTCCCCAAGGAAAAGAAAGCAAATATTAGCCTAAGAGGGGGCAGTATTGAAAAGGAGTAACCATAAGAAAGGTGACAAGTGGGATGTCCAATAAAAGGCTGAGTACTTGTGAAAGGAGAGTTAAGGAAAGATGTTCTATTTGAACTTTTCATGTTTATTTTGTATTATGTCTGTTTAGGAGTGTCATGCTCACCTTCGGCAAGGTGATACCTTAGGAGTGTGATACATTACCAGTGATAATTATTGCTGTCTGGTCTTATTGTAGCCTTGCACAGTGCATCAGTAGTGAGAGCAAATTTATGGACAGCCCATGTTCTTGTAGCTGTGTTGGCATCAGTGATGACACTGACAAGTAGGTAAGGGCCCCCCTCAGCCTTTCTTATCCAGACCTCTCTTTGGAAGATCTGCCCGATTACGGAGTGCTGAATAGGAAAGAACCAAGAAAGTAAACAAATGTGTGCTGTGATTGCACTTTCGGAAACTTGAGAATAAAACCAGCCTTTGAGTTTAAACTTTTTATATGATATAGAAGTAACTTATCTTTTGGCTAAAGAAAAGCAGATGTTGGAAGGGAAATGCACATGAGAAGATATAGAAACTGTTCTGAAGGCTGTATTTTTTATTTGAACAATATCTCTTTACTTTTTCTCACTTGTCCAGGATATTGTGTGTAGTCTTAACAGAACAGAGCCATTAAAAATTCTATAAAGGTATATTTTTAAAGGAAAAGTCAAGTAGAATACAAGCTGTGAGAAGAGGATAGTAGAAACAAAAGGCAGCATCAACAGCAAAAAAATCCAAACTAAACCAAAACAAAAGCCAAAGAACTCTTCACAGTGTAACCCTTCAAAAAATCCCTCATAATTTCTACTTAATTTAACATGTTTGTGTGGTGAGAATCTGTTCCTAGTGTGAATTGCAAAAGTTAAGGATATTTAAAATGTTGACCTATTTCTTTCAAACGCTGTGCCACTGAGGACAAATTACTGTCAGACTGTTGATAGCTGGGTATGCAAAGCTTGCATGCCTTCAGTAAGAGAAAACCATTTTGCTGAAAATTTATTTCTGTTATGTTCAGCAGAACAATTCCATCTGCTCCATACTTAAAGATTTAACTTCTTGTAGATCTCTGACTGCAGCTGAAATCAGAGGAACTTGTAATCTTCATTTGTAATTGATTTGGGCTATAAGGTTATACATTTTAGGAACCATAATTCTTTAGGTACCCTGCTGTCTCTGAATTCAGTGAGAGTTTGTCACTGAAGCCACCTGTCCTTGTAAGAAAATAATAGTAATTTTAATCAATACCTACTACATCTGTAATGAATCCTGACTCCTCTGAAGTCAGTAGTAGCTGAGCTGGCGCCTGGGTCACTTGTATCAACAATTGAAAATGGTGCTTGTAATCTACATAATTACATATATGTAGATATATTTATATTAAAAATATATATAAATAAATGCAAAGTATGCTTATAATCAACTGCTATTAAAATATGTTTTCAAAAACAATAAGCATAGCATTGTTTTATTGTATGTCCTGTCAGAACTAGAATGGTGGGAAGATAGTAACAGAGGTGATGTTAAAACAAATGATCTTTAAACTTCATCCTGTTAAAGATTAAAGATTTTCAAAGAAAATTAAGAGAGTGACAGAAAATTTGTTGCCTAAAGAGAAAGCATTTTAAGAAATCTGTGCCTTCTTTTTAAGAAATAATCCCAGTGCTCATGTAATTTCAATTGACACGTGATTTATTGCTGTGAAAAAGAGTCTGTATAGCTCCTTCAAAACATAAAGTGAGGGAGTGGCATCCTTTGAGCAAAAACTCTGGTGCCCTATCTGCTTAAGTGTTTCCTAAGTTTCAGCACTATGAGAATATGAGAATACTCCATTGTTAGGGGATTTTGGAGGCATGCCTGGATCAAGGAAGTACTTCCTCGTCATGCTGTTTCCTTTCCCAAACAATATAAAAAATGGCCTTTTCAACCAAACGTCTAGAGGTGGTCACTTTGTACATTGTCCAACTAGAACTCAACCATCATAAGATAAACCATTCACTTGTATGAATGGCTCCATGTTATTACTGCTACTTCCTTTTTATTTTCATGGTGATTTTGTTTTGATTTATGTATATGCATAGAAGTTGAACCCCCTGTATAATGATTGTGTCATAAGACTAGCCAAGAAAAAACAAGAAACTCCACCTTACTCACTGCCCTCTATAGCCTGCATACATTAGCTCTGACACCCTCACTACCACCACTCATCTTTTCACATGCTCCTCTAATGTGGACTCTCTACAACCTGATTAGGCAGAGTAAAAACATACCGTACAAATAATGGATTACAGTGTAATTTTATCCCACTGTTTTAAGTATTCTAACTTTACTTCCAAACAGCATTTCAGAGGAAGCAAAAGTAGGTTCATCTACATGTTCTGTTCTTGGTTTAGCCTTGCATGATCCAAAGGATTTCTAACTAATCTTAACTACTCAAAATGTGTGCATTATAGTATTAGGTGACTATCCGTGTTTTAGTCCAGCACTGCTGTTAGCACATTGTAACAACCATGGCAAAACACTTAGTGCCTGAATTCCATGGAAAGTCTCTTTGTAAATACATTATAATGTATTTAATGTCTTTGTAAATACATTCTAAATCTTTTAAATTACCATGTAACATTTTTAACTGGTTTGTAACCAATACTCACTGGTACTCACATTTGTTTTCTGTTCTGTATCTTGAGTTGCATATTTAAAATTACTTAGACACAGCTATTATTTTATGACACCAAGCAAATGCTGAGACTATGCATTGTATATGTCTTGAAGAATGTCATTATGATTATTCTGTATACTAGAGAGGAATAATTTGGAAAAAGACTTGGAATGTCTCTTTGAAAACTTTGGAAAGTTCTTGATGTATGTGGACTTGTCCAATGCATAAATTACAAAATTAGGTCTATTCACCTTTGTCACTGAATTTACACTTTGAGAAAGGCATTTACTGGGACTACTTTTGATTCACAAAGATGTAAAAAAGTCACAGCCTCAACAAAAATCAGCTTTTTTTGTTTTAAAAGGGAATAAGTTCATATTTTTTACCAACATGGTATTTTTGGAATAGCTCAGTGTCTTTGAGAGAAATTTGCCTGATTTGCTCAGACTTACTCAGAGGTAAAAGGACAGAATTGGATTCATAATTTCTTACTATGTTTCCTCATGTCAACTTCATTCAATTTGCAAATATTTGCTCTGTAAACAGTACAACTATATGTTACATTCCTATTTATAAAGTTATTGAAAAATAAATACATTTGGCTTTTGACTCATTCTCCTTGCTGGAGCAAAACCTCAATGATCTTGCAACTCCTCTTCAAGATGTTCTTCTGTCCATAGTTTCACTCGTTCTACTGAAAACAATGGCAGTTTTATGAAACTAATGTAGTTAGTTTTATATAATATAAAGGGAGCCTGGGTTATGTTTTAATTTTGCTAATTTATCTTCTATGCAAATGCTTTCTGTTGTTTGTTTAGTGCCCTTTTAGTGGTCTTTGGCAATAACATGGATTGCTGAGTTTATTCTGTCTTGCACACCCTTTCCTGCTAACTCTCTGCTTGAGGTAACAATTGGCTGACTGAAGTATAATTGGAATAATCTAAGTTAATGCTAGAGGGATCTAAACATTTCCTCAACAAACAAGCAGCAGTGTGTTGATAGCMAATAAGTATTTTATAAGTGCAGTTAAATCACAGTGATTGATTACTGGGCTGGGGTGAAAATCAGAATCTTTTGGAACAACTTCTTCATGGGGAAACCCTCACTAAATTAAGAAAACACACAAATGAACAACAAAAATAAACCACTTAAGAAGTTCTGCTCCTATACCATGTTTTCCTCATTTCTCAACTCTGTTAATGAGGAACAACTTGATGAAAGTGAGACCTCTTGTTTCTTGAGAATGCATCTTTTCTGTTAATTTATGTTATATTGAGTGAAGATATACATTAGAGTTAACTGGTCTAAAAGTTTAGTTACAAAAAGGAGGGACCTGCTTCCTCTTCTTTTTATCTCACTTTTCTCTCCCTGTGCCTGGCTCCAGGTTACAGGGTCTTRCATTTTTTAGTGCTTGTTGGATTCCTCACTGAGCTTATTCAATTCACTGAATTGCTGGATTTTTTTTTTTTTTTCTGCCAGTTTAGTTTTGTGCTGCTTCAGCAAACTGACTCAACTCAACATAGAATCTGRTAACTACTACTGTCACTGCAAGGGACAGGTGTGCAGGATGTAGCCTCCTGACTGGAGAGGAGGGAAGTTGAAACCAGAAAGGTCTTTTATTTTAGGTATTTTCATAAATACATGCAATTTAATGTATAGTTTACAATAGTGGTACATGCTCCACAAAATCACTAGGGTGCTGTGCTTGTGAAAACACATTCTTTCTGGGTAATATCATTGCAATAGCCATGCTGCTTTTTTCAGTTCTGTGTGAGTAATAGGTATTGGGGTTTTTTTTCTTTTTTGACTTCCAAACTGCTAATTATTTATAGATCAGTAACAGTTGTGTTTATTTTATGTAGGAACATACAAATATTCTCAATGGCTCTGTCCTCATGGGTATTTATTACTTTTGAATGCACTCTACTAACATGAAGATATTACTAACTTAGACAAGTAAGATTTCAACAATAATAATTGGAAATTCTATAGTCTGGCTGATTCCTACTAAAAAAATATTTTTAAGAAGAACTGGTACACATTCTAGATTTTTAAAAAGAATGTTAAGATTATATTATATTAAGAAAATCTAGATGTAGACAGGATAGGGAAAGCTCCATAGAGGAAAAAAACGCTTATCTTCCACAGAGGAGATGATACACCAATAACTTTATTCCTAGTCCAAATGCAATGTCAAACAGAAAAATGGCTTTGATTCAACTGCTTTTGATTACTATTAACATGTGAAACTAAATTTAGAAGAACAGCAAAAGGCAGAAGAAATGTAGGATTGACTTTATATGCATGGTATAAAGGTTAGTCACATGCAGTAATCTTAGTTTGACTMCTAAGAGGCTGTAAACTTTAGCAATTGCTTAAATAGATTGGTTTTCAAAGTCATTCTAAAGATAATGTTAACTGGACTAAATGTATTCTCRTGAAAAAAACAAATGACTTAGAACTCACAGGTGTCAACTGAATAATCAATATGTACTGAATGAATCTCATTTTCCTGCTTTTCATACAAGAGCCATGCAATTTTCAAAGAAATTATTGTGCATTGAGAAAAACATTTAACCAGAAATAAAAATACTACTCAAAATAACTTTTTGKCATATACTTTTATTTATCTTGAACAGAAAATTTTGCAAACCATCGATTATTGAGAACGGGGGAAAAAACCCTAGCATATAACAGAGGAGGCTTTGGTTATAAGTGCCATTTCTACAGCAGAGTTAAGCTATTGTAAACCAAACATCTTGTAGTAACGTAAAAATCTCCAGCCATATTTTTAAGAACTTAACAGCAACACTGAAAACATTTACATATAAACAACAGAGAAATATTTTCTAAACTTTTAACAGTCACTTTGCTACAATCCAGAAGTGTTTCGTTCACATATCTATACATACAGACAAGCACTAAAACTTTCGTGAACTAACCACTTGTCCACAGGACCTGCCTAGACAGTTTGTCATCAATACGGAAGTTTTTTTATATAAATAAGTCAATTAAACTTCACAGAGACTAAAAGAAACAATATAAAATTCCAACTGTAAATAAATCTGTACATTATGGTCAGTCTTGTTTTTCTGAAATCTTGCGCAACTTTAAAGTGTCTATTTATAAAATGATGGCAAGGAGCAGCGTTAGCTGGAATGGAAACTTGAAGACTCGGACTCTGTAGAAACAGAAGAATGTCCCCCACGTTTGCTTTTTGAAAGAATCTTGAGGCTTGATCCTCTGCTAACTGATGTCAAGGCATTTTGTGCTGATGTTTTGAATTTGGCACCCAGGAAGGCATACAGAATTGGATTCAGGCAACAGTGGAAGAATGCCAGGGCTTCAGTAATGGAGATCCATTTATGCACTATCGTCTCCAAGCTGCAACGATGCCTGATGACTCCTAGCAAGATGAATGTGTCAATGCTGATGCCGATATAATATGGCAGCCAGCAGGCAAAGAAGGCAAGGATGAGGATAACTGTTGTCTTCAAGGCTTTGCGCTTCTGGTGGCCTTTTGAATGTGACAGCTTAGATATTATAATACAGTAGCAAGTCAGGATTATTAGACCAGGCAAGACAAGTCCTACCAAGATATGCTGAAATCTGAAAGAAATCAGCCAGTTTTCATGAGGGTACATGCGATCACATAGATACTTTCCTTCTACTTCACTAGTACTGGCAAAAATTATATCGGGCACTGTCAAAAGCACAGCTGGTAGCCATACGCCTACATACACCACCTTCTCAGCCAACAGCTTTCGTGGTCGCTGGCTGTTGGTAGCATGGACTATTGCCAGGTAACGATCTAAGCTTATAAAGGCCAAAATCAAGACACTGCTATAGAGGTTGACTGTGTAAATGACATGAACTGCCTTACACAGAACATTCCCAAAGTACCAGCTTATGGCCGCATCCACAGACCAGAATGGCAAGGTGATGACGAAAAGGAGGTCAGCCACAGAGAGGTGCAGCCTGTATTTATCAGTCATGCTTCTTTGTTTCTTCTGGTAGCCCATAACAACAATAACCAATCCATTACCGATTATTCCTGTTAGGAAGATGATGGAGTAGATTGTTGGCAAGAAGATCCGGTTGAAATCGGCATTCTCATGCTGAAAGCATGGCTCTCCGTAGTCTCCATAGTCACCTGAACCAATCTCATCTGTGCCATTATCAGAAAATTCAATGATCAACCCAGAGGACAGCTAAAAAAAAAAATAAAAAATTAGATGTTAGCTCCTCTGCAAAAGCTTAMTCTATATGACAGTATGTTAAGAGTTGCCTGAACAGTCTCCATCATCATGAATGGGCAAACTTTTTGAAAACCAGATGGAAAAATACAATTTTTAAAAAAAAATATATAAAATATACAGCAAATAAGAACAAATTAAAAAACTTCTTTTGTCTTTCTCTAAGGAGTAAGATCTTGTAACTAAGTACAGGGGAGGAAAGGGAAAAGAAAGATAATGACTACTCCCAGAAATATGGTTGGTTCTGGACACTTCAGTGCTCTAATCAGATGCATACTACAAATGGAAGAGCCCAGAAGTGCTGGATGCAAGAGGCTAGTCCGTGCAGAGTATTAGCCATGATATTTAACTCTTACAACAGAGAGCTATCAAAAAAAAAAAAAAAACACCAACTTAGAAATTCTGCTGCTCCAGAGTCCCTTCTCATTAAGGGGATGGGGTCAAGCAGAAATAGAGAAGGTACTCTTGGCTGATGTAATAAAGGATAAATAATAGCAAGAATTCCCTGCTGAGAAGCAGTTGACAGCTCCACAGATAGAGACAAGGAAAAAAAAAACCCGAAGCCCATAAAGAAAAGAAAGGAAGAGGTGACCTTAAGCAGGGGAACTCAAAGCCCATGGAGGGTCATCACTAACAGCCACGTCCCCCTCCCTTTGTTCCCCACCCTTTGCGGTTGCGGGGCAGGGGGTGAAGCTGGCTGCGCTGGGCTATAGCCTGACTGCTGAACTAAGTACAGCAGTGGAAAAAGGAAGCGAAATTCTGGTGAGGGCATGAAAGCACATCAGGAAACCACCAACGGTTTTGGCCACCACGCTGAAAAGCAATGCAGGCGGGAGAGTGCCACCTGCCTATGTACAATTCCTCAGGTTTTCAGATTTCAGTTTTCATGCCCTGTGTACCACCAACCCCTGACCTCCGCGCAGGATGCGCCCCGAGGATCCCGCAGCACTTCACASACGGATGCAGCAGCTCCACGCGGGCATCAACTGCGGACAGAACTTGGAACTTGCCGGGGATCTCCGTCTTGGTCCTAACTACTCTCAAAACCCCGTGGCAGAAGAGCGGCCACCGGAAGATCGGGACGCCGCCGCGTTTCGGCCGGAGGGGACGGCTGGGCGCTGCCGCCGCCCCCCGCCAATCCCGGCCCCACCGTGCGCGGCGGCCCGCGCTGCGGCACCGCGGCAGACCGAGGTTAGGGCGGGCCCCGGGGCAGAGAGGTGCCATTCCCCGGAGCCAGATCAYTCCAAACTTCCTCGCTTGTGTCCCCCCTCATCGTTCCCGTGGCTCTAACTGCTCTACCGGCGTTTCTCAGCCCACAAAGGCGCCACATGTCACTGCAACTGACGGCCAAGCAGCAAAGCCCGAGGAAAGAAGCGGGAGTCCAGCAGCGGCGGCAGCTATAGCAAGGTCCGAAGCGCTGCAGCCAGACGCAGCAGCGGCAAGAGGTCAGGGCCGAGCCCTGCCCGTTAGCGCCCCACAGACCCTGGCAGTTAACACGGGCTGGGAAGCAGGAGGAGGCGCGGCGCCCGGCTCCGCGCCTCCCGCCTTGCCCCCGGCCCCGCTCCCCGCGCGGCTCGGGGCGATGCCCGCCCGCCGACGCCCGCACCCTCAGCCGGGGGCACCTTTGTTTGCAAACAGCGCGCACATGGCCGAGCGCGGCGGGGAGCGAGGGCTGTCTCCCCGCTGCCGCGGAGCAGCGGCGTCGAGCAGCCAGCACCGCCCCGCGCCGCGGGGACAGCCGCGGCCCCGCGGGCCGGCTCAGCTCCCGGCACTTACATCCAGGCTGTCGAGGCTGTTGTCCATGCTCTGAGCCGTCTAACGGTGCTGGGCTCTCGAGCAGTTGTTATTGTCGTTGCCGCCGCCGCGCCTCTCCGAGCGCCGTCACTCGCAGCTGCACCAAACACACGCCCCGGCTCCTCTGGCGGGACGCGGCTCTTATAAGTTCCCCTGCTGCCCCCCCGCCCCCGGGGCAGCCCGCGCCTGGCTCCTCCCCGGCGGCTGTCACCGCGCTCCCGGGCTCCGGGCGGGCGCTCGGGCCGCCCTTTGTGTGCAGCGGCGGGGCATGGGGACTGCACTTGCCCGAGGTGCCCGGCGGGGCRTTGCTCCCCACAGGGACAATTGCCACCCTCCGACTGGTGTGTTCATACGAGCGGGTTTTTGAATTTCCCCTGAGGAAAATTCTTTGAAGTGTGTTCTCGGGCCCCGTGTTGCCATGGGTACCCCCGGGCGAGCTCCGGGTGAAGTCACTGGTCCAGGAATCGTGATGAAGGAGGAAGAGAAGAGGTCCTGCATACCCTTCAAAATATAGTCAACTCAGTCCTCAGAGTTGCCTCTCATCCGTGCTGAGGAGAGAGTGTAGTGGGAGAGGCAGGAAGTAAGGGGATGGTCCTTACTGAGGGATGAGAGGTTCTGCAGACCTTTGGGGGCTGCAAGGTGAATGGGCTGCAGGTTGCCTGCTGAACTCCTCTGGCACCTGTGGTATTGGGTAAGAAGTCTGATGAGGAGCTGCAGGTGCTTCGTTAGCATGTCTGAGATATGGTGCTGGTTCATTGTTCCAAAAGGCTTTGGAACATTACAAAAATGTGTTAAGGAAACAACAGAAATCAGGAAGAAAATAAAACATTGTCAAAATAATGGTGCTGCCAACTTAATTTAAAACCATGGATTTGCATGCTCAATATCTTGTCATCTAAAAATAGCAAACAGTGAGCTCTTTATTTGCCCACGAATATCGGGAACACTGCTTGTCTTTCTCCTTAATCTCAAGCTTGGTAAATTAGTTTTYTAAATGTGAAGGCTGAATATCTTTGGTAATGATCTGTTTCCAGTAGTTGGATAATCTAAAAAAACCCCAAACCAAACCAAAACAACACCTGAATTTGTACATGTAGGATAAAAATAGCAATCATAAAATAGATTTGCAAGGGAAAACCAACCCAAATATAAAGAAAAATAAAACAGAATAATGGAATTCCTTTACAGTTGTCTCTGGGGTCTCAGTACTGTTGATATGCATGCAGGTAAACTAATTTGCAGAAAAGATTTTGATTAGAATARCGTGTTGCCCCAGTTTTTTCACAACTGACACCATAGTGAGTAACTATATTGGGAATAATTGATTCAGTTAAATAGATTTACTCTTTACATTTTGAAATTTGGAGTGGAAAGAAGAAGGRAAAAGGGCATTCTTTGTGTAATAACAATATGCTCAAGTTACCCTGGTAGCCTCAAGGGATGCATAAAATGAAAGTTTGTCAGAAGTTTTATTCTTAAATGCCCCTATTACCACTTTACAGTTTTAGATGCAAAGATTATTTCCAGGTATTTCACAAGAGTCASTCTCTTACTCTTCCCCTAAAAGCTCTAGAACTCCTTCTCATGCACTACAGTGAGTTTGGTTATGATTAATAACACTGATCATCTTTCTTTCTGTTAAAAACATGGTATGTAAGGTATGACCTATAATGTGATTACATACAATGTAGTATTTTAACTACATTGTAATTTGACAGCAATTCATATTTTGTTAGCAGGTCTGGAATATCACWTAGAAGTTGCATTAAAAGCAAACTTTAATTGATTATAGCTCAGGAATTAGCAGTCTTCAGAAAACTCAATATCTACTTTGAGTTTATATCCAGAAAAATTTGCTAGAATTCTAYAGAAATAAAAAATTTTCTACTGAATCCCCATTTTTAGCTACTAATCCCAGCCTTGTGTTACTATAACTCTACCCTGCTAAACTTCTTTAAAAACAAGTGTGACAAAATTATAATTGTTGCTATTCGTTCCTTGTTTTCCATAGAACCTGTGATGTGTTCACTACTTTCTAGACATATAAATAGGAAAATATATGCCACAAGTAATCTGCAGCCCAACRTTAGGTGAGCAGGCAGATAAATGAGCAGATGAGAGATTTTTATATATGGATGAGTAAGARTATGTCTATAGAATCATCTTTCCTTTTTTCACTTATGGAGGATGCCCAGCTCATGGCACCAGCAATTGCTGTGCAGTTTTCAGCAAGGGTATGCTGCTTGAAAGGCTCTCCAGCCTACTGAACTTGCAAACATGTGAACCAGATTTTCAGAAATATGCATATTGAACAGGTGCTAAAAAAATAATCAAGACACGAAGCTGCATACAGGGGAGAYGAACTTTTAGGAAAAATTGGATCCTACCTTGCCAGAAATTCATATGGGTGACAGATGTATTTTTATGGAGAACATATTCTCATCTCAGAGGAGCATAGAAGATTAAACACTGCTCCTTCTCTATGTATGCAGTGCAGGACATTAAAATATGCTTGTAGTGCAGGTGGCTTGTGGCAATGGTTGCAGATGAGCAAAAAATATATATATATGTACTCTCTCTATATTTATAAAATATGTATAYGAACTCTAGAGCTATTTGACAAGTTTGAGAGTTGGTTGGTTATTTATTGGGGTGGATAGCGTGGAGTGCATTGACATGTGGGGTATCGATGCACAGAACTTCAAGTGTAATTACAGCCCAAGTAGGTAAGTTGCTATCACACCTCCATTTTATTGTGCACATAGACCTGTAACAGCAAAACGTATCACATGAAAATTGATTTCATTAATTAATGGGATATGGGACAGTGACTCAGTTATTTGTGTTCATAGATAACATAAAAAATTYGGAACTGAGGAATGATCTAGTTCCATAGATTAGCCCTGAAGCATGGTAGTGCTGAGTGGTGAGAATTTGGGGATTGATACCCTATCTGATGAGATGTCACTGAAACATGTTTGGATGAAGGGCCTCTAAAACTATCATTCACACCGCTATTTTGTTATCTATGATCTCTTTTGTTTCTCCTATCAAAAAATCCACGTGAAAACTTCCTTTGTTGCACAGAGGACCATTGAGGGCAAGTTAATGATTTCCAAAGTGATAAAAGAAGGGAGCTGTTTCTGCAGAGCATGTAATTCAGTTAGCTACAAATCTTCTTAAGACAGAGCTAGCAAATAGCAATTTCCAAGCTTATGTTTTGCATTACATGTTTTTCTGGTCACAGACTTACTGTGAAAATCAGACCCTTCCTAACCCATGTAATACGTATTTTTGTTACTGAAAACATGCCCTTTGAGATTCAAAATCCTACATGTTCTTACACTGTTATGCTAACAATACAATTCCTCAGGTTGTGAATCATTAACCTTTTTTTTTGTCTTCTAAAAAGAGACATACATAAGTGCTGGTCRTGCAAGAACAAAATAGTTTCTAATAAACCTTTCTAATGGAAAAAATACCCTTTTGATTCAGTATCCACAGAAGTAGAAAAATAAATTGCATTTTATTTAACTATGTTAAATGACTGACTTAATCTGAAGGCTTCACAAGGGGCTTTAACAAAACAAACTTCTAGCTAATAAAAGTTTGATGACACCATTGTCTGYGAGTGACACCTAACACAAAGGAGATATGATCCCTGGTTTATGTAATATCCGAATACCACTGTAGTGTATTAATTACAATGGTGTATTAACTATTCCTTATTTTTTAGCATTAATGGAGCTATCCTTTCAGGACACATAGATGATTGTGTCTAAAAAATACATAACCAGCAAAATGGCTGAAATTACTGTACTATATAGTAGGGAGTGAATAATGTTCAAATATTCACTAATTTTCTCTGTACATGTCAATTCCTGWACTGGAAGGCCTCTGAAAGTGGGAGGAGTGTCTTCTGAAAAAATAACAGACAATATGCTCAGGATTTGCRAGACATTAGCTTTGAGTAGTGGATTTTTCTATTCTAAAAAATACTGCAGGGATCTGATGTTGTGGACTTGCTTGCCACTAGATGAAAAGTGGTTTCTGTATAAAACTCAAATGTTTGTTACCATACACTGGATTGACTTTATGACAAAGGGGWCTTCAAGTGACCCGAAGTTGTAGACATAGAGAGGAAAAGGATATACTCTGCCTTTTCCATCTGATCTTTCTGTTGAAGTGGGAAAGGTATCAATCTTACGCCTGTTAGAATGGTTACAAGCGGTTTGCTGGAGTTGGGTTTCAGTTAATGGCTTTCTTTGCTCTTGGTTCTCAAAGCTCCCTGTCTCCATTTTTTTCTGCCTGTGTTGCACTGGAACAAGCCTACCAACTGTTACCCTGATCCTGGAAGGAGAGTGTCTGCCCACCTTATGGGCAGGRTGCAACCTAAATTTACTGATTTGAAAGCAGAAAGACAAAATAAAATCTGCAAAGAAGCAGGACATATCTTTCAATGTYACACTACCACAGGAGTAAGTCCCTGTATGAAAGGAATGATACTTGAATATCAGAACAAAATTAAAGGAAAAGCCTTACATCAGTATAAGGCAACAAAAATGTTATCAACACTGGCATAAAAGACAGATTTCTTTATGGTTCCTTGCTTTTAACAAGGTTAATCTATTTTGTTTCCTTTAGGTATTGCCACAAGGCCAAGATGTCTAAAGTCAGCACAGAAAAGTCAGCAGGAAAAAAAAAGTGCTGTCCTCTAAAAGGAATCATAGCTACTCTTGTGTTTTAATCCCACCTCCATCTGTGGCCTGCAGCAAATCACTTAGCCCTTCTGGCTGTGTTCACCCAACTGTAAAATGGGGATAACAATACCTACTTACCTACCTCAGAGGAGAGTTGTAGGGATTAATTGGTTGATGTTTGCAAGGCACTTTGAAGACAGAAAGTGCTTATTTTAGAGCCTGTTGAAATTATTGGTGACACTGATCAGCTAAAATTCAAAGGGGACCAACCTCATTAAGGTTCTGATCTTCTTCCTCCATTTGGCTATGTTTATGGGTTAGCAAATCTCACTGCATGCGGACGGTTTATTGTTTGTTTGGAAGCAGCGTAGGCTAAAAAGATGCTTTGAACAACTTTGTTAATCCTTTTAACAAACATGTCTTCATTTGCATATCACTGAAGCTGAAGGTTTTATCTTTGATGATTATATAGCAGAACACACTTCTGGAGACATGTTGAAGTGTTTTTCTTCCAGAATTGTGTCAGATCAGAATTATGAAAACAATCTAAAACCTACTTAATTATATCACAAGTAATTTCCTTACTATAACCAGGTAGGATTTTGGCTTTCATAGCATTCAGATAGATTTCTGTTTGGCTATGAGATGTGTTTCTTATGATGATCTTTTATGCTGTAAAACTCCATTAGGAACTTGCTCACAGTTCAGTTTGGATWACTAAGGACAGGATTTGCTTCTGTGGACCCATGCTAAGAGCTTGCTATACTCCTCTCTTAAGAGCATATGGATAAAATTAGAAAATCTAGTTCACATATTCATCTATACATGTATGCAGTTTCACAATTTCATGATTTCTTAGTACATAGCTTTAGAGATACAGTTATATCTGGGACTGTGCATTACTTCTCCTCCCAGTGTAAACAGAACATAGCTACTTGGAGACTCATAGACTGACAGGGCCCTGAGCGACCTGCTCTAGCTTTGAATCCAGAGATTCCTTCCAACCTGAATTATTCTATGACTCAAAATACGTCCATCAGACCATGTCCTCATACCTCTGCTACTAGCAGTGCCCAGAGTTACCTGGATCAACRTACATCCACTTACATTTGCGTACGTTAAGCCTGTTTGATCTACAGAATGGAAATAGCATTTTGTTGTGTTTCCGCCCTGGCAGTTTTTGATCAATCTTTTGTTGAAATAGTGTCTATGGAACTGTGTGCTTGGGATGTAGCAAAGTATGCTAGCATGTGCCATATTTTCTTTATCGTTTTCACACATTTCTTCTAATTCCTTTCTTTGGATGCAGTAGTAGGTATTGATTTTTCACATGTTATGAGCTTCTGAGCTTGCTGAAATKATTTCTTTAGCTCATTTGCCCACTTGTTCTGTGTCTAAAAAGTGGCACTGAAAGCAGAGTAGGAGCAACAACTCTTCCTGTTTAGCTCAGTTCAGCAGTGTGAAGCTCACAAATGTTTTAGTTTTATTGCAACAGCTTTGAAGTAAAGTCTGTACATATGGGTGCTGAACCTCAGCTTGGATACTTGTTTTTGAATCTKCATGCCAGGGATTGCTCCTGTCTCTGCTTCCTCTCAAAATTGGTGACTGAATCTGCTKTTCAGCAAGTAGGGAGGTTGCCCAAATTCAGTGATGTGCATTCCCATCGTTTCTTTCTTTTGGATCTCTCCTCCCACTATTTCCCTGAAAATTCACTTCAGAATTCCAAACATTTTTTTACTGCTGGAAGCCAGGTTTGCCATATGCCACTGAGATATGGCCTTTTTCTATCAGGAGGTGCAGGAGTAATACTGGGTTTACATTTTTGAGTCAGTGCTTCCTACTTAGGTAATATAATTGATAGCATTTACTTAGTAACTGTCCATYAGTTTGATGTCTGTTAAAAACATGACCCAAGATTTCTAAGACAATCAAAAAATCTCCATTAAATGTTGCCAAATTTTCAGTGCTGCAGTCAAGCCCTCTATATACAGTACTTGCTTAAATACCATGAGTAAATACACATATACGGCCTGCTATATCCATTAATTTATAGTCAAATATAAGGACGTAGATAGAGAGATGTAGGAATATTTATGGCAGGTACGTTCCTTTCTCTGTTCATTAACTGCCAGTGAAATGAGCATGATGTTACACACATTATTTTGAGCTGATTGGTTATGAATAGTGACATTTGCTCTTGCTGTTTTGAAAATTTGGTAGGTAGGATTTGGGGCCTAATCTTTGTAAATAATCACTGAGGTCACATGGTATGATTTCTTCTCAGTCATTAGGTGACCAACCTCTATGAAAGCAGGAGAACTGCTTGAAGAAATGATTGGGATGTTGAACCTCTGTTTCTGACTTAGTGGGGAGGTAAATCCAATTTTCAGGGTATCTTGTACTGCATAAACAGTGCTCCAGCCACATGATATAAAGAGCTAATCTCTTACAACTGAACTTGCTAAACTTTCATCTTSCTGGTTCAAATTCATTTTTAGAAAGTGGAACAGGCACCTTTGGGCAAACTTTATGCTGAACCAGGCATCACCCATATTATTTCCATAACGGCTGGAACGAAGACTTTACAAACATCATGGCATGTGCTCTGGCTGATTTGACAGAAAAATGATAGCGTGCTAATGCCTGATCCAGATCAGATCTATACAGTTGAGTGATTCAGCAACAATCTGTTATGAGGAACTGTGGAGCTCTCACCTCTACAAGAGAAGGTGAGGCAAAATCCTTAAGGAGCCTAAAGAATAGAAGATGAGCATGTTAGAAAATAAAGGGCATTAAAAATCTCTTCCTGCCTTTTTGTTTTTCAGTCCTCCTCTACAAGGAGAACTGCATTTGGCTTTTACTTGGACCTTAACGTGAAACAGCTCTGTTCCTCCCTGCCAGGGAGAGAGGAACTTACCATCCAAACTCAGTTCAGCTCTCTTTTTTCACTCTCTCACCAGATTATGCACACAAAGGAGAAGCATCTGGAAAAYTAGTTGTCATGAATATTTGTTCATGTGTGCATGTTTGTTCACGCTTCGGTATACCTAGTTATGCATCAGCATACATTTAAAAAAAGATCTTCCCCAAGCATACATATAAAGAGAGAACAGGTGAGTAAGTGTCAGTGAAGAAGTAAAAAAATGCCATTCAAGCAAACTGTCGTCTGTGTTTAGCTATATCATTACCCTCCAAGGTATAGCTGAACAGAAAGTAYAGGCAGTGTAGAAGCTTCAATACTTAGCAGTGATAGTTCCAATTTAGCTTAATTTACACTTCAAACTTTTTCCATTAAAAATTGTGGCCTATGATCCTGTTCCTTCATTCATGAGTTTAGTGCAACTGAATATGGGAAGAAAGACTTTAGCCTTGAAACACTCATTCTATAAATGGATTTTTTATTCTAGGAATTTGCGATTATTTTAAGTAGATGGTTCTATATTTTTGAGGTTATTTTTCAGTACTGAGTGAGTATTGTGAAAAACATACAAGAGGGGAATTCTAAAAATATTTCTAGGTTACAGTCTGTGTTCAAGACAGTCTGTACTAAGTGCTATTTTATCTTTTTTTCAACTTATAAAAACAGGAAGAAGCCTTGCTACTTCTGAGGACCCTGATAAATGTTTCTACCTGTCTTTTTCTAGAAAGATCTCTTCAGGTGCCAAGCAAGGGTCACTGTAACCATGGATACTTATGCTCCATTTTCCCCTTGGGTTTCTGTGAAAAACTTGGTATGATGCCCAGTTTAAACCACATTTTGTGTTAGGTAATCATAGGCTCAGTCTGTTCTTGGGTATTGTGGTTTTAAGTTTTCAACGGTTGCTCTGTGGTTTGAAAGCTGTGTTTTTTATTCCCTCTTCTTTTCTAAGCAAAGAAGATGTTAAAGCAAAGTTGCTTGATAACAATTATTCCAGCAAAATAAAGTATTTTGGGAAGGATTTATTGTCGTGTGGTTTAAAAYTGAAACCAAACTAAGAAACCACTTTAGTCTAGCATCATGTTTAATGCAAAATATATAGCATTTTGCTGAATTTCGAAAGAGACTATTTAATTCCTGGAATTTGTCAAAATGCACTTAGGAATTAGAAAAGACTTGATCTGTTTTTAACATGTATCTTACAAGTCAGTCTTAGAAAGATTTCTAAATGTATTTTAGTGAAAAGTGGCATACTTATTTTCCATGAAGTAGCTTCTCAATCCTCCTCTGCTGCTTTGATATAGATCTACAAAGGATCTAAGCCTAGTTGAAGGAACARTGTAATTCAGCTGAGGGGAGAAACTAATTATAGATTTTTCTCACCTTTCAAAAACATTGGAGGTGTTGAATAAGTGGACAAAGGCGAAGATACCTAATATGAATGAGTATGAATGAGTATATAGAAATGGAAGCTGCCCTACTGAATGTGGAAGCAAAGCTCAAGAAGTGCCATGTGATCATATCAGAAGAACCATGTCAGCTCCATCAAATTCTGAAAGAACTATGTTAAATGAGAAGTCCTGAAACAGTTTTTAATAAATGTGTCAAAACCAGGACAAAGTCGTGTGACTATTGAATGGCAAATGCAYGGCCTATGTTTAAAAAGAATAACATGGGCTACTATTGCTTTAGTTGTCTTGTTAGCATGCAAAGCTTTAGAACAGCCTCTGGTGGGAAGAATATTTAAAAGTGTGGAAGTAAATGGAAAACAGAGCAAAAAGGAAGTTGAATTTATAAAGGTATATTGTAGTAGGATTACTTAATAGCGTTCATTGATAATTAATTTTCTAGGCAAAGGAAATAGAGTAGATTCCACTTGTTTGGACTTCAGTAAAGCATTTCATGTGATGCTATTTGAGTGTTGACGAGCTTGGTTTGTTAAGCTAGACTGTGGGAATTAATACAGTGTATCTAATATGAATGAGGAAGTTTATAAAGGGAAATAACAATGATGACACTGAAAGGGAAATAGTAGGCTGCAGGAAGGCAATCAGTAGAGCTCTTCAAGGTTCATTGTTGGAACCAGTTACACTTACTATTTTGCATTAGCTTTGGGACAAAAAGTAGTAAACTACTGAAATTCACTAGTAGGGGGGAAAATGAGGTGTCACTGTTGAAACTGGGATATCCTCAGACATGACAGAAGTGAGAAAACCAGAAATATATTAGCCAGTTGCAGGACGAGTCTGAATTTCTCATTTACAGCTGAGAAAGATGTCCTTGCTTATTGAATGTATCAAGTAGGATATACTGAAGGGAGAAAGAAGTACTATTGCTGCCATACAGAGCACTGGAAAGGTGTATTCTGAAATATTTTTTACAGTCCTTAACAAGAAAAATGAATTCAGATGGAATAGGTGCAGAGAAGGATGATTGRGGTGAAGTGTGGAATGGAGAGCTGCTTCTGCGAGAGGAGACTGAAAGAGCTTCTTTTCCTTAGTTCACAAAATGAATCTTGAAAGGGACAATGAAGCAGGATAGTAGACATCTGAAAAGGAAGAAAAATACTTGGACCAGTATTGACACACAAATGACTGGATGTAATATCATGGTGAATACACATTATAAAAACATGAAAAATATTTTAACTGTCAGAGGAACAAGCTTTAGGAGCAATTTCCCAATAAAAGAGAATTTTAAGCAATTGACTGCTTTGACAGATTTGTTGGGACTTATTGACTCTAGTTCAGTCCCATTAACCTAGCTTCTGATCTGAAACTCTGTTCTTTTGATAGTTGCGATGTCTGTGAAAGTTAAAATATCACATACCCGATGATCATAGAATCTAAGCATTTGTGTAACTTTTATACTACACATTTTTGTTAAATTCAAAAGAGTTTATGTCCCTTTCTTTAGGATTTCAGGTGCTATTAGGGTAGCAAAATCAATTTTATGTGAGATGGAAATAACTGCTGAAAAAGTACCCTTCTGGTGCCTAAAGACAAAGTAGTATTGAGTAGTTCATAAAATCCTGATTTTGCTCTAAGAGAGAAGCAATTTTCAGCCACAAATGTCAGATTTTAGTGTCCAAGCCATGAATCTATGCCAGAGCTGGTGAGCAAGTCTCTGTTGACCAATACAGCAACTTGTATCAAGTGTAAGCATTTGTACCTTGAAAATACAGATCTTAGAGTGGCATATAAAATCAGTCATGTTCTGTACTGCTGTTTATCACAAAAACACAATCAAAATCATTAATTCAGTAGTTCCTGACTGCCTGTCTAAGAACCACTATTATAGAGAAGATTCAAGAAMGGCCAGTCATAACCAAAGTGTTATTCTTTGAATAATAGTCAAACACAAAACCAATTCAAATCTTATGAACAAAGAGACAGAAGAGCCTTTTCATCATCTGTCTGTCTTATTGCCAGTGGAAGGTGGTTTCGTATAAGAAATGTAGCAATCAAAGGCAAGAAGAGGCAAGTAAAAGCAAAATGTAAACATCCAGAGCCAGAATCTAGGGGTTAGGAGGAGGTCAGTGCCCGACATGGTAAAAGCAAAGTTTAATTGTGTTCTTAGACTTCGTTTTTTAAATTAATACCCCACCGAGGGAAAGGCTGCAGTCTAAACAGCAAATACTTTGGGTGTATTATGTTAGATACTAGGGAATACAACTACAATCACAAATCCATTGGAAAGTCGGTTTTGTTAATTATTGGAGTGGATGCTACCAGAATATGTCTTTTAATATTAAATGCTCTGTARAATTTGAACGTACATTTGTGTCTGTTCTTATAAATTGGATGTACACAATGAAATAGAAGTAATGTAATAAAGAACAACAGGTTATCTCTACTTCTAGATAATGTCTAGTTGATTGCAAAGCAAACCTCGTGCAACTTCTTACACTCCAAGCAGGGACAGATGGGCAAGAAATAGCAGTGAGTGTTTAACTGGCCTCATGCCCATTCTTTGTTCTGAAGTCCCTGAAAAGACTCTTAGTTCTGGGTAACAAAACACTGGCAAGTCTGCCTGTGATTCTTTGTAATATTCATTACATGGAAAACACTTTCCATGCAGGTAAATTCCTTCTCAGAGAGATAGCTTGTGAACAGGGCCCACAGAATAAAACTAAAAAGGCAGTTAACTTAGTGGTAAAGGATAAAAGGGAAACATGTAAAAATAAGACTGTACATACAATGCTTGTACATGTAATAATGAAATCAAGTCCTATGTACAATCATCCCAGAATAGCTCGTCTAACAAAATATCATACATGAAATAACAGAAGGATCAATATCAGCTCAATTATTTACTTGCAAGTGCTTAGTAACAGAAATGTAATCTCCCTAGGAGCCAGTCTAACTTATGCATCTGGCTTTTCGAAAAAGTAATGTGGTGAATTATGAAAGGAGTATGGAGCCGAGCACAACCTGGATCCTGGTGTTGTTCTCAAGGTGGAGAAATCATCTTGAAGTTAACAGCTTTTTATTTGTGGGATGAGGGCTGCTTTGGGAAAAGTTAGGTTAGGCAGTGAAGAGAGCAAGGAGTAGCAAAGAAGGACAGATGAACAGTAAGTTCAGAAGAAGCAAACAAATAGGAACAGAGACAGTAGGGTCACTGAGGGACAAGAGCATGAAAAGATGGTGACAGATGAAGTTGATAGTCCCTCTTTTTTATTTTCAGTTGTCACAAAACCATAGAAAAGCAACCTTATCCTGCTGGATAGGAAGAGGTGAAGATTTCTCAGTCAAGGAGCAGGTCTGTTTGAATTGCTGCAGGCTGAGCAGAATGACAAATGAAAATGTAGAGGAAAATGGGGGCCTTAGGGGAAATTTGTCCTAGCTCAGTAAGGACAGGGATAGTACCAGATTCACAAAGRCTTATTTATCATCCAAGGAAAAAAGACAAGAGAAAGTAGAGAAAATAATGGACTTACTTAAACTTTATTTCTGTGAGAGATATTTTAAATACAAATAGACAGACACAAAGTTCTTTAATAATACATGTTGGTGCATTTYTGCTTGTGTCTACTCTAAAAAGAAAGGAATGCAATGCTTGTGAAAGTGTAAGACTGGGGACTTTCAAGATAGGAAAGCCTGCTTTATTCCTAGTGCAAGTAGAGCACAACGAGTAAAAGTCAAATATGGATCACATTATAATTTCCATCTCTTGCTGTTAAATAGTAAATCTCTTTATCTGTTTGTCCACCATGTTATTATTAAAACATTTAAAATGTATTTTTATCTCTATCAGATAGCAATTTTCTTTCTATTACTATTAAACAGGAAAACTTTGTGGATTATTCCTCTGGTTTCTTGCATGCATATGCAAGTACACATACACACATACATGCATACACACATTCTCTGCCCTTTGAACTGTGAAATGGTGCGGGGGGGACAACTCTCTTTTTAACTGTAACAGTGGACAACCTGTAGCATATTCCCCATTGAACCACATGACAAAGATCCTCCGAGGACCAAAAYAATCACCACAACATCTCACCAAAATAGCATTTTATCTGTTCTGATTACAGGAATTTCATAGACAGAGGGCTTTATTTTTTGTAGAGTAGTGCTATAACAGCCCCGAGGGTCCCACCAGTTTCATTCCCAAGCATGAGGACCTACCTATAGAATAAAAAGAGTTTATTTATTTAGTTCTTTCCCTGCAGCAGTCAACAGGGTGTCATTTAGGTCGAAGTGTAAGATGGGGCCACTTGTCCATTAGGAAGTGGAATGAAACCACTAATTCATTTTATGTAGACTACAAAACAGCTGCCAGACAGTAATAATTTTCAGTCAGTGCTGACCTGGGATAGATTTAACAAGTGACCTAGAAATGAAATGCTCGGTAGGCAACTGAAAATCCCCTGGATTATTTGAAAAGGCATGCTTCTWAAAGATTTAGAAATGTATAATTTAGTAAGGGACAGACAGTATGTTTTAATTAATATGCTTGTATTTTCCTAGGTCGGATTTTCTTTTCCAGTTTACTTGATACTGTCATTTATATCAGTAAAGAACGGATGTAAAATACTACTTTGTAAGAATAATTATGTTTTGTATCAATTTTGCAGGAAATGAAATTAACTCATGAACAGGAAAGTGATACAGAATCAAACTCTTGGAGTGTATATTTGCATTTGTGAAAATGAGTGAAAATGCTAAGAGTAAATGCAGTGCATATTGAAATCAGCAAAATATTTCTTTGGTTGTCCCTGTCAAGGAAGGTACCCAGGACTGGGTAGTGAGACTGTTTCAGGGCAAGGGCATGGGCAAAAAAGGCTGACACTGTTAGGTTTTGAACAAACATGAATAACAGGGAAGTAAATTATAAAATAATGAATGGCCTAGTGAAAACAGAGGAGGAGCTTATTGTCTTCTAATTTTACAAGACTAAAATAAGGGGACAGTCAATGAACTTAAAATAGTGGTGACCTATTGCTCCTTTGGCTGAGGAAGCCACGCAGCTGGTGTGCCTGAGTACCAGTAGCAGAGGGAGGTCACTGGCCAGACCTGTTGTGTGTGCTGCTACAATTTTCAGGACACTGAAGCTAAAAATGTACAGGGATTCCAGAAARGAGAAGATGCTTATATGAATATTGCATATATCCAGAGCTGTTACAATCAGTAATATCTGCTTCCATAGTAATAAGTTTCAGGCAGAAAAGGGCAGATGACTATTCACTTTTTTTTTTCCGGTAGGATTAATTTTCTGATGTTGTAGTTCCCTAAATTGGTTCATTGTGGAATTGGAGCCCATACAAGGGAAGTGGTAGGATTATATTGCTAGGATCAAGACTGACATTAATGGGACAAGCCATTAGATCTTCTTACCAGTAATGTGAAAATGCATTTTGAGAGATCTGTGGAAAATATAATGGCTGACATGGCGGGAAAAGCAAACATTTGTCAACTGGGCGAGGGGGGGAGTTGCTTTTTTTGCTGCTGGCCACTGTCGAATGAAGAATACTGCATAATATGTGCTAGGGTCTAATGCAGTGTGGAAATTCCCGTATTTCTATTGACATAAACCACAACATTTTAATTTGCCTAGAAAGGAACTACACTCCAATCCTTGCTACATAGAACTTGTCAGTTGGGACTCCAGGGTTTTATTAATGGCTCTACCTTTGATACGCTGGATGACTCCAGGCAAACCATTTAACCGCCACTGCATGAGCTTAATGCTTTTTAAAAAGAAGATAACAGTGTGTGTACTTGAATCCAAGAAGACCTTGAATATTAGATGATCTATCATATGGGTCAGTTTAGGAAATATGCACGATAMGGTAATGTTTCTTAACTTAGGTTGTTGGGTTTTTTTTGAAAAACAAAAACAAAACCAAAAACCAACGAACAACTTTGGTTTTGATCTGTTGATAAAGGCGACCTCAAATTACCTTACATTGACTGTGACAATACTGTGCCTAAGAACAGAGGAGAAACTATTAGTGTGGCCTGCTTGGCCTTCTGGCACAGATGCAGTGTTTCCTTATATTACCTTATGTTTACTACAAGGCATTACTCCCCAAAGGTTGACCATGCGCAACTTTTACCACTACTAAATCAAGGTGATCTGTTGTGTTATTCGATGTCTGTCATGGTACTGTCTATCTACTCATTTTCTGAAAATGTAGTGTGTACAAAATATTTTTCTTTTACTTCCAGCCAGCAAGAAACTTTTAGCTATATTATTTTGGGCTGTTTGATGGAAATATTGAGTTTTGCAGTTTTCCCCATAGATGCTGAGGTTGTTGACCTCTATTGAAAGAGTTTGYGGGGTAGTTGCTGAGCCATTTCTGTCCTCTGCACACCTAAATTTTGCTCTTGATGTTGACAGTTTCATAGTTCCAATAGGATAGAGCTGTCATCAAGGGAAGTTGAGATCACACAGTRTGAAATGGTCCCTCATTTAAAAGACACTGAAGGGGAGTTTTGGACATGGAGAACTAATAATTTAACCTAACAACTGAATGTCCCTGATGAGAGGAATGAAGAGGGCTGAACATGCAGATGATGATGGTCTTCCAGTGGTTTGCACTYGTTTGAGGATTTAATGAAATATGCTTCTGAACATTGATTATACAATTACACATAGGCACAGAAAATTGGACTTCTCAGATCATTYGTCTATGAATTTCTATAGTACAGTTCTAATGAATCGGTGAAGAACAATTCTTTTACTGATCAAGGTRGAAAAACTTTTACTAGCCATGAATTCATAGACAGGACATACTACAGCTTTTACTTAGGTTTGTATTTTGGTTTTAGTATAGAATCTCTGCAATCCAAATAGAAATGTCTTTATCTGGGGTTAGAAGGAATGTTTGCCTGGACTAAGTTAACAAGATAGGGGGGAATAAATTTGTAGCTTAGGCAGAAACTCCCTTTTTTGCAGTATACATCCAAACTGAATGACTTCAGTATTAACAGTGCCCATCTACAGTTGWCTGCAAAGGGAGTTACCTACCAGTTGGCTAGGGAAAAATTCTGAGGCTCCTCGTTAAAAAGAAACATGGGATATTCCCTCAAAAATAGAAATGAATTAAAAAATAATGAGGACCAATTAACAGAGCAGGGCTTTGTAGAGTGAGGATTTTCAAATGACATAAGTTGACACAGAAATTTAGAAATGTATGTCAGTCATCCAGGGTAACTGCTATGCATAAATTTAACACTTATTTCCCAGAAGCAGTAAGCAATCAGGGAAAGCAGTAAGAAATCTTGACTTCTAATTCACTGACCTGAAAATTGTAACTAGTTCTGATATATTGTGATTAGTTAAGAACAGGGTAACAAAATACTTTAAATAAATACTGTCAAGTAATATTCAGATCTTTAGGTATTTATGGTGATATTTAGAATGCCTAATGAGTACTAGATACAGAAGAGATTATATTTAAACAGCGGGTACATGATCTTGGGAAACTTTCAGTGCATGAATTAATATACTCTGTAAAACTCCATTTTACAGTTTATGGTAAATTATCTTGACATGAATAGCAATGAATTCAGAATATAGTTTAATGAACTGGACCATGGGTTAGMATCTCTTCTCTTAAACCCTGAAAATTAAGAAACATCAAAACAATGACTTCTGATAATCCCCTCAAATAAGGCTTAAATTCCTGAAGTGATTCCTTTGCTGAAGTAGCTGCTTTGTGTGACAATGAGCCTTATACAAAGGCTCCCTACGGCAGGAAGATAGGCAGGATGCAGGCTGGAACGTTTGCTAGCCCAGTCAAGGTTTTTTTATAGCCTTGGGCTACACAGCACCAGTTAATTTGGGGAACTGTTTAACTGACTTTTATTTATACAATGTTCCTCTCTCTGTGTTTAACTGAAAGCTCTTGGCTATACCAGTTGACATCACCCTAGCGCTTCTAAAATAACTAGAAAACTGAAATCAGTGAATCGGTGTTGCAGGTACAAGTATGGGTGAACAGAATGAAAACAAAGAAGTGAAATCGAGTTTTTGAATAATTTTCCTTTTCCTCTTGCTATAGTTGGCATGATTTCTCTGCAAAGCAGTATCCACCTACCACTGATTATTCAATGCTGCAGCTCCACAATAAAACCCCCTGTTTCTCCCCCTCAGTCCTCCATCCTGAAAAATCCCCTCCAACTTAACATTTCATTTTGAAAGCAGAAGGAACTACACGTTACACCAAAATGTTTTTTAAACGTCCAGTAATTCGTAAATACATCTATATTGTTAAATGGATTTTTATATAGAACTGGGACCCACCAAAGTTTTCTTTTGTTTGTGATGTTCCCGTGTTTGTATCTCTCAGAGGTCTGTAAGAACATGCTGGAGTGTGACGTTTATAAGAATCTTTTGTAATGGAGAGTTACTTTATTTGAAARCTCACACCACATGTGACCAGTGACCATTTTATGAACACTCTGCAACTTGAAYACAGCAAATGACCAGTCAGGAGGGGTAGCTCATATCTTACATTTCTAACTTAAGAGATTGTAACTCAAATTGGAAATGATAGAGCAAAGTTAAAATGGAAAAAAATGAGTAACATCTTACAAGAACATAAATAATACAGTGGATTTTATAAACATAAAAACTAATAATTCTGATCTTTAACRTAACTTTAATCTATTGTCTTGCTAAAAGGAGGTCTGTTGCATTCTTGAGAGTAGGGAGAGAAAGCTGCAGTGAGCAGGTTCTACTTTCCTACCCCTAACAATTGCGGACCCACAGGCTTTGCCCATCTCTGAAAATAAAGCCTTAACATGGTATCACAGGAGAAGAGAAAATGCCATAAACCTGCCACGGATGGCACCCCGRTTTCTGTGGTTCATGGTGAACATCTTTTGTTCATTGACATAATCAAAAGGTGGTTGGTGACATCASTTGGTCCCAAACCTCCTGCACACTACTCTGGTACTTTTTCTGGTTCTTACCTCAAGGCTTTCCTGTGTTTGGTTTTGACTTTATGTGAAAACTGATTTGGACTTACCCCTTGAGCTGAGTATCTCTTGGTGTAATTTATATTAAAAATATTCTTTTTTTTTTCTCTGAACAATAGTAGAAACAAATTTCATACAATCAATTCTCTGTCAGAMAAATCTTGGTTAAAATAACATTTCCTCTTTTCAAAAAGCTGCTTTTTTTGCCTCTGTTTTTCAAAGGCATAAGAGACATCTAGTCAAAACCAATCTGCTTCCTTCCGGGAACACATCCAGCTCAGTCTTCTCACTGCATAATGCCTTCCTGCCACACTCTTACCTAGGAATGCTTTGAAACATATTACGTCTGTATGGTCATAGCAGATATTTTGAGCTCTAGCCTCTTCTTTACTTTCATGGAGAACTACAGAAGAGGTGAATGGTTTAATTGATCCATTTGCTTGGGTTCCTGCAGAATTTCAGTGATGAATATATATTGCAAAGCTAACTAGAATAATGACTAGTGCTTTCATTAACTTTGCTTGCAACCTGAATGGATTGGTACTTTAGTTAGAGTTCCTTCAGTGTGGTTGTAAGCAGCATACACAATCTCTTACAAACCACCTGATTTCATATCTGTGAGATATGTCCCCGGAAATCTTAGCATCATACATAAGCAGAGGCAGTGTGAATAAGCACAGCAGTTCAAGTAGTTTTTATGGAGTGGGTGCTCTCCTTTAAGCTACTAGATTGATTAGAAGGAAGTAASTCAAGTCCAGAGAACTTGAATCACATGGCAATGCACACTTAAAAACAGATTTGGTGAGAGTACTTGCACAACAAAGTATACAACTAATGCAAGCTCCACAAGCAAATCTTTCTTTTTTTCTCTCTTGTTTAAAAAAGAAGAAATTTAATTCAAGAGTGACACTGATCCTTACATAACTGAAAACTTTTGTAAAATTTTGAGTTTTACAAAACCATCTGTATACCTACCAAAGCCTTCTGTTTGCAGCAAATGCTTGGGGGTTTAGGACCAATGATATGGTTTTCTATGCTGTTTCTTGTCTTGTGAAGTCATTACCATTTATTTTTTAAATGCTTAAGGTAACTCAGCTTGTCTATGTGGTGGATATAGTATAGCTTTTTGAACCATAAGTTTTCCTTTTTCTGACTTCKTAATGTTGACTTTACAACCTTCATCTTTAACCTACACAGGCTTTTTTACCTTTAACATTACATWTAACATACAGTCTAGGAAATACGGTCTTCGTGTGTACAGTGCTTTAAGATAGGCTTTCTTTTTAAGGCATTTGTTCTATGAGCTATAGTATTCATGATTGCATCATTTATTGCAAGCTTTATAGCAATTATTGCATTAACAATCAGAATAGGTAGTAGCTATAATGATGCATTAATAGAGAATGAAATACATATTTTTTGTATCAAGAAAATTTTAAATAGTTAACTGTATAGCTGTTTCAGCTACAGGCAGCAAATGGGATGGTGTACAACAATTATTGAAGCAGGTAAGAGATTTCAGATATTGCAGGCCTAACATGTAAGAACTCTGAATAAGAACCTACATTCCAGTAACATTTTCTATTGCAAGATTTCCAAGATTTTGATGAGAGCTCAGAACAAAAGCTGCTCTGTTCCTCCTGGGGTTTACGTCAAGTAGTTGTCTTATTATTCCTGATACTTTGCCAATCATATTGTACGCTTTGAGAAAGGGATGAAAAAGCAGCTTTTCTCCTTCAAAGAGATTTAAACTTCAAAATCTTATTACTGTGAGAATTAATTGCAGAAGGGACAGGCTGAAATGCCAGTTACAGAGTCCAGTAGAGGTACTGCCGACAACATTTTTACAAGGTTCCACATAATGGCATTTCTGTATGATGACCTTAAGGTTATAGATGTTCCCATAAATTTTAGATTTTTTTTTTATGGATAGGAGTGGAGTACAATGGCTGGGAGGATGGGTTTCGAAACAAATCCAGTATGACAAGCAATCTTTATTTTCTAGATTTCTCCCATTTTCTGTCATTTTGTAAATTTTGAATGCTTGGCTTTACAAACTGAGAATTATTTTTAACACATTTTTGATGCAAATATCTTTAATTGGTTGTTTGCAACAGCCTTAAACATTAAAGCAATGCAAAGGGGTACAGTCCTCAGTGCATTAACTGTGCTCAAAGGGAGTATGCCTAGGGGACTGAAGACCAGGGAACTGCAGCTGTTTTTTTTAGGGAATGTGCTTTTATACTTGTATCTGTGGAATAGCTTTGTCTTAATAGAAATGCATTATTTGTATTTGCATTGTATTGTGCTTATAAATATCTTTTAACACAAGTTTCACAGTGCTATAGAATAATTTAGCTTCGAAACCTGTTTCCAGCTCGATCTGCATTTTAACTTTAATTTCTAAACTAGTCCTGCAGTTTTTTTGCCAGGACATTTCCCCAGAACATTTTCCCACAGAGCAACTGGGATTGTGTCCACAGATGCACAATTACAAACAGTCCTTAAATTGCTAATGCATCAAGCCAAATAGGCTACCAAGAAAAGCAGCAACATTTCCTGGTAGCCAAATGGCCTGTACGCTGTACACCAAACACATTTATTTCTTGTCTTAGAAGTCATGGGTAAAACATGTTTTGAAATGTTTGTCAAACAAAACAATAATCCTCTAGCTTAATGGTAAAGAATAGGTACAAGTGCCTTTCAAAAGTCTCCTTCACTAGTAGTTTTGCTTCTGTTTTTTGTGCCACTGAAGTGATTGAGAAATCTTGATCTATCCATAGACCTTTGTCTGAGATTTCCACAGGTTAAATTTCTCAGGATCTTGCCAGGTTATTTCATTATGCGCTCAGTATTTTCTTGAAAGATATTTTTTGCGGTCATTAACTAACTTTCACTTAATCAAGCCTTCTCTTTAAAGAGCCTTTTGGGGAATAAAACTCCACTGATTTCTTCCATTTTTAAAATCAGCTTTTTAAGCCACTTTTGATAGCTTTACTAAGGCAAAATTGCCACTGAACGTGCTCAATGCAAAGTGAGTAATTCTGGATTCAACTATATTTTCTTAACTAAAGGCTTCAGAATTGCATTTATTATTATCATTAATGCTACCAGTCTTGATTGTCCTATAAGGTCACAATTTGTAACAAAAAATGATATTTCAAAAGCCCAAATCCATGCATATCATAGTCTGAACCAGCGCCAACTGAAGTGGAGAAGCTTTCAGTGATTTTGATCCGATGTGAGAAACTTGTTCTCAAATTTTCTTCATATGGGCATTTAGAATTTTTAATATTAGTATTATATTATCTGGGACGTGCTTGAAATTTTAGCATTTTTCAGTGAGAAAACTATCAAATATAACAAATGAACTTTCACTCAGTTTATGTCAATTTTTTGAATTTGGTTACTAGTACTGTCCAGAATCAGAAATGAAACTGAAAGCTGGCTCATGGGAGAAAGAGTCATGTGGAGTCAAATCTCTTTTTCCCAGGACCTAAACCAAAAACAYGTTTAAGTGCTGAACGATAAAGATATAGTTCTCCCCAAGAAAAGKTCTATGGATAGCAGAAGGTCAGACAGATCCACAGACCACTAACAGCTGCAAATATAGCCTTGGCCAAAGATACCATTGCATCTGCTTGCTGATTTATGATAGTGTTTTCAATAGCAGTTGCTTATTTAATACATATTCTCCCTTTTTATATATACTTAAAGCTTCTTTTTTCTGTAGAGACTATGTTCTTTTATAATATGCATTTTCTATGTAACATATAGCAAGATCCCTCATAATGAAGGAGAAGAGATTCTGATAACTATACAAAATAGATTGTTTTACTGTCTGATATATCAAATACCCATAAGGATCCACAAAAATTAAACACATCTCAGTGGGGTGCCCCACCAGTAGTCCCAAGGCTGATGTTTTCATAGCTGATGGCAAAATCATGTATGTAAGACCATGGAAGTATTAACGGAATTTTAAGGATAACTGAAGTCTTGATATTATACTTTTCAAATCTTTACACTGTTATATAAAATACTAGAAGCAAGCAAAGAAATTGGTTTATTAGTGCAATAAATTAACCTAAAAGAAAGACTTAGAAGCCATGGGTCTGAATCATAATGTTGGTATTAATGATACAGGAAGATGGTGTTCCTTGCAAGTTTCTAAAACACAAAATGTCATGCTTGCTCTATATTTCATAAATGAGAGATAAATGGAACTACATAGCATAAAATATGAGGGACTAACAGAATCTGGTAGAAGCACTTTGTAAAATGATAAAGGTTAATAAATGTTATCACAGTAGAGAAGATTCATCATAATTAAATCTAGGGAAAATGAGGTATTTGCAGGGTTTATTTCATTACATTGACCTTTTTATCATACATTACTTAAAAYGTGTTGTTGAGGACTGGCAGAGGGCATGTTGCAGCAAACAAGATCAAAGGGAAAGGTTTTGCTTTGAGACCGTATTCAGTGGAGAAAAAGCATATTAATGGTATCGAACTCTTATGTAGCRTTTTATTTGTATATATCCAAATGCTCTGAGAAGAAAACCATTATCTCTGTTTTACAGATTATGAGATGGAGGCACAGAGATTTACCTAACTGTGTCATATTGAAGATTATGAAGTCAGGAATACAATTGAGAGGAAACTCTAGATGTCTTTAACTCCACCTCAGGACAAGACAAAAGGTACGTGTTTATATATTTTTAAGTGTCTACGTTAACTATCATATGTGACCCTCTCCAGAAATAAATTCAGTTATCTTTTGACTGCATAGCAATGCATCTTTTCTGTTGTAAATTTTGATAGTGTTAATTATATTGGTGCAATTAACTACGGGCACTTTTACTTAAGCAATAAGCCAGGTTACAATTCCATTGAGTGTGACAGGAGTCTTTAGGGGACTGCTGGTATGGGGTCAAGTAAACCTCCTCCTCCTATTTTTGTTATTATTATAGTTACTCTTTGTTTGGGTAGTGTCTGCAATGTTCTGGGCAATTTCCCAACATAAAAGAAGGCAATATTTCCTTCCCTAAGAGGTTACATGATAAAAAAAACAGACAAAAAGATAAAGAGTAGAAAAGGTCAGAATAGGAACCATTAGTGTTTTAGCATCTTGTCACATTTAGTGAATTTACTGAGTCACTGAGTATCTCCAAGAACCCCAGTCTGGCCATAATCAACCTAAAAGAAGGCTCTTRGCATTTTTAATAATTTAACCTGTTTGTGTGCAGATGACTGTGGCCCATTCTTAAGAAAGTAATCTCCCAGCTGTTGATTTGGGAGGGTACCATGCAAAACCTAATGTTTAAATAGGGTTTAGGCATACAACTCCTACTGATGGTGAACCACTCTTATCTGCTGCTCTGTGCATAGAACTTCTATAATCTATACATACTGTGTGAATTTTTTAATGTGTGAATGGGTGTTAATGTATTAAAAATACAARTCCATTCACAGAGGTAAAGCTACACATACAAGCAATTGTTAACAGTCCAGTTAATAATAGCACTACAGAAGAATAACACATTAAGAAGTCAAATATTACAGAGATTAGTAATGGGACAGATTGTCTAAGGCTTTTAAGTCCCCAATTCAAATCGAGTTTAGRTCTGTATCAACCAAATGTTACTGTTTGATGGTTTTTCACAAGTCCTATATTAAAGACATTTGCTTGTCTTAATTTGTATGCCCATATCATGAAAATTCTGACTGCAGTAAAAATCTTGGTTTAGCAGACTTCATAGATGCCCTTAATTTACTGTTGACTGCATGTGGAGAATTGGAAACTCTTAATAACTCTTTTTGGGGGGATTCCACCTGCATATAGACCTCATCAGATGAGTTACCATCCTTACAAGCACTATATTTAGATCAAAAAAATGTATGTTTATAGAATGCAAGCATCAGAACAGGGCCAAAAAGTACAGTGATTAYACTTGTGAGCTTGATGTTTTTTGGAAATTCAGAACTCAGCCAAGTATTTTGATATTATTAATTAATATATTTTTTATCTAAGATGATGTTAATTATCCATATTACCTGTCTGTTCTCTAATGTTCTCTCATTAAACCTTTTGATAATGGTATAAGTTAATTAGAGCAACCTATTTTTCTACATGATTCTATTGCTGTATCTTTAGCTGCCATAAAAGATACACTTTCTCTTGTTACAATACACATTAGATGATAGATAAAACCAGAAGCAGCAAGAAAAAACATCAGAAATATGTATGCTTATTATCACAGTTCCGCACAGATAAAATCTAATAAACACGAAAGACTGGAAAAGGGGAAAGAATATCTTCCTAATTGCTTTACAAGCAGAGTTAGCAAAAAATACCTGATAAAAAAATTACAAATTAAAAACTCCAATGCCAGGTTAAAAATGCCTAAAAATTTAAAACAATCAAGTAAGAAAAATAGTACAGAAAAATGAAAAGGAAAATGACAACATTTTAATGATGATTTTTTCTTTGGATTATGTTTCTCATGTGAGCTAAGTATTAGTAGATTTGAAATACATTTCTCAAAATGAGTGTTGTGCTATAATTCGTTTCATTTTAACTGTTCACTTCTGGTACGTTAGGATCTGTGTAGACTAGGGGGTTTTCTAAACTGGAATAAAAGTTGTTCTTTTAAAATATTGTAATTGCCTGTAACAGACTGCCAGGTTTTTTGTACTATCTATCTCAATTCTTGCTCAGTTATTAATAAATTGTTTTTTTCAATTTGCTTTCTGTCTAACACTGAGGCTTCACAAACAATTTGTGCGGGGGTTAACTTTAGATGATTGTCACTGAAAGGGGTGTTTTCAACTCTTTAGAAACTGGCTGAAAACTAAGTCTTTTCAGTGTTAGTTTTCAGTAGGATCAGTGAGCTGATCTTGTTTATCCTTTGGCTGTATGATCTCTAGAGCCCACACAAGGGAAGTGGTGGGAACACGCAGCTGGAGATAAAAGGAAGTTGGATTGCCCTGTTCAGGAGCAGTGCAGTCTTAGATCAGCTTAAATTGACTGTGAAATCTCACTTTTAGTAGAGGGGGAAATTTGCTGATTTACAGAGCAAGAACATTTGCACTAATGTCTGATTTCTGTCTTACATGGGTTTAAATTTACAGTAACCTTATTGAGGTGATTAGACTTAAAATAGTAGGGAAGTGCCAGGAATATTTTTAAAATTAGGAAAATTGTTATACCCATCAAAAGAAACAAGTTAGTTTGTTCAGCGATATATTAAACAGCTTTTTGATTCCTTTCATTTCAGCCTTTACAGGCTCCCCATTTATGCCCAGGTTCTGATGGGGCTGTGGGATCTGCTCAGGCTGACTTCTCCCTTAATCCATTTACTTAAAAAATCAAAAAACAAGCATGGAAATGTGTGTAGCAGCTTTCCCAATGCCAGTTTGTAGATCTATCAAAATGGATCCTCTCATAATGGTTATGTCTGTCCTCTGCTGACTCCTCTTTGCCATAGAAATTTGTTGTTGGAGGTGAACATTACTGTATTTTTTATTTCGGTAGATAGGTCTTCCTGACTTACTGTCAGGGCACAGGGGGCACTAATAGCCCTTAATGGCCCTTACCAGCCTCCACRGGACCTCCGCCACCCCACCCATGGCACAGGACACCATTTCAGCCCCCCAGGGCCATCAGTCCTTGCACCGGTGGTGCTGTAAGGTGCCTGCCTCCAGCCCCACCACAGCCCTGCCCTGCCCAGCCGTGGGCACTGCCGAGCCAGGTCCACTCGTGGGCTGATGTCCCAGCCTGACCTTGGTCCTTGCCTCCACCACACACTTGCCTGGTGCTCTGGGATGTCCCCAGCTGACCCCCGGCCTGTCCCGCTCCCTCATGGGGATGGTGAGACAGGCCCTGGCTGGTGCTTTTAAGTAGTTTTAACTGTTGTAAAGCAGGCAGCGGTTTCAGCTATTCAACTGTATCGTAAATTAATATTGATCACAGAAAAAAATGGATATTCTGCTGGTTGTCCCTTGTTTTTTAATTTTGCCATCTCATGCTTCTTCTGGGCAGATCAGTTTTCATAGCAATTTTGCATGAAACTAAATGTATATTTATTACGTTTATTAAATGTGCCCCAAATTACCATTGGCCAATCAATAACTATCTCATACAACTATTTCTAGGAGAAAAGAAATGAAATTGATAAGTGGGCAATCTCTGTGGTCAGTAAAGTTTAATATTTAATGAAATTATTGAAATGTTCTTACATTGGTATTGGTTTTCTTATTAAAAGTTACCACTGGAAGCATAATTCATGCTATTTTGATTGGGTTTCTCCTTACACCCAAAATATATTTGTACACTTTATCTTAGAAAAGATTTTGCACAACATTGATATTTCACATAGATGTCTAGCTTGAGTAGTCTGAGATTTCTTTTTGTTGTTAAATGGGGGAAAATTCTTTGTCTGTCACTCATCTTCGAAACAGAAGCAACACTTGAGTGAGAGCTTCCCTGTCACCTTCTCGTGTCTCCTTTTGTTTATCTGACACGGTTGTGAGACATTTGGAACCCTCCAGCTCAATATAAGACATTTGCTTGGCAGGTTGGGCCTCCTCTTCCTTTGATGGATACAGCACATGTGAAGAAAAGTTGTTGGACACATCTGATCTTGTTCTGTATTCCTGGGGAGCTTAGCTCTTCTGATTTAACAACTTATAAAAATTCTTCTTCCTGTCCTTGAAAAAAAGCAGCTCCAAACTCTGTCTACTGAAAGCATTTCGGTCTCACGTCAGAGCAAAATAACATACTGCTGCTGTTGTCTAAGCATTGTTGTTAAATACTTAGTATATCACATTTCTGCTCATTCTCTCTGTTTTCTGAGTGGTCTTTGCTGGGATGTGAAGCCAGCTGTGAAGTGTGCTTTGTCCTGTACATATGACCAGGAATAGTCCGTTCCATTTCAGATACAACAGCAGAAGCAAGAACTTTGCTGTTTTCTGCAGTTAACAGAGATCAGTTTTTGAATGTTTACACAATTTCATTATGGGGAAGGATATATAGAGAAATAAAATAAGGAAGAATGTTTGAGGTCAAAAACTTCAAAAAAATCAGTGGTGCATATATGCACTTGGATGTTTATTCATTTTACGTAAGGGAAAAAGTTGGGCAAAGCTGCTCAACTCATTAAAAATATCATCAGATTTTATTTTCATCATGATTTATACAGATGCACACCTAAAACTTGAACTGTTGTTGTTCAGTGCATGGCAAAGTACCTATTTCCATTATTTTGGGTAAGCAGATCTATAGCTGGCCTCCTGCAAATCACTTTTTTCTACTATAAAGATTTACATTTTGCCTGAGACTATTCTTCAAGCTACATGTRGCATGATGCTGTGATCCTAGAGAGCAGCATTTTGAGAGTCTGGGGAACATATCAGTAAAATGCACTAAGAGCTTGTTTGCACATCTGCTAGTTATTGAATTGCTCCATTTGGTCAAGCGATGGACAGGCATGTTTTTACAGTTTGAAGATGCTGGATTCAAATCATGCTGGCTAGTGAAAAAAAACATGCGATTTTCCTTAAGAATTTCAAAAGGGGCTGTCTACCGTGTTAGCACTGTCCTGCATGGGAAGTGTGCTGTATCACAGAAGTGCAACTGCAACAGGACTGAGGTGAGAGCTTTCTTACATGAGTTTGCAGATACCAGGACGTGGGTGTTGAGGTAGAAAGACCAGGTGCAGGTGAAATTTTCTTGCCGCTGAGTGGCCCAAGGCCTACACTGAAAAGTAACTGCAAATGGCTTGGTAGAGTTGTCTGCTGCGCACACTGAACTTGCTGTTAAGATGGGATTTGTTTTGATAGTTTGTACATTAGAGATAGCAAAATAATATTCATTGCTTTTTTGAAATATCACAAAAGCTGACAGCCACCAATGGTCAAAAGTAAGTGTATGTAAATACATGCGCATGTATATGGATAAATAATAAACCATACTGTATGCGGATGCTTGAGGATAGATAATAAATCATACTATATGATGTAACTATCTGTATGTGGTATCTTAGTGTGTATGTATATGTGCAGAAGCCTGCCCTTAATTATACAATAATACTGAATTATATGTAAGTCATCCTGCTCATGTATKAGAGGAAATCAAACATTTATATTCATATAGAGTACTGTAGGCAGTGACCACAAACCTCTAAGACAACTTTAATAACAAATAGATCTGGAATCTACTATCTGTGTATCTATCAGTACTGAACCAAGAGTCTTTGCAGTGTAATGTTGATACAACATTCACCCTTGAGATATATGTCCTATGCACTTAGTGTGTACAGATCTTTGGAATTACAAAATCATGTTTAGAAAACGCTGAAAATACTAGAATAGAATTAGAAGTCCTAATTTATGTAGCAAAAAGCTTTTTTTTTTTTTTCCTGAAGTGATGTTTAGTAACCTATCATCACAATTAAACACAGAGGATAATAATTATTTTCCCTTTCTAAACACTTCTAGTCTCTTTATGCCAAACCAGGTAAGGTACAGAACATTCTGTAGTAATTCTCACTGATCTAATCTGGGACACAGATAAGGCATATTTGACTGATTCTGTAAACCTTCACTATGAAGAGGAAAGAAGAGTCTGCGGAGAAGAATGAGCAAATTGAAATTGCAAATTCAGGAAGCAGTATTGCAACTTAAATTACTTGAGTGAGGAAACAAATGGAAGCTGTGTCACAATTTAGATTGCAGAATGTAAAAACACCAAGCATAAGTAAAAATAAACCTGTCATTAAATCCATTTATGCATTTTGACAATTCTTTTCATTTCCCCCCCCAAGACTGTAGACTTTTTTACCTTAAGTGGAATTGTGTAGAAGAAAGATTTAAAGCACTGTAAATATATCAGAAAAGTTTTACAGAAACCATAGAAACTCTACTAATTACATTTATTGAAGAATACAAAGCTAGCATTTAATTAGTTGCACTGAATACTTTAGTGAGATATTTTCCAGTGTATTCATTTGCCTTAATACAGTGCAACAGAGGTAGTGATAGTCTGGGAGAACAAAATTCTGTCCCTAGATCTTCAAATTGTCTCACATTTTAAGCTCAGCCTGAGCACTTGGAGCTTTAAAATGATTCCTAGTCTTTGAGTATCCAACTTAAGAATACTGTGTTTGGTTTTTAGAGATTTGCACATCTGTTTTCTTACTACAGATCAATATACATGCAGGTACAGGTTTATCTCACACTTTAATCTGGCTCACTACTGACTTGTGTTTCTCTGACATGCTATTGCATCACAGAACAATGCAGTTCAGTAGTTGCCCTAGCAAAATTAATAGTAAATGGTGGTACTAAAATTGCCTTTGAAGAATAGGTCCATCATCTCAAGATTAGTATACGAAGTTTCAGAATGCAAAATGCTAGATTATCTTCAAAGTGCAGACCCTATCCTATGGGCCTCTTAATTTTGCATTTACAAAATATTGATGACAAAGGGAACTTCACTCATTATTATTGTAGTTTTTGCATTTCCTTGAAGTGCTTTGACATCTATTGTGAATAAAATTGTTAATAATGATGGTGGCATGTGATAATGGCCTCTGTGTAATCCAGTAACTATTAGCAGAAAGAAAGGTTTTGGAAAGCTGCTGGATTCATGTGGTTTGCAGTATTGGTAGCTGTCAGGTGAATTAACAGTATTTTTCTAGGGTTTCAAATGTTAAAACCTTTTTTTTTATTCAGAAATTGCCAAACTCAGATGAAAAGAGGTATTAAATAAAAAGGAAACTTTTTTAAAATGCCTGTGTTTTATTTCAGTCTTCCCTGTTTAAGTTTTCCTTTTCTCTTATATTGCAATTTAAAAGAATTTATCCACATGCTTAAATAGAAAAGAATTCAACAAGACATACTGTGTATGTATGTGCTGAAGCCCCCTTGGCTTCAGTAGGTCATTAGTGCATGTGTAAGCTGAGCATTGACTTGGTACAGAATTTTAGAAAGATTGCCACTCTTTTAACAGGGTATAATATTTTTTTGAGATTCATTGCAATAAAGAAGGCAAGGGAATAAACAGGAGAAGTTGGAAAGCAAAAAGGCAAACAAGATGAAAAGGAACTTCAGTGAAAAAGTCCTCCGAGCAAGATTTGTGGAAAATACCAATGTTGTTTGTGTGGTAAAATAAAGTGTTAGATCAGCTGTGATCTATTGCGGATGTTTGACAATGCAAATCTTACCTTCTGTGTCTGCAGACTGTAGTGCCTTTAGTTCTGCAGAGAAAAAGTATTTTATATAGGATATATAGGGTGCAGTCAATTAACCCTTTTTCCTCTATAGACATAATGGGGATAGTAGTTATTCTTGGAGAGAGAGAGGCAGAAATTACCTTTTAGGTTTTCGAGTGCCAGGCTATGGGACAGATCATAGCAAATGGAAGTTGGTTACAGGACACAAGGATGCAGAGGAGTCATAAAATGAAGCTGGAATACACAGCTGGTGACTAAACAGATTACCTTGTCAGGGAGTGTAGGGATGAATTATATTCCCAGAGAAATTAAATGTACATGAAATTAAATGTACATGAAATCAAATGAAAAACTTCCATTATTTCCTGCAGAGAGGAAAATTTGAGTGTAACTGCTGCAACCTGGGTGCAGAATCAAGCTCGTGCTTTTAGGGATCTGTGTAGATCTAGATCATGGCTCTGGCAACCACCAGCTGCTCAGATGTAAATCTCTCAGGTCTCCATTTGCTTCAGCAGCATTACTCCTGACTTGCTGAGCTAGCACCTGTGTTAGGTGTTAGACTTTCTTCTGTACTGTCTTATTCTGTCCCTAAAATGAAAACTTCACTCGGCTGTATATATACAGTTTGTATAGAAATGGAGTCCCCAGAGGGTAACAGCAATAGACCAAGTATGGTTGCTGGGGAAATCGCTGGGGACCTCTGATGAAAACAGGATGTGATATGTTTCTGGATGTGGGCTGTAAAAGCTCTCTGTGAGCCTGTGGAAGACTCTAGAGATCAAAAGTATCAAGAAGCAGGTCCCTAGAGAAGTAAAAAGTGCTTTAGAAGAGAGTGTCAGAGGACCAGAAGAAAGTGCCTAACGGAGCAGGGACTCTAGCAGCATCCTGGCAGCTGAGAGGGAACTAAAATCAAGGTTTAGGAAACCAAAGAATAAAGATAGTCAAAACCCAGGGCTTTTGAATGGACTAGTTAACAGAACCTCGGGGAGTTAGGCATCCTGTTAGAATTAGTGTTCAGTTTATAGTGTACATATAGTGTTTATGAAAATGTATGCAGATGGCTTAGCTCTTTGGAACACTGTTGGTAATTTTTCAACAATTCTTTGCTCTGTTTTTCCATAAACATTTATATTATCAGTTCTTTTATATTTTATGCCTCACAATGACATTTGGCTTTGCCAAATGTATCTCAGAGGAACTTTATTATTTTTGTATTGTTTGTGGTATGAGCATGAACTTTGACTTCCTGCCTTCCAATTTAGTTTGGTGTCTAGCTTTTTGCTGTCTGGGTCACTCATGTTACAGCTGGAGCTTCCTGTTTTCAAACCCATATCAGCCAACCATGTAAACCTGAGGGTCAGCTYGTTCAGAAATGATGCATGATTCCAGTCACTTGTTTGCTGAAATAAATTAGATTTACGTAATGAAAGCTGTCAGGTGCTGTATCAATCTTCTGCACTAGTCAAAGTACTTCCTTATTTACAATTCTTGTTTCTTGACGTGCAACTCAGCCACTTAAAAATACTTACATTATTTCACCTAGAGGACAACTGAAAACTTCTTTCAGACAAAAATCCGGTTGAATTTTGTGAGCCTGATACAAAAAGTCATTAATAATGAAAGTTTCATTTGGAGGCAAAGGGTATTCTGTGTGTAAAACCTTGGGTGAAATAGTAATCATTTGGGTCTAATTGCATACTCTGTATCTGCAAGTAAGGATGTYCATCTGTGTATGTGTATTACCCCCTTTATCTGGAAGAGGAAGGGAGAGTGGAGGGACATCTCTGGGTCCACACTAACCTGAAAGCTAGGGCTTCCAAGAGAGATTTTATTAGGAAATAGGAAATGCTGTGTCCTGACTTTAAAAAAGAAACTCCATAGTTTCTGTAAGGATGACTCTGAAGGGTCAGTGTGAGCTCCCCAGATCCATTTCTGCAAGAGTGGAAATGCCAGGTCAGATGGCATTTTAGAKAAAGGGTCCCCATGGGGGGTCATCTGGAGATTTTTTCACTTTGTGCATTCTGGGGTTCTGGAAGGCAAGGCACTTTGCCCCTCTGTTGGCTGTGAGTGTTAGATTTTCTCAAAGTAGCTTTCTGATGCTATTAGTTCTAAAATAACAGCAAGATTGCCAACTGCAAGTGCAAGCTTCTTCCCCCTTGCCCATAAGTCAGCCTTCAAAGCATCATGAGATTTGCTTAAATCATGAGAATTTGAAGCTGCCATACTTACGAAGTTCTTTTTATTTGACTTCTTGTTTTTGCGTCTTCAGGATACACCCAAGTCACACTGGCAAGCTTTCCTCCAGAAAGATCACATGCTGGCCCAGAACTATCAGCTGAGGCCTGAAGGAAAACATGAAGCGGTATGTTAGGTGCAATAAAATCCTGAGAGTTAGCAACACTGCAGCAGATGGAGTGCAATCAAAACTGGCTTGCTCTTCCTTTTCTGATTCAGCATGAATTCAGAATAACTTTTGTTGAATCTGAAGAGTGTTTATTCTGCAGCAAAAGAAAGTATGTATTCATCTGTTTTGTGTTGCTTGATTAATTAGCTCCCCAGAAGAGATGATCTAATTTGAAAAGAAAAAGCATTTGGAACATTTAGGTGTTGCTTTTACWTAAAATTAAGGAACCTTTGCAAAGCTCTAACAGTGTAAAATGGCCCTTAAGTGCATTGAAATTACATTTAAGCTACATCAATGTAATAAGAATAATTTCCACTGAATTTTCTGTCCATTTAGGGTTTCTGATCACAGCTAAGGAGCCATCTATGTTTGGCAAACAGGGCAACTATTTTGCCTGACCAAAATGTGTATACCTTCTTCATATCTGASATATTCATTGCCAATACAAATCAATCCTCAATCTCCTAATCAGTGTACTTGTCTCTCTTGTGTTTTTTAAAAATGAATTTATCTGCTAGRTAATAATACAATGTGAGTTTCAGCTCAGACAAATTCAGATTGTCAAAGTAAATGTTGCACTGAGAGTGTGAGTAGTACTACTGGAAATAACTGGGTCACAGATGACCATGAGGGGAATCAGAAAATTAACATTTTCTTTTACTTAATATTAATTTTATATGATTGAAGGCTTTGTGCATCTTTGAATTGGCCATTGTCAGCCTCAAAGCTGAGTTTTATATTTTTATACTCGTAACTTTTAAATTCCTACAGCTTTCCTAYGGGTTCATTTTGTTTGTGTGAACTTATAAGAAATTATAAAGTTGAACTTTATCTTGTAACTTTTAAAAGAGAGTTTGTTGGTGGCAGGTGTAGGATATTGCCATGTTAGAATTCTCCATGAGTGGAAGTGGTGGTGGTTTGTTCTAGAGAGACTCCGGTATTCCGCTCATTGCTGGGGGCCCTTCCCACTATGCATGAGGCCAGGTGCATTGTGTCTGTTATGCAAAGCTCATTTTCTCTCTCAGCGTGTTCCCTGGGAGAAAGCGTGCACACAGTGAATTMATCTGTCAAGATTTTAATACGCAAACATATACATATATCCATACACACACACATACACAAACACAAAGAGATATACAGACACACATAGGTATGCACAGTGATCTTTCTTTGTTTTAGAGAAAACAAAGTCAGACAAGTGCAACATAAACATGGAGAAGACAGCACATTTTCCTTCTTGGGGGAATTAATTCTGGAGGCCTGTGTCAGCAATTCAGAGTATTCTTACTCTAGTACAGTGAATAAGTGTCCTCATTATGATCAAGTTCTGAGGTTTCTAAGCAATGAAGTTGTCAACCACAGTCTTCACCCTAAAGATGTATAAAATAATTTATACATCTTGCTAGCAAACTGGGGAGCACCATATGATTAAAATAAATGATCTTGAACTTCAATCATCATTCTAGTGGATGTCAARGTAGGACATGTTTAATACATTCATGACAGTCTATGTTTCAGAGAACATCTGTTTCTATATTTTGAATTGTTAGGATTTGCCGAGGGTCAGCACCTTCATACTCAATGATGTACTGCATTGTTATAATCTAGTTGGTAGGTGACAMAGAGCAGCCTCTCAGGTCTGATCCTAGAGAAGGATCCCATGGAGTGTATCTATTTAGTGCACTGGAGGCGTTCTTTTTTAGCTGTGGGTTTTCTGTGCCTGTACTTGAGTGGTGCAGTCTAGAGTCTCTGCACTGCTGGCGTGCAGGAAGCAGTTTCACAACTGATGGAAACCAAGGTTAAGTTGCACACAAAGCACCACGCAGAGAGCAATACTTACAATGTGGATGCAAGGCACCTCCTCAAGAGGAAAGTGCATCTTCTCTGAGGATGGTCCCCCACCAGTTTGCTTTCTGCATGTGGGATTTTGTTAGYAACAGGAACATCACGGTGGTGATAGGATTGATGAATTCAGGGCCGGATTGATCAATTCAGGGTCTAGCTTATAGGTAGGTACCGAAGTTTCCTAGGTCTTTGCCTTTGGATGGCTTTTTAAGGGGAATTTACTAAATGCTTGTTTGGGTCAAAGGTGAGGGTCTGACAGAGTCAAGGTGATAAGAGCTAGACTGGCCAAAACATCTGTCTATTTTTAGTGGATAGGACTTGGTGAGACTTACATTCTGTTATGGGATACACGTAACTATTATATCCCATAATGGAAACTGTTGTTCTCAGATGGGAAGGTCTGTAACCTCTCCCTGATCACCTGGCACTATTGCCATGTAAGAYGATTAAATAGCAATAGAGGTGTTACCAGTGTAGCATTCAAGTGGTTACCTAGGCTGACACCACTGATGAACAGATTAGGAGTCCCTCATCTATTCTGTGGTAACATATATATATTTCTTCAAAGGTATTTGGCAGCATACTAGGAGTAGTGTTTAATTTAAATTAACACTGTAATTGATTAATTACATAAAGTATACCTTAGTTCTCTAGACTGCTGCAGAACTTGCGTTGATGGTGAAGTAGCATTGGATTCCCTATCTCTGTTTTATTTTGGTATTATAGTGGTCTCCCATGCAAGTTAAGTTTCAGCCCTTACCTAATAAAGCTCAAATTTATTAACTCAGATGAGATATTCAAGAAATTGGGACCGTCAAGCTGCAGTGSTAATTTCCTAATGCTCCCACCTTGCTACAGTAGAAATTATATATACTCTTAAATTTCCCTTCAGGAATCCTCAGTAATCTGTATAAACTCTCTAACTCTGCCATGAAGTTTCATTTGTATCTGTGGTCATTATTTGAAACACTGAGTCTTGCTTGTAATTCAGCTAGATTAGGCTTCTCCTATGTTGTTATTTTACCTAATAGTGATGCAGCTTCTTCATGTACCGAATGAATAAAAGCATGAGCTCCAGTGGCTGCAGGAAACRTTCTGTGGTTAAATTTTTTTTGTTTGTTTTGTTTCTGTCTTCAGAGACTACATGTGATGACAAYGATTTTAAAAAACGTTTCCTTATTTCTTGGATAACCACAAGAAAGAAAAGGGACAGATATTTGAAAGGGATAAGAAATTAAAAGAACAGTACTAGTTGGCACCCAGTTCTGGATACTGATTTAACCCCACTGTAAATCCAACACTTGACTACAGAAAGCCTGCTGCTGGCTGAATTTCTACTTAAGACAGATTCTCTACAAACTTCCTCATATTCGGTTCATGTGAGGAGGGAAAACAGCTGGAACTTGTGCGGTTTACTGTGTAGACAAGTCCCGTGTGCTGGAGCCAGGGAGTATCCTGGATTTAGTCTAGGCTCAAGATTCTGACTCATTATGTGACCCAGAGCAAATCATTTGACCTTCTTGATCTTCTGCCAACTCAGATGGAAAATTAGGTAAAAAGCAAAGACTGCAGTGGAAATTTATTTCTGTAACTGAACTGGATAGATKAAATGAAATGAGTAAATGTACAGGTGTTTCCCTGCACTTATACTATTGATACAAATGGGAGTCATAGCAGGATTTAAACAAAAGACAGAAAACAGCAAATGTTTGGCATTTTTCTGGCTGAGCATAGTCTTTCATAATATGTAGCTTCTCAATGCAAGCAACCCATTACAAATATGTTAAAATAAAGCAKTTCAATGTGCTCTGATTGCTAAGGTGCCATCCATAAGGAACATGACTTTGATAGTCACAATAATTTTTTCTGCTCTTCTATTTCTCCTTGGTCCTTGGCTTTGGCATGGCATTTGATAACACACACTTCCACTTGTCCTGCCTTGAACAGAAGARCCCTGGAAGTTCATAAACCACTATGGAAGATTCGACACAATGGGTAGAAATGGTTCTCACTGTCAGGGTCTTATTCCTACTTCTACCACTATCTCACACTGGGCTTCTGTTTTTATCTTACCTGTCTATTAGATGTTTGCAATGAGACATTCYCTAATATATTGAAATTAGCAGTATTGGAAAACCTAAGATCAAATACCCAATTAAAAAGTTTTTTTTGTTTTGAAAAAAATTTAGTTATTTGTAAAAGTGTGATGAAAGCAGTGTTGTGATAATGTTCAGATTGGGTTTTTAGGGCCTTCAGGAGGGAAGATCAGAGAAAGACACAATTACGGTTGTACACATGGTGCAATTACAAAGAGAAGGGAATAGCCTGAGCAGGAATTGAAAACAGATAAAAAGAAAAGTTTTACGTTATATTCCTTCTCCACCCATGTTCCCTAAGCTCCTTTAAAAACTGTCATTCTGGAAAAAATGGTTACAGTTCTGGTTACATCACAGGCCACTTGATCAARCTTGTTATGATGTCACCACAACGGCAAAATTATTTCAAGTCTTATTACTCACATTGCTTTTATACATTAAAAACTGTAAACACCAACTGTAAGTTTGTTTGACCTTCCACTAAGAATTCAAGAGTGACTGACTTAGACCCAGTTGTAGTTTTATTGCATTGTTTTATTTTTATTACCGTGCTATGGAAAACATGTTCATATTACTGAAATCCATCTGAGAGAGATCTTATTACCTGAAAAAATGCTTTTTTGATCTTTATACATCAAAGGTAATCCTTTTCAAGTCTACAGTTGGTTTAGGGCCAGCCACGTGAATGCCACTTTTATACTTGTTTTCTAAGAATGGCTATGTCAGAAACCCCCCTCTTCCTCAATGCCCTTTAGTTTACATTATTTTTGGTTTTCTCTTTAAAAATGTGTAAGTATATATATCAATTATATCTCTTTTCCACTTGYGCAAAGCAGACTCCAGCCATCAATGCCTTAATGCATTAACTGGGAGTAAGGAAATTTTATTTGCATTGTTATTAAGTCTGAGATATTTTCCTTATCTAGCATTAAAGAATTATTTTCTCATGTATTTTTTTCAATTAGTATGTGAGCCTGAAATTATTTTGAGTTTTTTGGTTCTGAACATTTATTGTGTCTGGTGAACTTYAGCCTGATGCCAACTACCTACAGTATAGGTGAGAGAAAATCTGAACCTCAAACTAAATCCTATCCTACATAAACTCTTATCCTTGAAATAGAAGTAAAACTTCCATCTGAGCTTCTGGGAGGAGTGTTTGAAAGCAGGACTGAGATCTGAATTTCATGGCCTGATCCTGCCTTGCTGATTTGAATTGTCCTAGAGCTATACTGAAGTTACTTTGATTAGGGTAGTAAAGGAAACTGTTTCTGATTCAGTCTGATTCATCATGCCCAGACTTCTTTCTCGTGACTGATTAAACAAAACACCATTTATTGTGTGTGCCGGTTACTATGGCAACCAGAAACACTGAACATCAATGAAACTGATTAGAAATTGTGGTTCTTTATATTCAGAAACATATCTTTTGTGTGGAGACATTCTTATAAGTTTGAATTCATGAGTTAGCTTTGGGAAAGCAACCTCTAAATTTGCTCCCACAAATATGTATGGACATAGGTACACACTAGTAATTTGTATGTGCAAATTAGCATTTTCAGAAGAAGCAAACAAAGGCAAATCATTTGTYTAAGATGTGGATCTGGGAAGCCTGAGTTCTTTCCCAGATTCAAACACAAACATCTTGTTTGGCCTTGGACCTTGCCACATAAAGAATTTTTTTTAAAAGGCCCGTACTTTTGGGCACRTCTGTTTTCAGGCACAATAGATACCTTAAGCCTGTTTTTTTCAGATATTCTGTATATCTGTCATTGTAGTTGTCTGTGAGAAACTTYAGTTGTTTCCCACTCTAAAAATCATGTCTTAAAGCAAGGCAATATAGCATAAATACTTTGTTTTCATGTGATAGCCCACTGTGCGGAACATTTTTTCACTTCCCTTTTCTGGACCATTGATGAGGTTTTCTTAAACTAAGAAGGAAGTTGTTGTTTTCTTCTACCAATAGGTTCCAACTGCTAGGTTTGTTTAGTGCTGTCTTTTTCAAACAAGTAACATGAACTAATCAGACCATTTTGATTTATGAATGAAGATTATACATAATGGATGTTATTTGACACGAAGATTATAGCAGGATGAATCTAACTTCAAAAATGAATCTAGCTTGGCCTGAATCAATTGTGTGGAAAAGAGAAGCAGCTTTGATCTTGCCTCATGTAACAGTATTCAGTGAATTTTACTATTCCTGTAAGTGCACCTGCTTAGGCCTTGGAAGAGGATGCTAAGCTTATGCAGAAGTTGTCTTTCCACTTACTCTTTTACCTGTGAAAGGATATCTCCCTGTTTGTTATCCATGTCTGGAGTGAGATTCCATTACTTTTCCCTCTGTGTACATGAATGCTTCAGGGACAGGCATTAGCTCCTAATGTCTTAGCCCTTATAAACTCCTAGTAGACAACTTCAGAGATCTTAAATATGAAAGTAGTCTGGCTAGACTGTGATGGAGAGAAGCTTAACATTGCCAAAGTCTGAAACATTAATATGGTGGGTTCGGTATGAGGTATCTGAGATTTTGGTTTTTTCCCCCCACAAGGAGACCTGAAGTGAGCTAGCATGAAGAATGAATTTATGAATTCCCTATAGAATATGATTTGTCCTGACCATGGGAAGGTCACTGGTAGGGCAGTGTAGGTAGGATTAGAGATACAGACTTGGCTTGATGATTTATTTTTAGTTTGAAACTAATATCACTTTTCTGTTATAGTGCTTAGTTGCAGTCCATGACAGATGGGAAGAATCCACAGCCATTTGAACTGCTTATAATATTTCAGCATTTACCACTGAAACCCTGTAGTTCATTGTGTGTTATTTTAGAGAGAAGTGATTAAAACAAAAAAATAACATAAATAAAATTTTCTTTCTCTCTTTCTTTCTTCTCTCTCTCCCCCCTCTTCTCTCTTTCTCTCTCCCCTTCTTTTCTTCTTTGGAAGGGCTCCAAGAGATACATTAGGAAATCTAATGCCAAATGCCAGCAAAGAATGAACTACYATCAGGATAAGACTTTTACATATTTTTTTGTTAGAACATAAAAAGGGCATACAAACTAAAAACTTTTTTCTTTTTACTGGATTACAGATAAAATGCTGAACACCCAGTCATCTCAATCAGACATTAAGCTTTTTGAAAGGATTCCACTTGACTTTAGTGATTGTGTAACAGCTTTTTATCCAAAGCTTTGTCTAAAGTAAAGCTTGGGAGTTTGACATCTTGACATGTTTGTTCCAATCAACTTATAATAAAAGTGTTTAGTACTCCTTAACTGCAGATGCCCATGAACTTTAAAAGGTGCCGAAGGATTGTTAAACACACACTGAGACTCAAGGAAGTGGTTTTATTTTATTTGAGAAAATTATCCAAAATATGGCAGAGGAGCTGATAGTAGAATTCAGGGCTCTTGACTCCGTTCAGCACCATAACTTTGGAAGGTACTGCTTCATTATTCCTGTACTCCATGGGAATATTAACTTCAGCAAAAACTCTTGCAAGAGTAAACTTGTATTTGCCAACATTCCTTTGCTATTGATACTTACAAAGCATTAACAAGTTACAGACCATTCTTTATCATTGTCTCTACAGTTAATCTCTCCCAGAAGATGATGAAAGCTGGAAGGACTGCCAGATAACAGCCCAGCATTTGTTTGACTGTCCAGGAAGTAGTATCCTAAATAGGACAAATTCCTATATTCCTCTAATAAACATAAACTACAATGTGGTGAATGAGATACTACATGACAGTGCTAAAATGCAGAAAGTGTCCAGGGAGGTGGGTTCAAGTCTCAGTCATGGAATAGGCACTTTTACRGCCTTCTTGGATATGAAGCTACATCATATCCCACACAGTGGAAAGATAGGTAGGAAAAGGTTATGTAGGAAATTTGCTTAATTTTAGTGTACCAGCAGCAATAATCATACAAGAATGGAAGTGGGATGGTATCTTCAGGCCCTGCCTAAAGTTGCTGTCTCTTTTGTAAAACTACTTAGCAGACTGGTTAAGATTATAAGACTTACTTAATTAGTGTATGGTAGGTATGGATGAAAACCTGAGACACATACATGATTCTTAGGAAGAAGGGATGGGCGAATAGTCAAGTCACAGTAGGAATCCTGAAATCCACTGAAAAGAGAGGGATTTAATGGTGCCACTAATGAACATGTCTAACTTCTGCTAATGCCACTAATAGTTTCTCTGTAGGTCAACTATTCTCTCTGTGCCTTTCTCCRCTATAGCGTACCGATGACTGAGCTTAGGCTACCATATTCACTTGCTGGTGTTGGTGGTAATAGACTCAGCTGACTGCACTGACAGGTATGAGATACTGCTGCCAAAGATATAGGGGAGAGATTTATCTTGTAAAACAAATTCTGCCCATTGCATATAAAAATCTTCCTCTGCCAAAGGGGCAGAGGAAGCTGCCCCTAAACTCCAAAGCTAATCAGTACAGCAAAACAAGTGGTCTTTAGTAGACAGCAATTAAGGAATTAGGGCGTTTCTCTAAAAGGGAAAGTCCTTTGCAGTAAAATAGGTGCCATGAAAGTGACAAAGTGATTATGTGGCTTCTTTGGTGTTGAAAGGAAATGCTAGTCAAACTGGCTCCAAGACCCAGCAGGTGGGTTCCCCACCTGAATGGTCCCTGGAACATGTGGCTGCACCTCAGAACAAAAGGAACGTAAACAGTTTTGGATGGGCTCAGAGACAGAGTCTGAACCATGAGATAAAATCTTGAAAGAAAGAGACAAGACTTAAATCCAGTTTTAAGGAGAAAGAGGTTTTGGACTAGGATGGAAGAAAGGAAAACTGAGAAGTGTCGAAAGGAACTGTATATGAAAGTAGATTAAGATAATTTAAAGATTCAGTGTCCACTGGCTGGTCATTTGTCTCTTGAAAGAAACTACTTCTCAAGTTGCTATGGACCAGCTATCAGTACAATGAGAATTCATTAACAGAAACACAAACCTTTCTTGTTATTAATGATAACCCATTTTTTGTTAGCCTGCTGTTCCAATGTCCTGTGCTTTGGGGACAGTTACAGGGTGTAAGTCCATCAGTGACAGAAAGGAGGGAACTCTATAAGAATGGGACAGAAAGCAGGTGTGTGATGGACTGTGGAACTACGTCCTTCTTGGTATAAATAATCTCATCTATTTTGTCCTTTTATGGTCACTTTAATTCTGCTCACTTTTGTTCATGTTCATTTAGTTTTCATCATCTCATTTTCTGTATTCTAGCTAAGACAAAGAATGCTATCGGCCTGAATATCTGATTTGCTTGCTGTTGGATGTTGGAATTAGAGATGAACAAGAACCTTACTATGTCATAAACTATAATGAATTATATTGGGTTTTATGTTCTGGTTTTGCCTGCCTCATTTGATTCCCTATAGATCTGCTTCTCTATTTCACACCTCTRTATTCTTTTCCAATTAGTTTTTGTTTGTCCCCTTTTTTGCCACGCTCATTATGGTGGTGATTTCTGTACAGTGGACAGCTGTCCACCAGGAACTAGTTTCATCCCCCAATTTACTTCTCAGTTGCCCAGTTGTAGTGACTTTCAATCACTAGTGACCTGGATCCCTTTCATACCTTTGACCTGAGCTCAATGCCTTTTTCTGTAATGGGCTCTGATTAGCTCCTGACAGGGGCAGGGAGGAGAAACTACAAATCCTTCTGTTGTGAAATAGAGTCTGACCTTCCATTCACTGAAGTCAGTGATTACCAGGGAATCAGGATCGGGTCCAAAGTCTTGAAAGAAGCTTAAGCTATTTAAATTTTCATGTGTAGCAACAGAAATGGCATTCTTGGCGCCCTAAATTACTGCTTTCATAAGGCCAACGCTGCTGTTTATTCTCTCTTGCCATACTATCTTAGCGATGAATTCATCATGTTTGTGACCCTAAAATACAGAGTCAGACAATGCCACTTACAATGATCCAGAGACCTCATTACCTTCCTTCTTTAGCTATGGGCAGCTAGTCTTGCATACATCATCCTAACAATATTTACCCAAAGCCATGAAAACTGCTATAATTGTGCTTTGCCTGTGCTATACAAAGTACACTTTTTAATAGGCATGGGTCAAAAGCAAATTGACTTTTTAGAGGGAAACAGGCTGCTCCTCAAAAACTATTAGGGATTCTGTCATCTGGAATATCCCTATCCTGTTGACCTTATTTACAGATTTCRTGAAAAATACAGCATCATAACATTGATGTATAGACCCTCTAGCATTCAATTTCTTTAAAGATGCCTCCATATGAAATAAGGATGCTGGTCATGAATCCATGCACGCTGAGGCAATGCTAATGAGACTAAGCACTGTGGAATATATTGCACACAAAGGCTTTTTTAAAATGTAGTCATACACTTTGGAAATAAAGCAATTTGGCATCTTACCATGGCTACAAACGAGGTGGTATTATGGGAGGGGGAGTCGGGTAATAAAAGTGACAGTTGTGGAGTGTTATTGACAGCTTTTTTTGTAATTGCAAACTGGGTCTGCATTTATCCACATTGTCCAAGCTCTGGTCTTCTTTAGGAGTAAAACATAACCATAGGATGGTAACATTTMATTCAGTCTGTTGGAATAATACCTTATCATAAGCAATTAAAACAACTTTTATTATTATTTTTATGTTTTCTATTATGATAGTCATGCTCACCACCATAATTCAAATGCTCCAAGGACCAGACAAAGCAAGTAGGTAAGACAGACAAAAGGCAGGTGTTATACAGGTTGAAGGAATAATTTGAGGGCAAGAAAAAAAAGGTGGATTTTTTGAGAGGGAAAAAGTTGGTGGACTCCACTAGAAGCATGAGTCTGCGCAGTGGAAAGTAAAGGGAAAGGAACTGTGCAAAGGAGACAAATAAAGGAAGGGTTTTTAACAGCTATGGATGAGGACCAAAGCTGAGGTGTAGAGAAAGTGAGGGAGGCTAGAGGAAATAATCAGCRAGAAAAAAAAATCAGTAGAAATATAAGAAGGTCTTTCTGGCTACTCAGACATCCCTATTTTGGCTGGTTTGGATCTGATGTTTATCTGGCCGTTCTCTGGACTCTGTCACCTTGTGCACAGTGAGGGGAAGTGCCGCCCGCTCACTGCCCGGTGCAGTTCTGGGCTGGGATTGCTGGCCGGGGGCTGGCACCAGTTTGGCCCAGTGTGCGGTACTGCAGTGGTGCGCTGTCTGATGAGAGACTCAGCGACGGCAGAAAGCGGAGCAGTGACCCCTCTCCCCGATAATGACTGCCTGCAGCAATCCAAATCATGCGTAAAGATGAGAACATTTCCTGAGCTCAAACGGTTACAGTGGAACGTTCATACCAAAGCATGAAGACAGATATCAGAAATGTTCTTTAATTAGTGTAAGTACAGAGATTGTACTTTGCATGGATTGCTAGATGGGGGCTACAGATCACCTATTGAGATTTACTAGGGAGTTATTGAGCAAAGGGGAACTCAGAGATATGAAACACAGGGAAGGGAAGAACACAGGCAAATGAAAGAGCATGGCTGAGCACCGCATGGGACTGAGACTTCATTGATCRCCAGTCAAAATTTAGAGTGAAGAGATCAGGATTCCTTAAAGATTCGGAGTGAACTCTGGGGAAGATTCAAGAGAGGTGAAAACACTGAGCTTAGAAATGCGAGTAATAATGTGCCATTTCGTCTAGAACTGCAAATGGCAATTGCTCTTAGGAACCTGTGCGAGAGAATAGACTTACTTGAAACAAACAGGYTTGGGATTCCTGGGTTTATTGCTGATAAGGGATGGTAAACTGAGAACCTGTAGTCCAAAAGATCAACCAAACAACAGGCGTCTACTGATGCTTAGGSAAATTCGAATGGACATTTGGGAAGCCTAGGGAGTGTCCAGTTAAGGGGGTTCTGCCAGGCTTGTGACTTCTCCACTTGTTTTTAGTGTCTCCATCTCCTCTGCCTGGAAAGGCTGCAAGCGTTTATTCTGCTAATCTTTCTTGTAATTTCAGTGAATTCTCTAATACTGTTTGTGATCTTTGGGTCACAATACAATGGCAATCATTGTAAAATGATAGTACTTATGAATGTGAATGTATGGTCATCTTTACCATGTATGTATGTCATTAACAAAATGACAGCAAAATACTACGGGGATTATCTAATTAGCTTTCAGAATATCTCTATTTTCTCTTTTAAGTTGAAATGTAGGTGCTTTTTTACTTAAATTGGTATCAGTCTGTWAAAGCTATGCTATATCTTGCAAGGAAAACAATATATCAGTGTGACATAATTCACCATAATTCAGCATTCAGATGTGCAAGGGATCACATATACAAATACATTCTGAAGTGCTTTCTAATAAAATAAAATAAAATAAAAAACAACTGCGTTTCTGTAATACAAAATTGTCTTTTGCCTGTGAGGATAAAGTTATCAGGAATAGAGATCTTTAGACTGAAACAAGAATGTTTGTTTAGCTTTCATAAYCTTGACCAGCAGTGCATTTTGTGTCTGGTATATAGAAATTTATAGCAAGTGTTGCACACACTTTTAGCCTGCATTTTTTGTATGATCAATAGATCAGAATTGAATGATATTAGTAGCTTCRAGTCAGCAAGTCAGTTTAATAGACAACTTATGAAATTATGTACAACCTTATAGGCCTTTAAAATAATGTTAAAAATCAATTTCATGTTTGGCAAACGGTCACTGTAGCTCTGTCAATACGGAGTGACACACTGAGGTCACCCAGTAGCAAATTCTGCTCTCAGGTGGTCATGTAATGAAAAAATAACACCATTAAAATCAGTGGGGTGACTAACTTTACAACAGTGCGTAATGGGGMGGGATGTGCCTTTTATGGGAAGAGTCTCTTCCCATTGGAGTTGAACAGTTAGGTGCTAGATGTGGACTACTGACATGAATGGACTTCAGATTTTCAGTGACGGGGAGAGGCCTACCATTTTTGCTCCCAAAAATGTCTAATCAGCGTATCTAGATGTCAACACATATACATTGATTGATCATATATACCGATATATTGAGTTAGTTCATAAGTAATCATTCTTCTAATAAATGATAAAAATTATGTTCTATACGACATTGCTTACTGAAAATTTGGCAACTGACTCTCACATGTCTCCTCCAAATTGTATATGACAATGCAAATCCTCATACATCAGGGTGCTCTGTGCAGCATAAATATGCTGTTTTGAAGAAAAGAAACAAGTCCTGGGACAAATCTCCGTCTCTGTAAGCATTGTGCTGACATGTAATGATTGGTATATTTTAAGCAGGTAAAACTAACTCCTTTTCCAATCATGAAAGTTTGCTTCTGCCCATAATAAGGTATGYGCTTTTCTATAGATGTCAATAGAGTCAACTCCTATAGGTGTTCATGTGAGTACCTTAGTTAAAATGAGTGTTATTTTTCYGAGATAAGTAAACTTTGGATATGACTGCCAGCCATTCTCAAGTTGTGCAACCAGAGAAGAAAGCGAAGGACCCCATGTAACAGGAGGCATACAACACGTTACAGAATTTCATCCTGAATGCCTGATTGTTTTTCACGGTGATTTTTTCAGCGAATTTCTACATTTGATGAAAGTTTTTGGGCTTGAAATTTTCCAGCTCTTTATTTTCATCTGGAGGAGTTTTAACAATTAGTGGATGGAAACTTCAAAGCTGTAACTGACTAGTGTCCTTTTTTTGGAAATAAATTAAACTTATGGCTTATGATAATTACAGCACATCATATGAAATTATATTTATGGGAGCTAATCTGTCTTAATCACTTGTAACAGAAGGCACTTTGTTGAGAGGATTGAGCAGGACTTCAGAACAATTGATTTACACCCTCAGTTGTATAAAGGGGAATACCAAGTAAGTTCTGCATGTTTCTGGTTTAGTTTTCTTTAAGATTGAAAACTAAATCATTATTGCTGCTATTAGAGCACATTTATTGTTTTATGTCAGGGAACAGCAAGGGCCTGCTACCACTTAAGGGAAGGTGAGCCTGGTGCCGAGGGTGACCCCCGTGGTGGCAGTGCCCTCACTGATCCTGGCCAAGTCCTACAGTGTCTGACCAGGGTGTCAGAGCCAGGAGCTGGTAACAGGATCCATCAACAGCCCCAGACAAGGCAAGCGATAAACCAGGTCCAGGGTCCACCCASGGAGCCCAGTCAGGAATGAAAGCAGACAGGGCCAGGGCCAGGGCCAGGACTGGAGACAAGGCTACAACATGGGTCCAAAGTCCAACCAGGTKATGAGGCCAAAGACAGGACTTCTTAGAGACAATCTATAACATACATCTGAAGCATGCATGCAGCCGACAAGCTGCCTACCATGTAAGTCCAAGGTCCAACCAGGAGGCAAGCCTGGAGGCAAGCATACCTACACAATAGTTCGGCAAGGACTGAAAGCCTGGACTTCAGTGGAGCCCCTGGGCCCAGGGGCAGGGGAATGGGTCCCAAGTGAGGCGGGTCAGGGCCATTAAGACCTATTAGTACCCGCAGATCCCTGGCATTTTAGAAAAAACAGTCCTTTCACTGAAGAGCTTTGTGTACAAGAGAAAAATACAGGGAGTTAAAAAAAGAAATTGTGCACTTCAGTTTCTCAATGTGTCTTAGTAGCGCAGGTTATCTCTGTCTTTGCAGAGGCAAAATGAAGTAATCACTTAACTAATAGTTTAAAGGTTTTTCATAGAAGGAATCACARTGTAACAGGGGAGTTGAGACAATAACTGGAAAGCCTATAAGGGTGTTTTAAAATTTTTTACCTCTAATATGTGATCACTACCAAAGCTCTGAAAATAGGTGACAGAATTTGAAGCTGCTCTATAGTAATTTTTGAATATTGTATATTAACCTGTATGTTATTGGGATATTGAATGCATTAATCCAGTGTGTTTCTCTAAAAGGCAGTGGGAGGTTGAAGAAGCAGGAAAAAAAAGAAATTATTGCTGAGAAGTGCCTTATCTYGAGCCCACACTTGAGAGCTATCGAGGGACAATAGTTGAACCATTGGTTTTGAGAACTTTGTCTTAATCTCCTGCTGAGTTTACAGTACTGGTTTTATCTAGGAAGGGCAAACCCTGAGAATACAGAAGAATAACCCCCTTRTGACTCTGGGTGTTTAAATGGGATTCTTCCTCAAAAGAGAGGTTAGTGTTTTGTTGGGGGAGACAGGCTGACATGTGCAATGTTTGAAAAAGTAAGGCCTGCCCATCCTAATGGGTAATGGAGTGAGCCTTTGACAAAGATAAAACAGAAATGTCTCCAGCTTTTCAGAATCTCATTTTTTTAATGACTGCTTTGACTTTACAGTTAAATAATGAACGTTTTTACTTTCGGGAGTTGTTTTGTCAATATATATGCCTGTCAGTATGTCATTGACTCTAAAGTGGGACTAAACAGGCTGTTAACAACTGACCTAATGCATATATCGCTGATTCCTGTTAAACTGGATGTGTCTAACTGAATAATATAATCGATTCAAAATAYCATTTTGTATTTATTCTAGTTTAGTAAATCAGGGCTGGGTAAAGACACAATGTGACTATGAATGATGAGCTTTAGCACAAATGGGGAGATTACAACTGTCTTGTGCCTCCTAGATCCACTTCCAAGTAAATCCTTCCATATAAACTTATTTGTGTTCTTGGTGGTTGTACTCCAAGTTTAATGGTATAGTGCATCCTTCAATATATGCTTTCTGTTTTTTGTACTGGAAACATTAGAAGTGAGAAGAAATTCACTGCAGTGTTTTATACTAAACACTTTGTTACCACTCATGGGACCTGTTTAAGCCTAAATTATGAACTACTATGTGACAAATTTTGTAAAKCTGTGAAATTAAATGAAACAAATGCAACTGTTTACTTGGTAATTATTTACCATATAATTTCCATGCCACTCTATGGTACTACATTGCAATTAAGTGATCAATAGTGACTACGAGTGCCAAGAGCACTCACATTATACCCGTGACCTGCAAATAAGCTGTTATCAGATGAAATGAGCTAAACTGCACAGGAAATACTGAAGGTACTGATCCACACCACAGCAGGGTAATGCAGAAGTTGTGCAACCTGGCTACATGCTTTTTTCTGTCTATAAATTCAGAAGGATAATGCTACTATTATTTCATTTATCAGAAGTGCTGTATGGGCCTGTATGCTGAGAAGCCGATATAATATATGGCATAGATAGATCAGTTCAAAAGAGAAACAGATTGTAGCTCTGAACTACGCTGTTTATATTCCCAGAGAATTCAGCTTTGTAACTCATTAGGAGAAGGAGTCCTTGTTTCCTAAGTTATTCACTGAGAAACTAACAGCCAGCGAGTTTCTTCGTCACAAAGGAGTGGAGTATAGGAGTTAGGGGCCTCTTGTACAGGCTTCACATGCCTGGTAGAGAATTCTCCTCTGCCTGGCTCTAGTACATGGGAAGCACTGATATCCCTGCTCTCCTATCAAGGAGAGATGGATGAGGGTGGCAGAAGGTATTGCAGCTTTGTATTTGTGCAGCCATTGCACAGTAAAGGGTAAAAGTGGAATTTCTCATTCAGTGTCCTGCTGGTTGTTGGATTCAGTCTTCACCCATTTATTACCAATTTCAGCAGTTCTTACTGTGGAAATGTGGCAGGTATGGTGATGAAAACTCTGCAGACTTCACCCAAGATTTCCCCTGAATTAAAACTCAGGAAAAGATTCATCTGCAAACTCCTGGAAGGAAGGACAAAGATGGTAGTGTGCCAGCCGAGTGAATCATAGCATGAGGGTTATACTCGGAGTTTTGCTATTAAACTTTCATTGCAGTAGGACCAGGAGCCTTTTAAGAAGTCTGCCACTYTGCAGCACGGGGAGGCCAATGAAATACTTCTCCTGGCTAAAAACTGACTGAATATTTGGAATAAAGGGAATGGTAGCTTAGAAGGAGAATTTCCATGGTTTTCAAACCATACACCAATGAGTTACTTGTAGTTTCTTCTTGTTGTTTACTTAACCAGTATTTTCAAATGTCTCTCTTTGTCGATTTCTGGCATTGAAATATGAGTAGGGGCATGACAATAGGAAGTGAAAAGGCACATTCCCCAGTTTTTGGGTACATTATTCCATGAATTTCTTTTGTCGTTGCACATGACCAATTGACCTTTGAAACTGTGTCAGAAATAACTCTGCATCTTGATGGATGACACTGACCTTAATAACAATAACAAAAAGAGAGTAAAAAATGCAGTCCCTTTTCTCTGTAATCACCATGGACTGCTGGCTGTCAGGCTCAGACTTTCCTTATTGTTCTTCTCATTTACAAGCCAGACAGCATGACAATGGTTTTTACTTATTGGCTAGTACAAGAGCTAATGTGAGGATGGGTAATGCGAGTGCAGCAGCCAGAACTTCATGGTATTAACGGAGAGAGAAAGGAACTTGAGAGCTGACTTTAAATATATGGCAGGGACTTCGCAGAAAGAAGTGTTGTAGTCTGTTGTGATAAACTGAGATTCACTGGTGTTCTTCCAACTTTATTTATTTCTCCTAAAAAAAAAGCTTTCAAACACACCGTAGTGATAAACAGAGCRTTTACACCAAGCAGCATTCACAGATGAAGATATTTTTGCCTCCTGATAACACACAATATATGCATTATCATTGTGTGGGTATTCCATTAAGAAACAGACCTGGATTAGATTGTTGTGGACAAAGTATGAAATATTTCCTTTGTATTCATGACTGAAACGGAATAATAGAATTTACCTGATTCAGAGATCAGATCAGGCCTTGTTTAAAAGAATAGACAAACCAAGAARCTTTTTGTAGCAATCCAAGTAGCGAAAAAATAAACAAAGAGAATGGCCCCAACTTCTACAATACTTCTGTCCTGATGTGGCATGATACAAGCTACTTGCATTAAAAAAAATAAAATCTTCTATGCAACCATTCAGTTGAAAATGCCGTCATTTAAAAATGTTGATAAAAAAGAGGTAGATAATAATACAATGTGTGGAGTTAATGAGAGAAGTACTATATTGGTTTGATAGATCTTTTGTCCCTCTAAGTTTAGGAAGCAGAGAATATTCATGGTATACAATTTACTAAACTTGTCTAAAGAAGTGAGCCTAATATGGTGAGCCTTTACCCTAGTGCTTTAACAAAGGCCATTGTGAATCTATTCCGATTGGGTACTTTTCCAGATTTCATGCCCATTAAAGCATCAATTACCGCTGACATTTCTATCAGCCTCCTATTAAGTTTGCACTTACTAGATTTCCAGAAATCATGAGCAAATTAATCCAGGCATTAATCAGACTGCAGAGGGAATAACTTAAAAAAGGAGGAAAAAAGATCAGTATAATTTATGATAATAGATTTTCAAATAAATTGCTTCCTTTAGTTAATAACTTGTTCTCTTGTGGCTACATACTTGATATTACACTGGAAACAGTTGTTTTTCTGACTAGATCAATTAGTTAATATTTACACAGCACTTTGAAGATGTAAAGCACTATGTTAATGCAGGCTTGTTATAATTGCTAGATCAGTCAATAATCTACCAGGYTCATAGTCCTCTTTGTAAAACATATTTAACAACTGTCCAGTTGCCTTTAGCCATCCCACGAAAGGGGTTGTTTCTTCTTTCTTTTTCATGTTTTTAGAGGACCTTYGGTTGTGTTGGAGGATTTTCAGTTGGAGGGCTTCTTTTTTATAATACTGAATAGCCACTTCATTGTACTGAAAAGACCCAGGAGGGAGACAGACTGAAGTTATTATTGCTTATTATTACTTGCTATTGCCTCAATTAATGGGTTTAAAAGCCCACTGGACCTGGAATCAATAAGATCAGAAATGGAATAAATTAGTTATATTTACTCTGTTTATTTTCCTCCCTCCATATGACTGAATACCTATCTCTTAACACAGGGATAGGGGTACATCTCAGTGAATTTCAAAACTATCTGAGTTTTGAAATGATAAGGATTAACTGAATTGAAATAAACACTGTTTTCAAAGGGGCTTGTTTTGGTGATGCACAGCAGGGGACATTCTGCATTGTATGCTGAAGTCAAGTTAGATATGGAGACACACAATGGGTAAGTAGTTAAGCTTCAGTTGAATTTAGGAGCTTGAAATACTCAAAGCTGGTGGGAGTTTGGCTGTTTGCAAGGAAGCTCTCACATACTAATCCAGTCGTTCCTAACAAAGAGGTGGAGTCGCTGAAATGCAATGTTTATTTTTCTCTCAGACATTTTTTATTTAACCTTACAAATATTTCAGCCTATTGTTGAGCTTTTATATGGCGAAGTACTCTGTACCTCACATCCTTATTGTTCTTTCAGAACAAAATGAAAGCTAAGCAAAAAAATGGCAAAGTGAGAAAAGGAACATTGCAGGCATAGACACCTAAGAAATTGTGATTAATACCACTCACCAGTTTTATAATGCTTTTGTCTAGTGGCACTGGCCTGGAACAAACAATAACAACCCAACCATAATGTAACATCCCCTGAGAGCCATTTGGATCATGCAGGAGCTGGAAAGCCGACAGCATGAGCTAGTGAAAACTGTTCTAATTACTTGTTAAGATGATACACTCTAAAATCTGGCAAAGGAATCTGTACCGAGTACCGCAAACGGTGCAGCAGTGCCACCACCTGAAAGAAAGGGAGACTCTAAGGGTGGGGAAGAAGGCAGTGAGGATGATTAAAATCAATGAAATTGTAGTAAAAGTCTGATTTTAAAACCTAACTGAAATCCTACTGCAGCCATTCCTAATGAGGCCAGCCTTTGGCCTTTCTCCCAGAAACGAGTTTGTTTTCATCTCTAGCACTAAACCCAAGATGCATTGGGTATGATATGCATATGAAACCTGAGCAGTAGAGAAAGGAAACTATAACAGGAAAGGGTTCTCTCCTTGCATGTGGAGTAGGAAGGTGCAATGYAGGATCACTTTTTCCCTGAGCTCCTCCCCGGGACTGATGTTCCTTTTGCATGCCTCCTGCTTTTCTGTTGATCTTTGCACAGGAGGATTCCAGAGGTATTAGAAAATGAAAGAAGAGGTAAGAAAGAACCAGAACCTTTTCACTGTCCATATCTTTACATCGATCTCGTGTTTGGTGACAAGATGACTGGGTGACRAGACAAGATAGTGAGAAGTATGTTCACCAAGGAAATATGTTTGCTAAGGATATCAACAGAGCAATCTTGCCTTCAATCTCTAATCTATTAAAGGAGACACTTTTCTGGTGTGAGGTCCCATAGCCTGTGGCATACTTGATAGGTCATGTTCACATCAGGGCCAAATAATTCAATGAAAAAGAATTGTACTTTCTGATGGCAACCTCTCTCTCTGCTGTATACCAGGGACTGTTATTACTTTATGTTAAATTAGATGTCCAAAGTTTGAACATTCCTATAGGAAACCCCAATACTTATTGAGGAATCTCGAATGCTATGATTATGACAAGATAGAACACTACAGAAAGAGGTGAAAGCTGTCTATATAAATTTGTCAATTTAAAAAAGCATTTAAGATAGATTGTCATCCTTGGCTGATTTGAAAGGCCCATATATTGTAACTCCTGAAGACAAAGTAAGACTGAAATGTGCTGTTTAAATAATTTAAWTTTTTAACCAGGAGTCATTGTAAATATTTTCTGCATGTGAAATGGTTTTGCATTCAGAATTTCAGGCTCAGTTGCCACTGTTAGTCCTCTGCAATGCTGATGTATGTGAGTTGGAATCGTGGACTTCTAACAAKCAAGGCTCTGTTTTCATTAAGAACATTATATTCAATTTAATATCAGTTATGTGGATTCAAGTTATTTGATAATGTTTTATTGGTTATACAGCATTCAGGCAAGCCTATCCAAGGACAACGCACTAACATGTTATCAAAAGCAACTTGCTGATGATCAGCCAGTCATGGTCAGTGCTGTCTTAGTTATGTCAGGTTTCCACTGTTATTTTTAAACACAGTTTTCTAATAAACACTGTCCTTAAAAAATAAAGAAAAGAAAAAAGTTTCCCAGTTGGGAGGTAAGTTGCTGAAGTGTTTCTATCCATTTATTGGCAGCGTGTATGATGAAAAAGCCAAACAGGTGCACAACGGASAGCTAAAATTTTCTGTGAGTCTATAAAAACAACCCAAACCCCCCCACTCTTTTCTGCTGAGGTGAGTCTAAGAGGGAGCCTTCCTGTTTGTTTTTTCCCAAACAAGGAGGAAGCACTGAGCTTTATTTTCCTATATCTTGTTTAGCCACCTTGATTAGAGTCTATATTGAGGTTCCTTAATGGACAGCATAGTATATAGGTTGTTTGAGGTTAAGTAACAATGGGTAGCATGGTTAGCACAGTTTCCCATGTCTCTAAATATAAACACAATAAGAATCCTGTTAAGACAATGAAGCAAGATAGAAACAGGCTTGCTGCTCGAACGCGTAGGTTCTTTTTCTTGTTTTCTGGCCATTATGTAAACTGACATTCTGTTTTTCCCATTTGAGAGCAGACCTCTGCCTTATCATCATCACAGCAGATGTGCCCAGAGAATGTTTACCAATAAGGAAAAGAGACATTGCCGTTGTCTGGGTTGTTATTTCCTACAACAAAGAATAGGGGAGTTGGGATGAAGGAGGAGGACGGAAGGCAGCCGGTGTTGAAACGCTACGGCGACAATGTCAGCAGAGAGTCTGATGTGTGGTTAAGAGCAGAGCTGTTGMATAGCTACCAACTTCATTCAGAAGTGTAGGTGTATGGAAGAACTGTTAACTTCTACCCAAATCTGTATGTGTGCATCCATACCCACAAGCACAACATTGCAGTATATCTCTTGATGAAAAGACATACCCCACACACAGTGATAGTTATACCAGATCAAACCCTCCCATGCAAATTTGTGACACCTGTGAGAACTGGGTTTCAAACCATGTAAGCCACATCTACGTCAGCTTCATTTTATTCTAGTGCAGGTGATTTACACCAAGATTAGCTAATTATTAGTAATGTAACCTTGGTGCAAAAGCTCCTGTATCAGCAAGGCCAACAAGTATTTTCTACAGATGGAGGAGATGTTAGTTCCACTAGAAAACTGAATTTCTCTGCAAAAATAGAAAATGCCTGCTTTGGAGCAAAATCAAATTAAAGTATAAAAAAAGGCAGAATATAACAACTTCTAGGCAGGAAGAATGTTTATGCAGTAATAGCAGATTTTTAACTGTTAAATATTCATGAATATATCTGAATTTAATAAAGACAAGAAAGTTACAAGATTCAGCTCAGCTCCAGATCTGAACTTTTCTCCTTGCTCAGATATGAGATCTCCTTCTGCCCAAAGTGGCTGTGACTGCTAAAAAGCGATTTCTGAGAGTCAGGAAGTATTCAGGCTTGGGTTTTTAGGTTGCATCTTTGTCTAAAAAAAGCAAGCTAAATGTCTTTTGAAAGTGTAAGTGAACTCCAATAGCCACTAAACACTCCTTCTAACCACACAGGACAGTAAGCTGCCACTGCACTTGTGGCTCTGTAGTTTCTGCAAAATACGAATTATAATTTTCCCTAATTAAGTGTTAGGAGAAGGCTTTAACTGGTACTTGATGAAGATCTTGGAGCATAGGCAGTTAAAGAGTGTAAAGAGTTGAGAAGTAGTTTTGCAAGTAGTACGGCCTTCATGCTGTTTGTTTCTCAGTGAATCAAAACGTTCTTGAAATTTTTGCAGGGGGAATAATAGGCACAGAGTTCAGGTCTCCCTTATCTGGCTAAAAGAAATATAAACCAGAGGTAAGAAGTGAAATACTGACCCTGTTAACAAGTAAATGTAGAGTGTCAGGGCCTGAAGTCATTCTGATTTCTCTAAGCTATAAATGTTAAAACCGCAGTAGCGTCTACATTGGAGTGAAAATGCATCACATTCTGTGTTCAGTAAAAACAGCTTCATTCTCTCTGCCGTAGCTGATGCAGACACKCTCGGCTGCAGACTGGTACAGGTATAACCAAAAGCAGAATTTGTGTTCTTTGGGTTATTTGAAAAGGTTCAGCTTCCAAGACAAAGTGTCACCATCTGTGGGTGAAGGTCTTGGCAGCTGTATTCCAGGTGGTCATTTAACTTGTATTACTATAACTGCACCCTCTGTGTTCATCCCTTTGTGACAGTTTGGAGATGCCATAGATATGGAAAGCAAGGGCACGAGGTTAGTCCTTCTGCACTGGCGTCGACACACATAATATATTTCAACCTCCTGGGATTTAGTGGAGTGGTTCATTAGTGCAGTGGAACTTATTCAAGGCTCCAAGCTTTTTCTTCCAGGTATTTGTTTCTCTAATTATGCTTTTTCTTGTTTTTATCAGAAGTACTTATTTCTAGAAAGCTATAGGGTTAATAAGCCTGGAATTTTTAAAGGAGTCTTTGTGTAATTGTTATGGCACATTTTATATGCACTGCAACATCATACTCCTGTAGACAAGAAAATCTATATTCCTCCATTGTACTTTAAAGACTAATACCCTGGAGTAATCTCCATTCTCTACTAGTTTATTCTAAATAAAATTGATTTTTCCTGGGAGATTAAAACCTGCCTTGAAGATTGTGAATGGTTTTGTTGTGTAGGCCTTTATTAATAGACTCCCTGCAGCTTAATTCTGTTTATATAAGTTGAAAACAATAAAAAGAGTTGACAGTTTTGTCAGTTGTGTTTGCTTAAAAAAAAAATATAAAAAGGGAAATGCAGACACCTCCTCCCCCTGATGTAGCAAGCGACTTTGCTGTAAACAAACTTCAACGAAGAGTTTAGGAAGATCTGACTCATCACTCAGGGTAGAGTGGGCTGTTGAGTTTATCTATGAAATGTTAAATCATGCAGAAAGTGAGCCATAGGACTCGGTGTGTGCTTTGTTAACCAGGGCACGATTGTTTATCACGATCAACAATAACTGACGTATGAGTCTGTTCACAGAGATACATCCTACTGTGCTCTTTCTCGGTGAACGTCGCAGGTTTCACTGTGGTGTGACAGGCGCAGGCACCAGGCGAGTGCAAGGACGCACAGTGAGCGGCTTGTGGGCAGCAGCTTCCTGTGTACAGATACTGAAACCGGTGCGTTTAATTTGGGAGGGGGGAAAAAAAAAAAAAAGCGTATACCTCTTTAATAAGTTGCATTTGTCATTGATAGGACTTGCCTTGTGGAGGTGTCTGCCAGCAGGTAGCTCCAGCCTTTGAAAGACAAGGTAAACATTGCACTACCGGTTAACAAATGCAGTATTTAAATAGCAGATAGTAGTGCAAACTGACAGTTCCTAGTCAATTGTCTTCGAAGTAAGACAGAGGAGCTGAGATCTAGGTGTTAATGCTGAAACATTAATTCTAAATGTTATCTTCATGGAACTGAGAAATCACTTTGCAGGTGATCAGAGAAACTTCTCAAGATTTTATTACTCAGTTGCCTTTTTAATCTGCCTTAGTTTAGGGACTGAATGAACCATGGCGCTCTCCCATGGCGCAGCATCATAGCTTTTATTATTATAAAAGCAGGGTGAAAGCAAAATTTTTGTTCAAGATAATTTGACAAATATAATTTGAACTTGCCTACATTTCCTTCAGCTTAGTTTTGATGTGGGGCAGGCTACCGCAGCTGAGTTCTGCCCCCCTGASTTCTGTCACAAAAAACATTGTATCTTAAATTTCCAACATGACACTATTTATCGGGTTTCATTCACTTAAGATATCATCCAGTTTTACTCTAGACATATTCTGTACCTCTGCTTTTTGGTGAATGAGTTAAAAACTTGGAATTTGTACTTAACTCTCTTTCAGCAAAATGTTTACYTTAGCATGGATAAGAAACATAAAAACATATTTTTCTACATAAAACACARTCAAAACATCTTTCTTATCCATTCACTTAGTCCTTCAGCAGGCAAAAATCTGTACCATTAAGCTCACCATTAAGCATGTGTGTGTTCCTACTGATTTCAGTTTACATTGGTCTTAAATTTCATCAAATAATGCCCTGAAACTCATGATGGTYTTTAAATTGTTGTAAAGCGGAAGTAACTTCAGAGACATCAAAGCATGATAYACCTTTAAATAGCCCAAATAATGACACCAGCACCTTGTGACATAAGATGTGACACAAGCACCTTGGAGGGTTCAACCCAAAATTTAAATCTGAACTCATACTGCTGGAAAATTTGTATCTAAACTCTGCTGTGGTCCTGCCCTTTGCCCTTAAGCATTTTTGAATTGAGAGATTTTGCTCTTTTGAATAAAATCGTAGGAATACAACTTACGAGATGCCATCGATTTATTTGTAAAAGGGTTGTGTGAAATTTCAGTGTCGCATGTTTTTATACATTTTCTTTATAAAAATAAACAAAAGCAATCTGTAAGTCATGCAAGTGATACAGCATTTAGAGGAACATCTTACAGAAACATGCTACAAATGGGTGTATCGGGAGTGGATAACTTAATTAAGTCTTAGTCACAGAAATGAAAAAAAAGAAACCTGTTACTGCCTGGCCAGCAGACTGGTGGGGCAGCTTGTGGGTATGAACCAGATAAAGGAATCCAAAGCAAAGTTACAGGGGGGAAAGTATGAAACTAGAGGAAGAAAATGAGCTAAATAGCAGTGTTTCAGAACAGCCCTGAGGTCCCTGTGTTGGGAACAAACAGAAGAAGTGAGCTGTCCTATCTTCCYGAAGTCAGAACTTAAAAAGTTTTGAACTTTAGTTATCTTCTGTGCTTTCAGCTTGATATGGGAATTATCTTCAAAGTAGTTATCTAAAGTTTTCTATCTGGACGAAAAAAAACTTAAAAGGAGTACTAAATCATCTGAAAGCAGTAGAAATCTACTAACTGCTGAGTAAAAAATTGTCCTTTTATCTATAAATAGATTATTGATTCTGATACAACCACATCACAGCGTGGGTGGAAGAGGAGCTCCGGAAGAATTGATCATCTCAGAGAGAAAAAAAAGAAAATTATTTTTACCCCCCGGAATGATATTTAATTTTCTCTGGTCTTTTAAAGCATATTTATATAAGACAGGATTTCTGTTGAGTTAGTCATAATTCAAGAAACATGCTGTTATAAATTCTTTGCAATATATGTTCTTGAGATTTCATTTGTCACCCTCTGAAAATTTATTGAACTAATAATGAATGGGGACTCCAGGCCTATAAATAGAAATAGTTAGAGTCAGAAAAACTTAGCTTCCAATCTGTATTTTGGAAAACTTGTTCAGTTCCTTGGAGTGTTTTGATCTAGCTAGTATGTACAATGCCATGGATATCCTTCCAGTGACGCTGGAGGTCATTATAAGCAGCAAGATTAATTTGTGTGAGAAAGAGGAGAAAGTTGACGCTGCAGCCTTATGCTTTAGGAAAAAACAAAAAGAAGTGATCAGTTAGAGACTTGTTCTCATGATAGCTGTAGTCTCATGTAGTCTGATTATTGTACTTTAAGATGTACACGTTATGTTAGAATAAAAGGTAGAATAAATGCATACATGCTATTCCAATTTCTAGTTACTGCCTACACTTAGTATCTTTTGATGAAATACTGAATTGTTTTTTGAGTGATACTCCTGCTGTACAGTATTTCCTAAGCTGTTAAACAAAACTGAATCCACCTGCTGGTCTTCTAAGAAAGATCATCTTTAGTGTAATTAGAAATATCAGGAATGAATGCAATAGTGGTGGACATTTTCAGTAGAGACAGGGATATCATGGAAGAACAAGATCACATTTAAAAAGAAAACCCAAAACAAAACCCAAAAAGCCTTATGTCCAGTATTTTCTATGAAAAACAAACTGATTCTCCTTGTGTATTGGRTTAAATTAAGTGTAACATCAACAAAGTTTGAGAGAGATTAAAGTAAAATGGGTTGCAATAGGAGGAAATAAATCCATATATTTTAAAGCAAGAATAATGTATAGATGCAAAAAATAGTAAGATCCTTACTGAAGTTATGCAACTTATTTGTGACGTATTTTTCTGAAATATAATAAAATTTGTTTGAACCTGGCCTTTTTCTTAGAAAAATGGGTTCTACCAATTAGGAACAGAGGTGGGAATCAGTGTTAGCTTTAGTCAGTTGTGAACCTCCTCATTAAGTTAAATAATGCTGTTCTCAAAACTCATCCAACAGTAACATCTCAGTTCAACAATTTCCTTTTCAGTCCAGTTCATTGTCATCTGCCTTTTACCCAGTTTCCTAATCACCTCATAGTGTCCATACAGTTGTACTACTAATTTCCCATGTAGCATTGTTTGAAGACCGTTGCTGAAGTCCATACGCTGTTCATAGAATCTAAAAGTAAATTGGACTGAATGTGGTAAAAGAGGTTAATTATTATTGCTAACAAACCTCTTGTATACATGTGAGCCTATTGATATGGGACACCGAAGGCCTTTGGGAAATGCTGAACTCCTCCAATTTCTGTCAGCATCAGTCTTCAGGAGACAACCATCAGCAGTATATATATATAAAAACATAATTAAATTTTTAGAGGTGCCTTGATCCTTAAGATTATTACCAGGGAGCTTTTCCAGCTGCTGAGAAAAGGCTGAGAGAGTGCTTTAAATGGAAGTGTATATTTTATATATATATATATATATATATATATATATATATATATGCTGCTTAAGATTTGGTGAAAGGGGAGTTAGGTCATTAGGTCATGAAACATGTTTTGAGAAGATACGTCTATGAGACAACCAAATGAAAAAAATACTTGCTATGTCCTATTCTTAGTATAAGCTGGGTAAAAAAATTAATTACTGGTGAATGAATTTCATCTTCACAGACCTCTGTAAAGCAATAGAATAATAATTACTGGTGTCGCTCCACTGTTATTCCATTGTTTTCAGTCTTGTAGTGTTGTTCATACACTGAGGTGTCATGCTTACAGATGCATAATAATTTTCAAATAAATGCTTCAGGCAAATGGTTGATGGAGTGCTGCCATCTTTTGGTTATGCAAATTATATGTTGGAAGATATCGGGCAGTTTTCTTAGATGGAAATGCCCTCCCTAAATAGCTTTACTCTGTTTGTTATGTGAAGGGTGATACTCAGCTCTAATATTTAACATCTTTACAGACACTTTCCATTTATCGTGTCGAGCAAGGTTAGTGATATTTGAGACACATTGAGTTTGTCCTTCCTGTTAAAGATGGAGAGGTTGGCTGCTGTTGAGAAAGTGGTTTAGAAGTGGCAAAAGCATTACAATGCTGTTCAGACAGCTAAGCATGTGGACCCCTGTTCTGTAGCTAGCAGTCCCGAGGACAGACCACGCACGTCTAGCCTTGTAGCCCGGTAAATACGGTGTTGCCATCGCATGTAGCAGGCCACAGGCTTTGTGCCAAGCCAGGGACACCAGCCTCAGGGCTTGTCAGGCTGTGCCTGGTCTGGAGTTCTCGTTTAGTTTGCTAAGTTGTAACAGCATTATATCTAACAAGCAGCTAGCTTTTGCTTAGCGTTGTACAGTGCTAATGCTTATAGTTATATGTATTTCTGTAACTAGTAGGCAGTAATGACAAGTAGTCCTTAGTGTAGAGTGAATTATCTAAGACCCTACAATAATAGCATAGAGAAGTACAGGCAGGTGATGGTAGCAGATGCCTTGGAATTGTGGGCACAAGATGATACAGAGGCCCTAGGGCTATGGCCAGTGACTGGTCATCAAATGAAAGCAACTTAACACACACTTAAAATGTTAAAGTACCTTTCCTATAATGCTGAAAATAATGAGAACTTAATCAGAGTCTCAGGCACATTTGTCCCTGTGGAGCTGCTTGTACTCCAAATACTSGAGACTCAACCCACTCATGGTATTTCAACATGCAGCTGCTCACCTACTGCCACCTATTGCCTACTCCAGGTCTGACTCAACCTTATAAAGCTACGACACTCTTCTTCATAGTACATTCGTCAAGCAGGTTTCCTTGTGAGAGCAGTAGGATAGATGTAAACATAACACTATGTGCTGATTAAACGATACACMCCAAGCTTTAACAGCCCGAATCCAAAGGAGGAAAGCTATGCATCCCCTTTATATGCCAATTCTTTATACATTGTATTATGAACTCTCCTCCTGGTTATTATCTTCTATAATGCAACTTTAAATTGGTTATTTAGCCATGCATAAACATGCAGAAAATTCCACTTACTGGCAGCACTATTTATTCAGTTTGTGATAGGCATCTTTAAATACTCAAGTTAGGTATTTCCTGGTCTGTACATCCTGATATCATGCCATAGATATGTTGGGCAGATTTTCGTTAGTCCTTTGATAGTTTACAGATATTCTGCTTGGTAGTCTATTTTCTGCCTGCTTATCAGTCACTCCACTGTTTCAGTTGTATTCAGATATAATAATTAGCTCTCATGTCTTTCAGGCCTCCATAGGCTTTCAGTGGCAGCCTAAAAAATGTTCCTGTCTCAGCTCCACCTGCTACAGCTTTTTTGGTGTCGTATCCAAGGCTTTCAGTGTTGACCTCTTTTGGAACAGTTCTAGTTTTGAAAGGTGTGAAATATCAATTTGATTAAAGTGGCTATGTACAAATAGGCTGTGTTTACACGAATACTTGTTACTTTTAGGTTATAAATGTGACTGTCATTCTGTTTTAAAAATGAATGGTTGAGAATATACCTCAACGCTCTATTCAGGGAATATGGTGTCTCTAATTAGCAGAGTAAGGAAATGGCATGTCTGCTGTATCCTAGGGACAAGATACACGCATGGGCCTGAGTAGGAAAGAAAAATAACTTCTTAATTAAGCTTTAGTTTACTTTTCCTAGCTAATCTTTCTTTACTCAGTTGTTTACAGAAGGTGACAGCAAAGGTGGGAGATGAAATAATTAAATGAATTTTTTTTAATCCTTGTGCTCTATCTCAAAAGCTGCTGCACTGACAGTTTGCATACTCTACTGCTCTTTTCAYATTCTCAAATCTCCCGTGTTACTTCTTCAGTAGAAGCATGAGATAAATAGTCTCACTGATTGGTTTATTCAGTTTCTGGTAACATCATCTTTACCAAATTCCTTGTTAAGTGTGTGAGAAAGAATTAAAGACTGCAAAACTCTTCCAATTTTCTTGTTTTATGTGGGTAAGGATCAAATATTCATGGAGGAAATTAAACATTTTCATGAGACTTAAAATTCAAAATGACTAAATGGTTTTGAAACTACTGCCTAACGACATGTTCTGTAAAATTTGGAAAAAATGGTMTGTCTGTTCTTAACAGCTGTAATCTGTACGTGAGAGGTGTAGTAGGTCTACATTGAAAACCCTTTTCCCTCCCTGTCCACTTCAGCAACAGCATAGCAGTTTAAAGATGTGAAGGTGTAGAAGGGGCTTCCAAATTCGTACTTGTTATTAGAAAAGTCAGGATACTATTTCTCCATTGTTGGTCTTCTGTATATTTAGATGGCCGGTATGGATACCACATTCCAAACAGTGGTGTTAGAAAACCACGGTGTTATCTCCATCCCTTACCATGACAGCCAGCCTGAAACTGCTGTTTAACTTTGTTAACTTTGCTGTTTAACTCCTACATTCCAGGTTTCCTTCCAAAATGAGAATCTCCTCCTGCGTTGGCAGCAGCTACGGACAATGTCACTCTTCACTATATACCAGAATTTTGGATGTTTCTTTTAGAGCACTGTTTAGATCAGAGAAGCGTTTTGGAGGTAGGATAGCTATGTCTGCATTATGTTAGTATTTTGAGACGCCAACTGCAACACTAGAATAGAAATGAGATTCCCTTCTGCAAGTGAAAATAGATAAGTTGGTGTGGCTGAACTAGAAAGGTTGCTGGAAATCAGGGAGCAAAATTTTGTTTCATGGCCTTATTTAGTATCCATTGAAGTTCATGTGTTGTATGTCAATTTTGATGGATATCTTATAATGCCTGTAGGATAACAATACAACTACCTGCCATGCTGATTACAGGACCTCTCAGGGAATTGTTTTTATCCAGTTACAGCCTCCCAAGTGAGCTGTAGTTTTCATGCCTACTCTACTGTCTTAACTGCAATTAATGCATTTGTGAATAACTTATAGTTATTTCTTCTCACACTCTCCACCTCCATATGAGGATAGCTCTTGTGCTTCCTTGACGCACATAAGGACACATCATGCAGTTTGGAAAATGCCTTACTTTAAAAATATATTGACTAGTTTAATCAGGAGTGGTAATAAATTATTCTTGTTTTCACTGCTCCAAAAATAAAATGCTTAGCTTTTGATTCTTCTTTTTGCTGGTCATGAATTGTCTTTGTCACTCACAGGCGTTTAGAGAACACTACACATGAGTAGTTAACTGCTATTATGATTAGGAGGACAAAAATAACTCCTTGGACGTGACAGCAACAATGTGCACATTCAGAGTGTTGTTGGTGACTAAGGAGATGCTTCCTTCTCTAAGACCTGAAGTTTTGGAGGGTTATAATGAGAGAGTGAATGAGTCAACTCCCCTTCAAGAAGGTAGTCATCAGCTGCAAAGATTGCAGTTTACTGGGAAATGGCTATTTCATTTTTTGTATTTGTGCTAGTAACGGACCCTGTCAGTACGCGTTCACACACACACAACTTCAAGTGCAACTGTCTTTGATCAATTGCACTGCAAGGAGGCTGCTTGTAATTCTCTGTTTGTTCCAAGTTTATATACCAGACTGTTTCTTGGTCACATTATTCTGATTCTTGGGTGAATATTTAATAGATAATCACATATTTTTAGAAATTATTTTATTTCCAGGCTCTTATGTTAAATCTAATCAATATTTATACTCTATTCAAATAAACATGATAATTTTTCTTTTATATATTTGACCTTGTATAAGATAGCAATCCTTTCTCTGCTATAAAACTCTGGTATGTTTTCAATCACCTCTTTCTTTACTGATCTAGACACYGGCAGCAAGATTTACAAGCTTTTGTTTTATTTCCCACTTCTCTTAGATGCTCATACACAAATGTATTTCAAACAATTGGCTATGAACTACCTGTATTATTCTGATCCATATGTCAGTGAAATTATATCAACAATATTTACTGCACTGAAAAGCTTTAACAGCATCCAGCAGAACATCAGCTTGCCTGGTAATAATTCCCAAACAGAAATAGATTACATTTTTCATAGCTTAAGAAAAAAAGGTTAATATTGATTTGAAAAATTCATACACAGCCTTTTTTTTAGCATATACAATAAAAGAAAAGAAGTGTGTGTATGGGTCAGTTTTAAGAGAATTTGTAAATAATATGACTAATACTGGTTAGTATGATTTTTCTGGCATGTAGAAACATGTAAATCTCAACATCTTTTGGTTACACATTTTTGTGTTGCAGAGATTGTTGTGTTACAAGTCAAAGAATTTTATGACAAAATCAGTCGAGTTATCAAGCTATTCTAGAGGAACAAACTAGCATAAAATTAAAGTTTTATTTAAGTTACATTTCTGCCATATGTGTGCAACATTTTGAGATTCGGGAGGTAAACTGGAAGTCATTATGTTTTTACACTACAGTTAAGAAAATAATAGTATTATTTATGAAGTAGTATGCTGTATTTATTCTACCAGTGTTATTTGCAAGTTTGTTCTTATTAACTATCAGAAAATTGAGAAAAAGTGTTTCTAATTACAATCTTATTCTGAAATCGGCAGCGAAACTGTTTAAATGGTTCATTTTTTGTATGCAGGTGAGTAAAGTTTTCATATTATTATGTAGCTGTCATCTTGATTCTTTGGTTGTGGGTCATGTAGCCTAAAACATGAGATGACAGCATTGTTGGTAGGCATTTGGAAAGGAAGGCTGCTGTCTCCTATCTTTTTCAACAAAGGTTACAGAAAACAAATAACAGTACTCAGGAACCAAATTCTGAAGTCCTCTTTCTAATTTCCCATGGAATATAAGTACTGTTTGCACAAGACAGAAGAAAATAAAAACCTGAGCTAAATACTAAGATAGAACACAAAGTTAATAAGGTTTATTAATCACACAATTTAAAAAAATAATCCGAGAAATTTAAATACATACATGTTGTCTGTGTTCCCAGCCCCTTTGTAGCAAAACTTATTTCCAGGCATAGCACAGAACTTTGCCCAGGAGAAAAGGTGAAAGAATATGTTTAAAGCGAATCTTAAAGCAGACAAGCTATTTATGACAGACTGACTGGATTTGTGGAACAATCTCTCGATGAACTGAGAAACCTGCCTTGGCATGATACTGTATGTTTTTTTCTTATGTAACTTACACCATGGGGAGAACAAAATACACACCAAGAAGTTCTACAGTGAGGGCTGCAACACCCTACATTTTAAAAAAGCTCTTACCACTCTTTATGCATGAATAATAATTCAGGCAGAATGAGTACACAAGTCCTGATATGGATACCTTGCAGGTATCCATTTTTTTCTTTACTTGAGAGCAATTCACCAGGTAAATCTGTACTCCTGAAGGTAGAAGTGTTTTGAAGAGCAATGAAAATATGCCTTCACAATAAAGTGGCTTGTGTGCTCATTTGAGGAGCTTGCAGAACAGAGTTATCAAGAAATTATAAGTGTTATACATTTAAGTATAGGTTAACTAAAAACAATTCCCCTTGTGTACGTCACTCATAGCAGACTGACTAGTAGACCTTTCAAGTGAAGACTGAATAGCAACCAGTCAGGAGGAACTACTGTATTTGCAGACACTATGGATATTCATTTGACTATTTTATTATTATAAAAACTAAAAAGGTGAAACATTATCAAGAAAAATAATTAATTTGGCTGCAGATAGTTTGTTGCCTATGGGTCTTTAATGGTCTAGATTGAGGACACTGTCTCACCAGAGGATGTGTGTTCGCTGTGTGGTAGAACTCAAGTATTTCAATTCAAGCTGCAAAGCTAACAATGTAGTTAATCCTTCTTGAGGTGAATAGACTGTACAGGGGTTTTAGACTACAATTACTACACAAAGTTGGAACTTTATATAAAGATATAATGCCTATTGATAAAGTGATTCATAACACTGTAAGCAAGTAGACGGCAAACGTAATTGGGCCACTTGGTAATGATCGCTTTCTGTATTTGCTATTGCTTTATGGTTCACTATTTGGGAGACAAAAATGGCTGTTACTACCATGTGATCCAGAACCTCCTAAGCTACGATCTGCTCTGCTATGTGACCCATTGCTGGTCCATGAAGCATATCAGTGTCACACACCGGGAGGACCAAATTAACACTGGACTCTGTTAAAGCTGAATTCCAAAAAAGGTCCTACATAGAGTCATCCAGCTGACAACAGCTTGCCATGATGTCAGTCTGTAACTTCCATCTTGGTCCAAGTGTGGTAACAGTCTCTGTCCTTGCTGGTCACCTAGAAACACCGCTCGATTTGTACTCCTTGTTCAGGATGTGGGAGCAGAGGCTGATGAAATGAGTATATGCAGTGAAAAAAGGAAAACATGAAATTGCAGTCTTGGTTTGGAGAGAATGGGAGGAGGAAGTCAGGAAAAATGGTCTCAGGATCCTGACCTGGGAAAACTGAGGTTGTGCCCATGCTCATGCCTGTGGTTCCAGGATGGAAATATATGTCTCTATACATGTCACACCATATACCCCATGCACAAGAAGCCTCATGTTTCTGAGAAGCAACAAATATAATGCAGATGTGGAGTAAATCTGCTGTTTTGTAATTTCTTTATTCTTTATAAACTTAATTATTCATAAACTTCATCCATTTTAACTGGAAAGTTAAATAAGAGGGCAAATTAAAGTAAAAAAATCCAAACAGACCCCATTCTTACTATGATTTTTTAAATGGATTTTTTTTGCACAATTTTAATGTGCTGTAATGTATTATCATGCATTACTCTTCTATGGATCACTGATCGATAATCTCATACTACTGCTGATTTACCTCACTGCAAACCATACTAGTGTTTGTGTGACAATGTAAGGCAAAAATAATTCAGATCTCATTCAGCTGGTGGAATTAAGAAAATTCATGCATATCCCTACTGTTCAGACCTTGAGAACTATTAATTGCCTTAAGTATAAGCTTAGGAACAGAGCAGAACACTTAATCTTCTAACAGGTCTAAACCTTATTTACCATTCAGCTACAAGCTCTTTATTAAAAAAAAAAACCTTCTCTCCAACAAGAGAAGGTTTTAATCTTACAGCTCTAAACCCCTAACCAGATTCCTGGCTAAGTTAAATCTGATCTAATAACCTAATTGTTAAACAACTGATGATTTGTGTCAAACTCTTTGTGGTAGTTGCTTATGGTCGTGCTTGCAACATTTGCATCCAGGCTTGTGGTGCTGTGTGTGAGTGACCTGTACACGAGTCTCCTCTATGCGATAGCCATATTCCTATTCACATCATTTTTGTGAGGTGCTTTTTAACCGTARCAGCTCTGTGCAGGGCGCACTTTCTCTCCTACTTGGCATAGACATAGTATAATTGAGTAAAGTGCTTCCTTATACCATTAGTTTCCTTTGCAAACTGGCTGCAAACTTCCCACTTTGGACAGCAAGTGTACTTTGCCTTTTTAGTACYGTTAGGAAGACCTGGCTGAAGGAAGCAATTTTTTCATAGCGTGTAGAAGCCGAATGCAATTATTACTTCCTTCCTAATACTGACCGAAYAACCTGGAAACGGTCCCCTGGGCAATCAGGCGCAGGTACAAGGCGCTGTCTGGGGACGCCGTCCCCACAGACACGTCCTCGCAGGGACATGGCGCACCAACTGCCAACAGCACCGACACAGGCACTTAGGGCAGCGAGCTGCCTCGCGGCAGTTTAGATTTTTATTCAAAACTGACGGAAACGGATTATAAGAGATGACAAAGAATATATTACCCTTTCTCTGACTTCCCCCCYCTCTAGAGCGGGTAAGGGGAGGGAGCGCTGACACGAGGCATTGGGAGCCTGCCTCGCTCTCAGGCGGTTTTCCTGACTGCTTTCGGGCTCCCTTGGTAGCCTCTGCCCCACGACAGCTCCGCGGCCTGGCACGGCGCTCCAGCCCGTTGCAGGAYGGGTTTTGCCTGGCGGAGGAGGCGGGGGAGGCGAGGCCGGGACAGGCCTCCGCCAGACCGAGAAACCGCGGGGGGCGCGGGCACCACGCCGCCGGACGCCGCCAGGGGGCAGCCCGCGCCCCCACTGAGCCGCGGGCTCGGCTCGGCTCGGCTCGGCTCGGCTCGGCTCGGCTCGGCTCGGCTCGGCTCGGCTCGGCTCGGCTCGGCGCGGCGCGGCTCGGCTCGGCGCG